>CM016622.1:10234691-10834691 GCA_005393395.2 Gossypium australe | reverse complement strand
AGAGGGCTGATAAAGTCAAGTCTCGAAGGAGAAGGTGAAGAATCTGGAAATTACTGCGCGTTCCACAGAGTTAAAGGGCATGAGATTCAGGGATGTGTGGAGTTTAGATTTTTGGTACAAAGCTTCATGAACAATAAGGAGCTAGAATTTTATGAAGCAAGCTCGGAGGGAGGAAATATACATGCAACAGAAGGAGAATCGACCCGTCAAAAAGTTAATTTTCCGAAGATCATTATTTCCCGCCCCAGAAATCCAGAAAGCGAAGCTCCAATGGCACCTAAAGTTATAATTAAGAAACCAGTGTCCTTTCCTTATAAGGACAACAAGAAGGTACCATGGAGCTATAATTGTAACGTGACAACGCCCGGAGTAGAAGGTTCAACCAGGTAAGGCTTAAATTATGGAATTTCTTATAAAATGACTTATTATGTGTTCAATACGAAAAAGGCTTGGTTAAATGCACTAACTTACGATCACGGCTATATTATATGCATATGGAATAAATGTAGAAGAGTTAAAGTTATATAAAATTTTACTAAGCTTGGGTAATAAGTTTATGTGTGTGATATTATGGATTTATTCACCTTGTGAATTAATGAATATAGTTTTATGAGTACTAGGGAAAAACAATATGGAAATATTTGGATATATATAATTTTATATTTGAAAAGAATTAATATGATTAAAGATTGTACGAACTTACTAGGCATTCATTGCTTTCGTGTTTGTTTTATTTATTTACCTTACAGATTATCGGAAGCTCGAACGGGTTGGAAGCTTATCGTAGTAAAATCACACTATCCATTGGTTCTATCAGTAATTATGGATGACTTGATTCTGGTTATAATGGCATGTATAGGTTATTTTGATTAAATGTTAGTCTATAGGTGTTATGTAGATATTAGTCATTTATTTGGTTTGCGTTTTGGTATTGTGGTATTTGCATTATTTGCCTTATAATGTTGATGTGATAGAATAATGAGAGGTAAAATATTAGTCGAATATGCATAAGAGGTGCCTAAAAGTATAATATTATGTATGTCTAAATAAAAGTTAATACAAAGAATCATGAAAGAGTAAAATTAGCATTAAAATAGTTTCTGGACAGCAGCAATGGTTCAACTTTGAAAAATCACTAAAAATTGTGGAAATCAAATTAGAGGTTGAATAAAATATGAAATTAAATTTTATTGAGTCTAGTTTTCATAGAAGAAACGGTGTAAGAAACAGAATTGTAAATTATGAGATATAATAAATTTTGTGACACAAGGTCAGGATGATTTCGAGTTCCCCTCTTCTGACTTTGGAAAATCATCAAAAAATTTTAAAAAAATAATTAGAGGTTTAAATTTATATTTTTAAATTCTTAATGAGTCTATTTTCAATAAAAACAAACAGAAACATCATCCAAATCTTGTACTAAGAGATAATTAATTTTTAGTAAAGAAAGGTCGAAGCTGTCAAACAATAGAACAGGGATAAATTTGAAGATTTTATTGTACTTATTGGATAAATTATAAATTCTGAAATTTTTATGGTAGAAATATATTCGAGTCTAGTTTCAAAAGCATTAAGCGGGTCTTAGTTTAGAATTCTGTAGCTCTAGATATAAATATTTTGGTGACTACGACTCAAGTGGACAGTTTTGATATGAACATAAGTAAATAGTGGAATTATCTGTAATTTTTCTGTAAACTCCAGTAACATCCGTAACCCTGTTCTGACAATGGATGTAGGTTAGGGGTGTTACATGCATACTCGGATATCGATGGATAACCCGACTCGCATTGTTTATTACAAAATATTTAAAATTTTGTTTCTAACAGGTTGGAACACATGACAATATTTGACCATAAATAAACTATACTTTAATTATCAAATCTAATCTTCATCTTTGATTAAAATTTACACAAACTAGTAAATATAAATATCAATAAAAATATTTTCTGAAATTAAATATTTTAATTATTTATATAATAAATCTAAAAATGTTTAAAAATTATCAGAAAAATATATCTTATTTAACATCTTATTCTCTTAAATTTTTTCAACTTCTATTAAATCTTATTTTTTTTATATTCCTAAATCTAATCTAACAATGAGATGAAATTATCAAAATTTCTAGATTAGTAATTATCCCTTTTATTATTTGATCAACTCAATTAGTTAAATTATTTTATACAAAAAGTTAACTAATATTCATATAATTAAAATAAATATTATAATGTGAATTTTTTTTTGTTTCCCAATGTATCTATTAAAGCGAACCCAATGACTAATCCTCTGCGTTTTATAGGCCTATTAAGAGGGTAAACGTTGGTTACGAGTTTTAAAATTGTTTCATACCCAAGACAAATATTGAACCCTTTAAACATGGGTTATATGAATTTATTTTGTAATCTGACATAATTATCTTTAGTACACATTATATTATAAAAATAGTATACATGCACTTTTAATAACATATAATATATCAATTGTTATATAATTAGATTGTGAATGTATAATAATTAAAACATTGTGATATTACAATGTGCATTCTTCTATAGTGATGTGCAACCTAAATGTTAAACATGTAACTAATTTTATGGTATATTGTAATAGATACAATTAGTATTATATAATTAAGGTATATTAGTTATGCATATTATAACATAATTGTATATAGGGTTACATATCAAATTCCATTTAACCTGTTAGCTCGAAATAACATCGTTATATGCCAAATTCTACTAGATTGACCAAAGGGCTTTCTCGAGGAGCTCATTCACTAACAAAGAAGGTAAAAAAAAGAGAAACAAATGAGGAAAAATGATTTATTTGAAATTAGTATTGGCCGGTAAAAGTAAAAATAAAATCTTTTCCATGAGAGTGAGTCTAGTTGATGTAACAAAGAAGGTTACCCTATATACAATTAATTACATATTTAAAATTTAGGATGCATATCATTAATAGAAGGATGCACATTGTAATATTATAATATTATAATAATTATTTTACATTCATAATTTAATTATATAATAATTAATATACTATATGTTCTTAAATGTGCATGTATACTATTTTATAAAATATAATATGTACTAAATATAATTATGTCATATTTTAAAATAAATTCATATCATAATATTTATTTTAATTATATAAATATTATTATTTTTTTGTTTAAAAAATTTAACGAATTGAATTCATCAAATAATAAAAAGGATAATTGCAAATTTAGAAATTTTGATGACTCCATCTTATTGTTCAATTAATTAAGTTTACGAACACAAAATAATAAGATTTAAGAGAATAAAATGATAAATGAGATATATTTTTTTGATAACTTTATAAAAGTATATTTAAATTTATTATTAATTATTATATTTAGTTTTTAAAATTATTTTAATATTTATACGTTATTTATTAGGTTGTGTAAATTTTAACCAAAATTAAGAGTTAACTTTGTATGCTTTAACCATCAACGGTCATGTGTCCAAATCTTATAAGAAGTAAAGTTCTATATATATTTTGTAACCAATGTAGATTTGGATATTCAGCGAATATTGATATTATATTTAGATAATCCATAATTTGCAGATATTTGATTCACTGTCATTCCTATCAATATAATATAATAATGAACTTGTATTTTAACTCTTATAAAATATATAATTCAATCTCAACCTCAATGAAAAAATAGCTTCACCCCTAGTTGAAGGGTTATTTTACTATTGTAATCTTTTGTAAGAAAATGATATTATTAATAAAAGCAACAAAACAACTATTATGGGAAACTTAAACCCAAACCGTTTGAACTTGAACTCGAATTTACTATTTGTAAAAATAAAATAGATTCTAATAATATATATGTATGTGGATTCATTATTTACAAAAATAAAATGAATTTGAATAATAAATACTCAAAAAGTAATATTTGAATATAGTAGTAATTAAAATATTCCAATTAAATGTCGATTGAGTTTTAATCTGATTGGCATAGACATTATTGTCAATAGAGGTGAGCAAAATTCCATTCAACTCGAAAAAATCGAAAAGAAATGTGAATTTCGAGTTAAATGAATCGAGTTATTCAAATTAATCAAAATTTTCGAGTCAACTCGAATTTTCTTTTTGAATTTCGAGTTCAAATAGAGTTTGATTTTCAAATTCGAATAACTCGAATAATTCGAATAAATCGAATATTAAACTATAATATTTTATATTTTTACCCTAAATTCCCAAACCTCTTTACTTCCCCCAAAACTTTTACTTCCTCCTACTTTCCCCCAAAACTTTTACTCCTCTCCCCTCCCACCCTCCTTCTCCCCCAAACCCACCCCCCCCCCCAATTTTTTTTTTAAATATTTCCCTCCAAAATTTTACTCCCTCAACCCCCAAAACATTTTATTTTCCCCCTAAACTTTTACTTCTCACCTTTTACCCCAAAATCAAAAATTAAAATCATCCAAAAAAATCCCTAAACCTAAATAATAATAAATTTATTTATATCTACTATTTATATTATTGAATTATTTAATCATATTGAATCTTTATAAATTTTTGTTAAAATTGAATTATTGATGATGTTATAAAATATTCATATTAAAATTTTATGTTGGTATCATAAATTTAATATATATTTTTAATTCCAAAATACATAGTGACAAGAATAAGAAGATAATTGAAGCAACTAAGCAAAAGAAGCTAACCCGTATATGAAATATTAATAAATAAATTATGAGGGGATGAAAGGTATAACAAATTTAATTACGATGGGTGACAGTGATTACAAGGACCCGAAATCATTTTTTTTAATTTAACTTGAACAAATATATTCGATTCAATTCGAATTCCATCTCGCTCAACTCGATTCGAGAAAATTTCAAATTGAGTTAGGATGATAAAATAGGATTTGTCAACTTGATTAACTTGAAATTTTTTTATTCGATTCGATCGAACGCTCACCTCTAGTTACCAATGCAGGAGAATGTGGATTTGAGTGCATTGAAGAGCATTATCCTCATATTTATGGGTTACGAAGGAACTAAGGGTAGTTCTAGGTATTGCGTTAAAAAGAGCAGATATGATCAAGACATATAATGAGGCGGATGTGAAGAGTATTTGAAAATTGTGACCCATTGGACGTTGCTGGAGCTAATGTAATGTAACAAATGGGTTAACTTACAACTCAGAATAACGACCAATACAGGAATCAATCATGGGCCTAAAAGAGAATAAAGCTGATGATTAAACGAAATTGTAAGTGCCGAGTCCTAACTAGGGAACCAACCTCTGGTATACTGAGGCCACGTAAAATGGGCTAAGCAAAGCAACACTTGGTTGTCTCATTTAGCATTTTTTAGGGTATGATATTTACGGCATTTAGCTTCAATACCAAGTTGAGATACTTGACAAAATATGTCCGCAATTTTATCTTCACTTTGGCAATAGCTTGATAAGCACATGAAGCAGCAGCTACAGATTCAATTTTCAGTTTTTGGTAAGGAGACAATTGGCTGTTTCATTTTTATGGCCATCAAAATTATTTCACATTAAGCCGGTATTTAACAAATTAATAATTGAGTTGTATAAATATTTAATTGAATTTATTAATTATTAAAAATAATTACTTTTTGGAAGAATATTTAATTATTAAGTTAGTTAAATATATTAATTTTGTTATTTATTTATTTATTAAAATCATATAGTTAAATTGGACTTAGACCAACCCAACTAGCCTATTAGGGCTGGGGTTTGCCACAGCATAAGGAGATTATTTGCCTTGGAGTCGCCGACCTTATGCCCTAAGAAGTCCTAGTATTTCACATATACGTAATTTAACTAAGGTTTGGCACCATTGTTGCACACACCTAGTTGATAAAAGAAAGAAAATGAGTCTAAAATTCTATATAAAAAAATGACAATTTATTTCACCCTTTATTACACCTAACAATTTTATATTATCCTAACAACTTTAGATAATAAAAAATTGAGATATTCAATCCCCACTCCTACATGAGTCGGATGAAATGAACAATTTATGTACGATTCATTAGTAAAGTACTAAAACGGCAATTTTCATTGACAGGCTGTTGTTATCGCCTATTAATTATAAAAGTAATTATGCATATTAAAGGATAACTTAAGGTTAGTTTAGTATTGTTTTTCATAAATATTTTTGGGTCAAAAAATACTTTTAAGCAAAAGCTAAAAATTTCTACTTACGCTTTTGGTAATAAAAAAAAAGATTTTACAAAGCATTTTTTTATTTCTAAAGTACTTTTAAAAAACTCAAAAGCATCTTATTTAATAATACTTATATTTTAAAAAAACTTTTGTTTCAAAAATACTGGTAATATGACTCTTAAAATTTAATTACATGTCAAATCTCAAATTACCCCATTTTAAAAATAAGGTTCCATACACATTAACTCTCTTCATGAACCATAAAATTAGGTATAACTGACCAACTTCATTTATTCATCTCCACAAATTTAAAATCTCATTTCTCCCTCAGTTACCCTACCTAACTAATAATATTATTCATTTCCTATTTTCCTCCAAATAGTATACTTCACTTGTGAATGGTGACCCAATTTTGAGACATTTATGTGAAAGTCATTGAAAAATCAAATATAACCAATACAATATTGGCTTGCTAGTAAGGTCTAATTTGATTATACGTAATTGCGAGGCATAGATTTCTACTCTTATTATGCGTATATATCATTTACGAGTAGTTCTTCCAAATTATATTTATTAAAGTTGTATATTTGATGCACCCAATAAAATTATTTATCCAATTCTTTTAGTTGTACCTTTTAATATTTGATATATAATTTCATGCATGGTTTATTGAATAGATGATTACAAATTGTTTAAAAATTTTAAAACCAAATTTATTTATTTCATTTTTAATGATTTATCATCTTATTTATTAATATAGCACTTGATTTATTAAAACATATTGTATTACACTATTACTTTCTAAAAATAAAAGTAGACATACAAAAAGCAAATGTATTTAGCAGCGTTGTTTCGATCAACCTGTTGGATCGAGAATCAATTAGAATATTAATTTAAAGAGTGATTTTAAATCGGATAGATTAAAAATCGATACCGGCCGGTTGAATCAATTGAACTAAATTTTGTTAAATATTTTTAAAATTTTAATAATTTTTGAATTATACCAATCAATTCACTTAACCAATTTAATCATGGTTTAGGAAGGGGATAAATCACCTTTGATTGAATAGTAGATGTCGGTAGGCATGGGCGCGTGGCGATGTACATTGTAACTGTAAAGCTAAAGACAAAAGTAATTAAGGGATTGAAAAACATGGAATTTTCACTCCTGTCAAAAACCATAAACTAGGTTTAGTGTTCTCTTTAGATTTCACGTTACCTAAAATTTCCTTCTTTTTTTCTTCATTAGTGGAGGGATTCAAAATTCAGCATCTTTGTCTGATTATTTTAGTGACCACATTAAAGGGCCAAGAAATTTATAAATAGCAATGACATTTGACTTTATTTTCTTAGCATTATCCAATCCTGAAAAACCAAACGTGTAAGATATGCATTGGAGCAATAATGCTCGTTCAACAACCTTATTCTTCTTTTTTAATGGAATTTGAAGAAGGGACTGTTTCAATGCTTTGAAATAGAGAAGGCAAAATTTGAAGGGTTAGCAGGTCCAAACGCAAAGGATCTCTCTCCAATTTCCAGGCAACTTCCAAGGGTTGATTAACATGTGGGTGTTCCACTTGAAATTGGATTTACCACTCTCCAAATTCTAGAAGGGTCTCCCCTTTAGGACCCAAAATACAAGTCTATGCGCACGTGTTTCGACTCAATATATGAGAAAGATTTGGCTATACTCTTAATGACTACGTCTGCGTGTGATATAAATCTTTTATTTATTCCAATAGTTTTGATTTTGTGATGACGAAACTTCTTTTCCTCGCAGCTTAATATGAATTTCCCACTTGTTCATGTTAGGTATACCAACGATTTTCCGAAAACATAAATCCCACATGAAATTTGATGCTGCTCATCTTTTCTAGTTAATTTAAACATATAAGATCACCACTGAATTGCGGTAAGTAATTAGTATTCCAGTCAGAAATATGTTTCCATGAAAAAGTTTAACTTGTTTCTTTTTTTTTTCCCCTTATATACAAGTTAAAAGGACAAGTGTTATAGTGATGGTTTAAATATCAGTGTAATGCTAAAATATGCTACTTTAGTTCCTAAAATTGTGGGATGTATATAGGATTAATTTGTCAAGTAAATAGTTAACATAATGTGCCAAAAATGTAATTGCGATTAAGCCGTATTTGCACTTTTTAGTTTGATATTGGGCTAAGCTGATGCTTAGTTTGATTATGTTAAATATTAATTGAACTTATGAATTTAAGCTTACTTAAGTTTTATATGTTCTAATTTGTTAAATGAGGTATGGGGGTATGTAAATGTGAGAGTCGGACTGATAAATGCTAAAAGTAACATTTTAACATTGTTCTTAATGCGTTTTTGGATGATTATTCGATGTTAATTGTGAATTTTATACTTCTAATGCTTTAAATTCATGTTTTTATACTTACGAAAGCATTTTGGGGCAATATGAGCGAAAATCGAAAATTTAGAGCAAGTTACAGGAGCTACACGGATTGACCCTTTCCACATGATCGTGTGACCCACACGGACTGCCACACGACCATGTGGTAAGCTGTGTTGGTTACGCAAAATTACACCCTAAATTGCGGGAAATCGCGTTTTTTTAGGTTTTTCGGGCATTCTAAGATGTATAGATGACAAAAACAAGAAGATAGGAGAAAGTCATCATAGAATACTCAAGAAAACCACTTGAAAAACACCATTGAAGTAGATTCTGAAACAAATTTCCATCAAGATTGAAGACTCCTAATTGATTTCTCAAAAGATTATAATGAGTTTCTTTATTTCTTTCGGATATATTGTCTCTTGAATGTTTTTATTTTTAAGCATGAACTAATTTTCTAAATACCTAGGGGAGATGAACCCTATGATAAATTTTGTCTTTTGATTTTTTATTTTACGCAATAAATACTTAGATCTTGTTCTCAATTACGTGTGCTTAATTCTTGGTTTAATATTTCTAGATTATTGATCCATGTTTGATGTGCTTAAATCAGAGGAGGAATAGAGACTGTTTAAGAGTAGGTCTTGCGTAATTGAGTGGAGTTGCATGCAATCCTAGAAATAAGACGACATAAATCTACCGAATTAGATTCAAATTGTAACAACTTAATTTTAAGTGTTGTCAGAAACAGTGATTCGAGACTACTAAAATCCGACAAGTGAGCTCGTAAATTTTATTAGTTAGTGTTTATGAGCTAATTGAGAATTTAGGAAAGATAAGAATTAGTGATTTTTGTTTTAAAATGAATTATTAGGTTAAGTGATTTTGAAAACGAGGTATCGAGACCTTGATTTCATAAACCGAGTCGTAAATATTTTTATAAATATTTACGGACTATTATTGAGATAGTATTAAAATTTCGTTAGAAAAGCTTAACATTTTGATAGTTAATTAAATAAAAAGAACTAAATTGTAAAAGATGTAAAATATGCTAAAGATTTAAAGAGCAATTTGGCCCAAATTACAAAGGTTGGATGACAGGGATATAGAAATTAGTAAGGATATAATGCGAACTAAGGGAAAAATTGAAAATTTTGCAAATTAACTAAATAAAATAATGACCAAATTGAAAGTCTTGACAAATCTTCATATTTCTCCAGCAAAAAGCAGCCATTGAAGAATTCTTCTAAGCTGGTTTTTCATATTTCTACTCCAAGTGAGTTCAATTCATGTTTATTTCTTGAAATTTTTATGTTTTTAAGACTTTTACAACTAGGTCCAACTATATGTTTCATTTGTTTTTGATTTCATGGGTAATTTTGAAAGTTACCATTGATGAGTGTTGTATGTTTATGATGAACTAACATGGATTTGAAACTTTAATTTTGTTATATGATAATTTTATTAAGTAATTTTGATAGATATTGATTTTAGGACTAAATTGTGAAAAAGTTGAGAATTAGGGTTTGGTGTTGAAATTCTAAATTAAAAAGGCTGTATGATAGCCTAAAATAATTAGATAAAGTGTTAATTGAGAAAAATTAGCTCATTTGATGGGTTTATTAATGAGGGACTAAATTATAAAAATTGTAAAAGTTGGGGAAAATGTGTAATTTTGAAAATTGAAGGGTATAAATTGTAAGGTGAAATGATGCTGAAATATGTGCTAATGGATGAATAATTTTATATTTTAGATCAAGAGCCCAAAGAAAATTTGTGGAAAAGAGAAATTATCTCAATAATTCTTGAGCTACAACAAATTTTACAAATTAGCCAGGTAAGTTCGTATGGTTAAAATTTAATGTTTATATATTAAATTGATGAATGATATTATGTATTTATTCAAATCTATTTTTGAAAATAAAATTATTGTTAAAATTATGAAATTGAATTAAATACTCAAAACAAGTGGAATGCGGAATTGAGTACAATCGTTCTGTGGCGAAAGATAGCAAAGGAAGAATTGACGGCAGATTACCCAAGTAAATCGAAGTTCAGCATTTGTTGCGAACTTTCGTGTTTACTTTCCGTTTAGCTCTCACGAGCTTCTTTTTAACTCATATGAGTTCCCGTTTAACCCTAATGGGTTTCCTTTCAGCTCTTCTGAGCTTCTGTTTAACTTTTATGGGTTCCTATCCAGCTCTTATGAGCTTCAGTTCAACCCTCACAGGTCTCCGTTTAGCACTTATGTGCTTCTGTGTAGCCTTCGGGCTTCTGTATACGATGTACTCATATCCGTAAGACGTTCTCCGATTTGACAAAAGTTGGTAAGTGACATTTGGAATTCATGACTGAAGATTTAAAGTTATTATTGATAATGATTTGAAATAAGTGAATTCACTGATTGAAGTTGTGTTTGGCAGGAATTATATATTGAATGATTTATTTGAAAAATTTGTTATAGTATGTTCGGTAAGATTTATGTTTAAAGCCAATGAACTTACTAAGCTTTATTCAACTTACTCGTGTTGTTTAAGGTTCTTTGTAGATTAACGTGAGATCTGAGGATCGGATCAACACATCAAGCTACACTATCCAAATTACTCTGGTAGATTTTGTTATACATTTTATGGTTTATATGGCATGTATAAGGATGGGTTAAAAAGGGCTAAACTGGTATGTATAATTATGATAGTTAGTTAAGTATGTATGAGTGTTTGTATGTATGTAAATAGAAGTAGGCTTTGGTAAATAATGAATGAGTTAGTTTGTCAAATTTAAACATTTGAGTTATGGGTCAATTTATTATGTTAAATACATGTTTTGGTTTGAATTGGTTGCTTGGTTGGGATAGTATTTCAATATTGAGTGCAGGTGGATAATAAAAGGGTGAGAAAAATGGCCTATTTTCGTCCACACGGCAGAGACACGGGCGTGTGTCTCATCTGTGTGTGACACACGGCCTGGAACATGGGCGTATAGTCTGGCTATGTGTCCCTTGCACCTTAAAATTACAAAATAGAATGCTCAGGTTTTTGCACATGGCCTAGGACACGGGCGTGTGACTTGGCCGTGTGATTCATGCACAGCCTAGCACACGGGTGTGTGTTTGGCCGTGTTACTCAAGTCAGTAGCTACCCTAATTTGGACACGGCTTAAGACATGGGCGTGTCTCCTGGCTGTGTGAGCCATATGGTTGGCCACACAGGCGTGTGTCCCCTACTCTTAAGAAATATTTAAAAATTTTGGGAAAAATTCCCTGAGTGTTTGATTTAGTCCCGATTCACTTCTATTGTGTATTTTGGGTCTTCAGGACCCATCTAAGGGACAATATAAGTGTATTATGATTGAATCTTGATATGAGTAATAAAGTTGTGAAATGTCTGTATTTAGTTCGTAAAGTCTGGTAATGCTTCGTAACCCTATTCTGTCGACGGATAAGCGTTAGGTGTGTTACACAAATCTAATAAGGGAATCCATAAATCGAATTAATAAGATAACCGTGGTTTTAATTAGAAAGAAATTTTGATTAATCATCCTAGAGTCAATTGTTCTTACTCTCGAAAGAGATTTAACATAATTTAGGGATTTCTACGGATCAATATACTAAGTAAATAAATTGCAAATTTAGATTGATAGTGACAGATGAAGTTTAGGTGAATTCTTCCTTGGGTATTGTTTTGTTTCTTGGTTGTTAATCAGTTATTTTCCTGTTTTGTTCTTTGTGGTGTTCGTTAGTTAATTAATTTAATCAATTTTAGTTTTTAATCAATCACTCGAATTTATCAGTTAAATAATAAAAATATAGAAATTACTCACTCGAATTTCAAAACTCCTGAAGTCGCGACATAACTCACTGACTAGCAAAGTCGCAATGTGGAGGCCATGATGTCGCTACGTTAGCTTGCAAGTTTGAAAATTTTACAATTTGGTTCTAATTCATCCTAGGTAGAGGTGAGCAAAACTCGATTCGACTCGAAAAAATAAAAAAAAAATGAATTTCGAGTTAAACGAATCGAGTTATTCGAGTCAACTTGAATTTTTTTTTTCAAATTTTGAGTTTGAATCGAGTTGAGTTTTCGAATTTGAATAACTCGAATAATTCGAATAAATCGAATATCAAACTATAATATTTTACATTTTTACCCTAAACTCCCAAACCTTTTTACTTTTCCCTCAAAACTTTTACTCCTTTCCACTTTCTCCACAAAAATTTTACTCCCCTCTCATCCCAACCCCCCAATCTACCCAAAATCCATTTCCCACCAAAATTTTACTCTCCCATTTAACTTTTCTAAAAAATTTACTGTAACAACCTAAATTTCAGTGGTGTCGGGAAATAGTGATTCGAGATCACTAAATCTGACAAATAAGTTTGAAAATTTAGTAATCAATAATTATGAGTGAAGTGTGAATTTAGAAATATATTTGAATTAGAGAATTTTGTGAATTAAAAGAATTTATTAGGTCAAATGAGTCAAAAACGAGGTATCGAGACCTCGAATTTATAAAACCGAGCCATAAAATATTTATGGAGTGTCATTGAGTTAGTATTAAAGTTTCGAGAGAAAATTTTTAATGTTTTGATAGTTAATCAATTGAAAAGGACTAAATTGTAAAAGGTGCAAAATTTGTTATATAGTGATTAAATAGCCTAATTGATTAATAAGCAGGGATTTAAAAGGCAATTAGACCCAAATTATATGGGTTGGACGGTTTGGGCAAGAAAATCAACAAGAAAATAAGGTGAAATAAGGGCAAAATTGGAAATTTTGCAAAATAACTAAATAAAATAAAGACTAAATTGAAAAATATAGAGAAATCACCATTTTTCTTTAGAAAAAACGCCATAGGAGGTATGGAATAAGCTAGGTTTTTCATATTTTTGCACCATATGATTCTTGCTTTTTCTTTGAAATTTTTATGTTTTGTGACTTTTACAAGTAGGTCCAACTATAGAATTCATTAGTTTTTGATTCTATAAGTGAAATTGAAAGTTTACATGGATAAGTGTTGTATGTTTAAGATGAATTATCATGGATTTGAAGATTTCATTATATGATGAATTTATCAAGAAATTTTAGTAGAAATTGATTTTTAGGACTTAATTGTGAAAAAGTTGAGAATTAGGGTTTGATGTTGAAATTTTGAATTTCAAAGGCTGTGTAGTAGCTTAAAATAGTTAGATAAAGTGTTAATTAAGAAGAATCAGCTCAATTGATGGGTTAATTGAGTAGGGACTAATTTGTAAAAATTGTAAAATTAGGATAAAAGTGAAATTTCAAAAATTTAAGGCCATAAATTATGAAATGAATTAGAATTGAATTAGATGCTAATGAATGGAAAATTCTACATTATAGATCGAGAGTCCGAAGATAAACTTGGAAAAGAGAAAATTACCGATTAGTCCATGAATTTATTCTACAAATTGGTCTAGGTAAGTTCATATGGCTGAATTTTTATGTTAATTTTTTGATGTATACAATATTTATAATTTGTATTTTTGCTATTGAATTATGACAATTGTAATGATGTGAAAATCGAATTGAAAGTTCGAATTAAGGGAAACGCAGGATTGTGTACGTTCATTCAGTGATCAGTGATGAATTGACGGATAAGACCATGGTTAATCCATGGCAAAGTGTGAAATATGAGATCATAGCAGAGCTATGGCACTATGAAAGTTAACGTAAGACCATGATTGAATCATGGCAGTTATATATATGTGCAAGTGTAAGACCATAACTAGGCTATGGCAATGTGATAAAGTGTGTGATCATGGCAAAATCATGGTAAAATGTGTGCAAAACCAAAGTGGAATGTGGCATCAAACTAATGACATACTCAATCTCGTAAGACGTTCCCTAATTTGACAAGTAATGGTAAGTGTTACTCGAAATTAAGTGTTGAGATTTAATTAGTTATTAATATTGAGCTCAATCCAGTCCTTGGACACTGACGTGTTACATGGCCGTGTGAAAACTGCACCTAATTTATAAAAATTAAATCAACCACATGGCCTAGCACATAGGCGTGTGACCTAAATTTCTTCATGCTTTATAAGTCAGAGAGTTACACAGGTTAGGGACACCGGCATGTATGAGCCACACGGCTAGACCACACGGGCGTGTGGGCACTGTACATAAGGAAAATTTTGTAAATTAGGAAAAAATTCTTAGGGTTTCTGATTTAGTTTCGAATCATTTCTACAGTTCATATTGGGCCTCGATGGTCCATTAAAGGGACTATATAATTATTGTCGAATGTGAATAGTATTTTTGGCTCGATTTATCTGTAAACCTCGGTAATACTCCAGAACCCTGTTCTGGCGACGGATACGGGTTAGGGGTGTTACATTTACTCCCAAAAACCCTCAAAAATTTTTATTTGTTCCCCAAAATTTTTACTCCCTCCCACTTTCCCCCTAAAACTTTTACTCTCTTCTCATCCCACCTCCCACCTCCCATCTACCCCAAACCCATCCCCCCTAATTTTTTTAATATTTTCCCTCCAAAATTTTACTCCCCCTATTTACTTTCCCTCAAACTTTTATTCCTCAAAACTTTTTATTTTCCCCCTAAACTTTTACTTCTCACCCTTTATTCTCAAATAAAAAATCAAAATTATCCAAAAAAAAATCACTAAACATAAATAGTAATAATTTTATTTATATCTACTATTTATATTATTAAATTAAATTTCACATTTTATATTATTTATATTATTGTATTGAATATTTATATTAAAATTGAATTATTAGTTGTGCCATAAAATATTCGTGTTAAAATTTTATATTGGTATCAATTTCACATTTTATTTTTAATATAACTTTTATTAAAAAAATCACATTTTTTACATTTAATATATTTTTTAATTCCAAAATACATACTGACAAGAATCTGAAGATAATTGAAACAACTAAGCAAACAAAGAAGCTAACCCGTATATAAAAGATTAATAAATAGATTATAAGGTGATGAAAGTTAATAAAAAAATTGATTAAGGTGGACAAATTTTATTACGATGGGTGACAGTGGTTACAAGGATCCAAAATTATTTTTTAAAATTTAACTCGAACAAATATATTCAATTCGATTTGATTCGAATTTCATCTCACTCATCTAGATTCAAGAAAATTTCAAATCAAATTAGGATGATAAAATATGAATCGTCAACTCGATTAACTCGAAATTTTTTCATTCGATTCGATTCGATTGAACGCTCACCCATAATCCTAGGATTAACAAAAGAGCTTTTATAAGCTTGTATGGGACCCGCAAATGATTATTTAGCAGAATATGATTGCATATTATACTGGTTTGCATGTGTAAATGGTTGTATGGTGTACAATTGGCTGTAATTGCTCTAGCAACGAATGTGGCATCCCGTAGCTCGGACATGGTGATCAGATCAGGTAATGGGTGTTACTGAACATCTCCTTCTTTTTTTATCAACAACATTACCAATTTAATCTTCACTAAGAAGAGATAGAAGGTTAGGACGAATGGCCTTTTGTCTATCTCTGATCTTCTTTACAGTCCTGGCCTCAACTCAAAGTCTGGCAATCTTGATCTCTTCATAAGCATTTTCAAGAATAGTTCAATCTTTCTTAGCATTGGTGCACTTAAAGATAAGCCTAAATTCTAAGAATCAACTCCAAATAGAACTGCATTAAGGGCCTTGGAGTTTGTGTTAACCAATTTTCCTTCACTAGTGGTCCAAGTTACTTTAACTTTTGCAATCCTTACATCAGCTTATATCAATTGTTGGTTGTTCCCAGCCAATCTGAATTGAGCACCAGGTTTTTTCATCCACGGGCTAGCTAAATGTCTTTATCCTTACCTTCTAGTAGGCATAGTTAATACCATCCAATAAAGGAGGTCTTGAGATTGATATTCCTTCCATCTAAATAGCAAATGAATGACAAAATCTCCACTTAGTACGTCAAGAGTCTAGTTATAATTCTAATTGCGAAATCCTTTTATATTTTAGTTCAATTACAAATGGGTAAAATTACAAACAGTTATAAAATAAAGATGGAAACCAAAGTGTGGTTACATTGTTCGATAACTTCACACTTCTACAGGGACTTGCCCATAAAGTGTGGTTAGAACCTCACTCCTATAGTCAATTTAGATCACTCTCCCATTAAGATTTTCCCCCTAAAGCTTAGTTGTAAACTAAACAACACGAATAGTTTACTTACAAATATGCACAAAAATAAGTTACTCATTGAACAAGATAAGTGATCTATTTTATTCGTATATGGACTAAAACAAGCATAACGTGACTTATTGGATTACAATCAATGTGGATATCAATCTCTTCAAATAAGTCTTTAATAAGGAATAAAGTGGTAGAGATTTTCTCGATATGAACTTCCTTGAGAAACAAATCTCTTTAATTATGAAAATTTCAATCACATTGAGAGTCTTCATAAAGTCTTTGCTCGACCTGACTCTCCTCATATAGTCTTTTAATAATTGCAGCTAAAAATCTCTTAAGATGTTCAATTAAAAGCTCCAACAATTGGTCAAAAGATTGCAACAGATATGACAAGTTACAATGGTCAGTCAGATGCACGTTTGGTTGCAACTAGCACTTGTAACTGATGTAGACAAAGTAATTTTCGGACCAATTCAAAGTGCCGCGTTTCAAGCTGAAGTTACCATAGGTCAAGCCAAAATTATCATGGGTAAAAAATGGTGTCATCACTGTGTCATAATTTTTAATTAATTTAAATTAATTAAAAATAAATAATAAAATTTTATATCATCACTAATTAAATTAAAATAGTTAAAAGATAATATTAAATGACTAATTTATCTCTAAAGTAATTAAATTAATAAAATATAAATTCTAAATGAAAGAGTTTATCTTTGCGGGTCACTTCAAATAAAGAGTTTAAATTCTAGAAGAACTTTCTTTTACTCAAGTGACTTGGCAATATAAAAGGGGTTACCTCCAAGTCATTCTATACATTCACAAGTTTAAAAGTTTAAAAGTTCTCTAAAAAATCTTAGAAGAATGTGAAGAAATTTTGACTAACAGCATACCGATTTCGAAGAATGCTACCTTCTGATCCTGTTCAACTGAAGAAAGGAAGTCAAAAGTTGTTTTTAAGAAAGCCACCTTTTGATTCGATTCAAATGAAGAAAGGAGAGCTAAGTTTGTTTGAAGAGCAAGTCAACACAACATTTGAAGCAACTAATATCCATCTAAGATTAAGTTTAGATGACCCTTGTCAAAGCTCAACCGAAGAGAAGAGTCAAAAGATTTCTTTGTAGATAAATATCCAAAGATTTTAACTTTCTTATATGTCGAAGCTCAATCAAAGAGAAGAATCAAAAGAATTATTTGTAGATAAATATTGAGAGGTCT
Source organism: Gossypium australe (assembly GCA_005393395.2). Lineage (NCBI taxonomy): Eukaryota > Viridiplantae > Streptophyta > Magnoliopsida > Malvales > Malvaceae > Gossypium > Gossypium australe. The sequence continues at coordinate 10,816,765 of CM016622.1, read as the reverse complement.
AACTCTTTTCATATTTTATATTTGACCCGAATTTTGTGTATTCTAACACTAACAATTAACACCCTCTAAAGCAACTATTTATAACTAACTCAGCTAACTCTCTAACTAACTCTCAACATTAACCACTATCAAATAACTTTTTCATTTTCATGTATTATTAATATAGTTTTTCATGATACAAGAAAACTGAAAAATATTTTTCTTTTGAGAAAAGAATAGTAAGAAAAGACAAATCCAGAAAACAGTCAACGGAAACGATTTATACCACCTACGCCAGCCGATAGGAAATATGAAAAGTTGGTCAAAGTCTTCAATGCCTCACCCTCACCTTTCCTTCTACTTCTACCCACTTATGCTCCTCTGTCGACAAATCGTATGCACGGTTCCACCTCTCTTCTTTATTTGGAATAACATCAACTTTCATTTTAGAATTTTCCTTAATTTTTTTATTTTTTCTTTTCAAAACTAAGGTTTAATTAATCCAATAAACTGGGTTTTTGTTTAAAAAATGAATTCACATTCCAATATTACAACCACTTAATTTACGTTTAACTAAATCCAAATATATTAACGTGCATTTGGTTGTCCAATCATTTTGTATTTACCATTCCTATTGAACTTAAAATTTGATTCATATTTTGTCACACAACATAAAAAGATTTGGTGGCATATATCAATGAGAAATATCTTAATTTATTTAAATTATGTTATCTCCATCTATTATATAAAAAAGGAAAAATCTTGTCTTTGAATTCACCTTTAGGTTTTCAATAAGAATGAAATTTAAAAAGGTGAAATAAACTTGGGGAAGGGGGACTAGTGGGGTCGTCTAGGCTTATAGGTGTGAACCATAGGCCAAGTGGGTCCCTTTCTTTTTTCACCCTATAAAAGAGCTGCATGCATGCCACGTGTATGACTGTGGGAGGCGTATACACGTGGGACATGAAAGAATAACGCGTATAAGATCATATGATCATTCAAAAGCCGAAACAATAATTAATTATGAAGGCTTAAAATTTGAACCAAAAAATTAGCAAAGTAAAATGGAAGTTGTATTCATCTTTTTTTTTCAACCTTTAGATTTTCGGAAATCCATGCAAAAATTATTAAATAAAAGAAGAAAAAAAAAAAAAAGCGTTACCGCCTCCTCCACGTACATTCTGGGAAAGCAAATCCCATTGTTGGGTCCAAAAGCGAGTAGACCACACCACAAAGTTGCAAAATATATTATTCCATCGAACAAAAAAGACTACGAAATATATATATAAAAATTCACTTAAAATTTTATGGCTAAATCCTGGGATGATAATAAAATCTTCGGGTGCAAGTTATGTATTAGCGGTAGCAGAGAAGGAAGTCCCCACCACAGCATCGGGCATCAACAGTGAGACTTTCAGGGTCGTCAGCGTGACGCCGCGTGAACGCAATGGGAACAAATGGTAAAAAAACGTTTTATATAAATTATATTTCAAAAAATAAAAAATAATAAAGCGAAGGAAGAGAGAGATTCCGCGTAGACAGATAGAGACGGAGAGAGGAGTGTTGGGGGTAGGGGAGAGAATGTAAAGAAACAGAAAGCTTTTCCTTTCCTTGGTTTCGTTTTCTTGAATTTGAACGAATAGTAAAAACGCTCCCTTTTGACACCTAAGCTTACAGCAAATCTATCTATCTATTAATCTTTTTTCCCCTTTTTTCTCTCTTCTTTTTATATATTTTTAGGTTTCTTCAGCGATTTTTCTTTTTCTTTTCTATTCTTCTTTTTAAAAATCTTTCTTGAGGGTTTCACATTTCTTGTTCACACCATCTCCATATAAATCTTTCATGTTTCTCTCTCTCCATCTTTTCTTCTTTCTGTCAATCTTCTCTTTTTTGGATCAATCATCCTTTTGGAGCCTGCAAAAACATAAGACTTATCGATAATCTTGTGTGGCTTTTGTATGCTTTGCGTGTGATAGTTGTAAATGGAAGGGCACCAACACCATCATCATCAATATCAGCAGCAGCAGTATCAATATCATCAGCAGCAGCAGCAACAGCAACAACCACCTACCAGCAGTGTTAACGTTGATGCTGATAGATTCCCTCAATGGAGTATTCAGGAAACGAAGGAATTCCTGATGATCAGAGCGGAGCTGGATCGAAGTTTCATGGAGACCAAGAGGAATAAGCTGCTTTGGGAAGTTATCTCTACCAGGATGAGGGAAAAGGGTTTTAATCGAAGCACTGAACAGTGCAAGTGCAAGTGGAAAAACCTCGTTACTCGGTACAAGGTAGGTATCTCATAATAGTCAGTATTTTGATTTAACCCTTTTTTTATTTTTTAAACGCAACGGATTATGTATCCAGGAATATTTATTTCTCTGTTTTGTTTTACCTAAAATATGCATCCTGAAAACCCTATTTTATATACACACACTCATTCAGGGATGTGAAACGATGGAAGAAGAAGCTATGCGGCAACAGTTCCCATTTTACAATGAGTTGCAAGCCATATTCTCAGCAAGGATGCAAAGTATTTTATGGTCAGAAAGTGAAGGAGGAGCGACCGGGTCGAAGAGGAAGGCGGTGCAGCTATCTTCAGACGAGGAAGAAGATACGGAGGAAAAAGAGTTAGAAAAGAGTAGCGTTAGGAAGAAGAAGCAAGGCAAAATCAGTGGTGGTGCAGGTATTGGTGGCAGTACAAGCGGGAACGGCAATAATAGTAATAATATAAAGGAGATATTAGAGGATTTCATGCGGCAACAAATGCAGATGGAAATGCAATGGATGGAAGCGTTCGAGGCGAGAGAAAAGGAGAGGCGGTTGAAGGAGATGGAATGGAGGCAGAAGATGGAAGCATTGGAGAACGAGAGGATATTGATGGATAGGAGATGGTATGAAAGGGAAGAACAAAGGAGAATGAGAGAAGAAGCTAGAGCTGAGAAGAGAGACGCCCTCATCACTGCACTGCTAAATAAGCTCAGAAGAGATGATCACATGTAGACGACAAGTATTTATTTATTCATGCATGTTTTAGCAGGAGATGAAGCCTTTGTTTGAGAGGTTTGTCCTAGAACTCTCGTTCTATCTATCAGATCGATATGTTGTTTAGTTCTATGAACTGTTTCTCTCTTTCTGCTCTGCCCACCGAGGCTTCATCTTTTGCTAGTATAAGAGAGCTTCGATTTCCTTAAGTTTTTTGTAGTGTTTTTTTATTCTTCATTGCCATTATGTTATAGTTATAAGAGGTCAGTTGACAATGAAAGCACATTCTCAAAGCACCGTGGATAAAAAGCTCCAAGGTCTAGACATATCTTGCGCGATAGTTAAACAAATTTAACAATATACACACAGCAAAATCCACAAACGATAGTGAGTCCGAAATAATGTTCATAGTGGCCACTGTTGAAAATGGTCCATTAATTCTTGCTACTGCCTCTCAACTTATTCAAAGTCTCGTACCTTTCACTCACATTACATTGATCAATCTCTTCATGGTAACCCTGGTCAGCACGTCTACAGCAAGAAGGATTTGGGTTTTTGGTTTTCCATGGATTCCTAAAGTTATGGCTGTCAAAACATGTGCTTGACTTTCCCATATTAGAAAGTTACCATATGTGTGTTGTGCATTTTCTGGTGAGCTAATTAGGTAAGGTAAACTAATGAGTGATAAAGAAGGATTACCATAAGGGGAGTCATCCTCTCTAAAATGATTACCCTCCACGCAAAACTAGAACAGGCAAAAGTGTGTAAAGCAGATAGATGAAAAGGTTGTTTCCTGATGTAAGTGTTAGCTAACTTTAGCTGAAACGAGTCTAGCGGATTTTTAACACGTTTAAGCTCGGTTTTTTCATTTCTAGTTTACTTCACTTATGGCTTGAACTAGAGATGCATGTCTTGATTTATTTTGTTCATCATTACTAGTCTAGTAAACTTGTGTGCCAGCTTAAAAAGTATGAATTTAAGATTATGCAACTATTTACATATTGATTGTACATGAACCTAAAATCTATTTACGTTCATACTTATTAACTCATTGTAAGTTGATGGAGCTTGAGTGGTTCGCAGTGCGAGCTTTCCTCGTTCATATTTGTCACTGTGAAGTCGAATTACACTCTTTATATATTATGTGATGTGAACCTAAATTTTATTTTAAACTTTATTATCTATTATTATATATATATATATATATATAACAAAATAGGAATATGCATTTTACATTCAATTAAAATGCACGTGTTTTAGGGTATGATCAAGAGAATCTTATATATATATATATATATATTTGTAGGCACTAATTAAAAAGAACTTCGGAATAGCCATTAACGCATGGAATTTAATTTATTTGTAAAAGCTCTTTTATTTCATTTCATTTAATATTAAATTTTTCGAAAAAATTAATGCTTTAAAATGATTTGAGGATCTTTGTACAATAATTAACTTAGGATTTCACTTTCAATGTGTGAAGTATATTTTGTGTAAGTGGTAGAGATCATGATAACAAATAGATCAGCGTGTGGGGTTGATTTCTAGGGTTATATATGTTATATCTGCCTAGCTAGCTAGCAAAAACAGAAAAAGGAAACATCATGGGAATTAACTAACTAGAAACAAGAATGCCATGTATATATTATACATTGTTTTTCATATGATTGGTATTTCCAAGTGGTACATCAATTCACTGTAACATTCTTAGGCTGATCTAATTTTTCATTTTTTAAGGTTCATGCATTCTCAAAATGTAGCAGAAAATTTTTTGGTAGTATTATTTCTTATGATTGACATATATAACATATGATGATGAAGTTAAAAGAAAACAAACTGATAATGGTAGGCATGTAAGATCACAAAATCGCAGGCAGTGAAATATATTAGTATATATGAAAAAGTGTGAAAGCAAGCAATGAGTCTTCATGTGATGGCAACACATATTTGTCTGCTTGAGTTTTGCCTTTTCACAGCTCCATAGCACTTTTCCTCCCTTATTGTTTTTGGTTTGCAAGTGATTAAAGCAATCAGTATCTTTGCTGACCCTATGCATGACTTACGGCTTTTTGTCCACAATATTATTTCCAAGTTCATAACATGCCTCTTCCAAATCCACATGATACTAATAATTATGATACATTTAATTTGTCGTTTTGTTTTTTCTTCTTCCAGTTATTAATAGACTCTAGCTTGTATCTGCAAAAGGGTAAAAAACAATTTGTACTGTGTGTTTTTCGATGATCTTTCCGGCTGAGTTGATTTCAAATGGATTGACTTATTATGATTGGAGACAACCAGGCTTTAACCATGTCTGTATGCATGTAATCCACCAATAGATTCAGATATGATTTGAAAACAAACATACAGAAACAGGAAATAAGAAGAAGCTTCGGATTTGCAGGACAGCTATCACTCATTCACTCTAACCGTGTTTCTCATAGGAGATATAAAGATGCTTATTAAATTCACCGACGTATGTATTATATATGCTGTCACGAGCATATATGGATGTATCAGCATAAAACTTTGCAAAATGGTACTTGTAATTTTTCATTCACTTTCCTGTTTATCTCTTCATACGACTTAATGCACTTATGTTTCTCTTTCCTCAGAAATTGTTTACGTTGGTATTCTTGCTTCAATTAAATAAATGGTAATTCTCACAAATTACTTGAAATTGAAGAAATCAAAGGCTAGAAGGGATAGTTAATAAGTGACCGTCATGTATTCGAGTCGAGAAAATCATTTACTTATGATATGTGTGTGGTATTGATTTATTCTTGTTAAGGGTGCGAGTTATAACTAATTTTAATTCAATTTTAAAAAGAGATAAAAAAAAATTGTGATTTGATTGGTGGATTAATATATTGTATACATGGTCATATGTTTTGTTTTTTTTCATGATTTAGTTATTACCAGCTTATTCCACTTGTTGACTAATAAATTTTGCATGCTATATGAATGTGAATTGGCGAGATTCTAGTGTAATATATTAACCATGTGAACCAAAACCCCGTCGTTTGACCAGATTTCTAATACTGCAGTAGAAAACATCCTAAGCTATTTTTATTATATTATACAAAAATGAACTTTGACCCTCTCATGTGCTCAGCAATTATAACGTTCCAAATGGAAATGAACATCGCTATTCAAACAAAACGGATGAATTAAGATTCTTTCCCATTTTAAACTAAGATGCATATGGCAGCTCCAAATTTCGTTCCACATGCAAATACATTCAAACTTTTGAAACACAGCACACGAGAAACATCCCAACCATAAATAAATTGGAAAATAGAAAATTAGTTAACAATTTTTACTTTAATTTATTTAAGTAATAATAATGCAAAATGAGAAACTACTAGCAGTAGACTTTTAATTTGGGGAAAAAAATGTCACAGCAACAATCAAATCAAGGGTCACGAAGGGAAAAAGCAAGATTCTAATTTCTACACAAATCGCAATTATTTCGGTACCCCACTCACAATGCAATAAGATGCGACATTGTTTTCGCTTCATCAAGTTGACAACCTTTTCTCTTTTTCTATGTCACACTCAGGATCTGCTTTTTCAAATCCTTAATTGGAGCTACATATTTTTATGGATTATGGGAGTTAATAATTCTCCGCTTTAATAAACTATTAAATTACTCTTTTTTATTTATCTCAACTCGTTTATATTTAAAATATTATGTTTTATTCATTTACATTATTATATTGTAACATTTTAGTCACTGAGTCATTAATTATCGTCAATGGTGTAACGGTAAGCTGATGTAACATATTAAATCATCATTTCAAATGAAAATTTTAGGTTAAATTCTACAATTGGTCCTTCTATTTTTTTCCCATTTTGAGCAAATTAATTTCTTTTATGTTCTTTTGACCTTTTTTTTCATTCTCTTATGCTTCTCCCTTTGTTTTCCTCTCTTTTTTATTTCTTTTAATATAGTTTTTTTTATGTTTTCCATTTATTAAAATTAGTCCACAATCTCGCATCACTCGAAAAAATTAATTCGTTCAAAAAATTTAAAATATAGGGACTAGTTTTAGTAAATGAAAAATGTAGAAAAACTACGTTAAAAGAAATGAAAAAAGGAGAAAAACAGAGGGACAAGTAGAATGAAAAATAAAGGGAAAAAAAGAAAAGTTAAAAAAACATAAAAGAAAAAAAATCAAATTGCTCAAAATGAAAAAAAATGAGGATTGATTGTAAATTAACCTAAAATTTTTGTTTGAAATGATGATTTAGCGTGCCACGTCAGCTTACCATTATAATGTTAACACATTTAACGGCTCAGTGACTAAAATGTTATAACGTGATAACATAAGTGACTAAAAAGTAATATTTTAAACATAAGTAATTAAAATGTAACTTGAGATAAATAAAAATAACTATTGTAATAGTTTTCCTTCTTTTAATTATTGTATTACTGGTAGATTCTTATATAAAAATATAAAAGATAAATATTTGATAATTTTTTAACAAAGTTAAATATTAGTATAGATAAAAAATGAAAGAAAGCCAAAAAGCTTTCCCCTCCTTCACACTATCCACAACCCTGAGCAAAACTGAATAAACCCTAACCACTACCCCATGCCTTGTCAGCAGCAGCAACGGTTGCTGCCTTCTCCATTACTTCCTTTTCTTTCTCTATAGCTGCCACTCCTTCCCCTTGTCTCTCCACCTCCACCTTCCACTGCCATTCACTATCTTTACCGCTTCCCCCTTCCCCTCCCTTTTTTTCGTCTTTGTCATGCAATTTCCAGGACTCCCCCACAATCGGGCTTGTGCCTTAAGCCTTGGATAGCTGCTTTTTTTTCTCGAACCAGTGGAGGTTTGCTTTCTCGAGTTTCCGACTTTGTCCAAACAACTTTTCTCTTTGAGGCTACGTCAAAACTCATTGGGAAGATTATGGACATTAGCATCGAAAACAAAGCACCGATTCACAATGCTTCTGGTGATGGGTTTGTTCTCGAGTTGTTTGTGGTTTACCAGTGGGTTTTTTTTGTTTTGTTTTAGCAATTATTAAAAAGTGTTGTTTCCAATATGCTTTTGTTCTCTAGGATTCATTGTATGGGTTTTGGGGTTTGTGAGCTAGGCTTGGGCTTAAAGCCTTTTATGCTTTTATTTATTTATTTTTATAATTTATTCTATTTGTACATCTCTCTAACTCTCAAACACGTGTCAAAAGCATAGACAACGTTGACCTCCTATTGACTTCACTTAAAAAGTTATCCTCCTCGATCACCCGCTCTAAATAAGGACTCATTGTCTCCACGCATTCTCAACTATCCACTGCACCAAGAAGACTTTTAGCCATCTGTTGTCTTGAAAATGGCTAGATATCCACTTTTCAAGTTCTTAAGTCTGAACACACCTTTGAATTTATAAAAGACTCATATAAGTGTAACAATTTTGTACTAATCGAATGCATAACAGAATAAGTTTTATTATGCACATTCTTTACGTATCAGATAAGGATAACTCTCTTCATGATAACCTGTCACGTCACACTAATGCATAAAAGAATCTCTCCTATAAATACCCTTATCAACAAAAAAGAAAGGATCGTCTTCTAGCACCTTAAAATTACTTTGAGCAATTGTTTCCTCGTATAGTCAGTATACTCTTTTGTCTCTATCCTGACTCTTCGCTTCTTTAGGTGAATTCACCTCTACATAACCACCGTTATCTATATATTCCTCTCTTGTTGTATACTATATCAACAAACACTATAAGAATAGGATGGAAAGGAAAAAGAAAAGAGAGGAGAGAGAGAATGAATTGAGTGATTTAATTAGTTTGAGTAGTATTAAGAAAAAGAGACTGTAATGTAATGGCTTCTGATGCATGAAGTGGGTGACCCTACAAATCCAGGAAAATGTGTTGAGAGTGATTTTGTTCTTTGTGGGGTTAAAATTCAAAAAGATAAATTTAATTAATATTGCGTCATCCAATAGCTCAGTTGTTTTGTGTCTTGGGGGAAAAGAAAAGCTTTTCTGGAATGAAGTTGACTCCCTTTTTCCTTGTAAGTTTATGAGTTGGTCAAAATTTTGGACTATCTTCTATCCATTTTATTAAATGATTTTACATTTGATATATTAAATCTTATATAAAATTAGTAAGGTTTTGGTTCAGACCATGAAAGCAAATATATATATATAATTATTATTTTAGTTTGTACCTACCTACAAGTTCCTAACTTGAAAGAAACATAAATTAATGCCACGAATAGGGTTATATTATTAAATTAATCTTTAAATTTTAAATTATTCTAATTATATTATTAAAATTTTATTATATCAACAAGGTTCCTTCAATTATTAAAATATTAGATTTTATATTATGTAATTTAAAATAAAAATATTTAAACAAAAATAAATATTGTAAAAATGAATGTCAAAAAGATCTTGACTCTGAAATTTTCACTTTCTCCTCTTTTTTTCGGTTTTATTTTATTTGTAATTTTAAGAGTTACGTGATAACATATTACTTTTCTTTAAAAATTTTATTTTAAATTTCGTATAAAATTTTACTTATTATTTAATGATTAAATTACTGATTTCATTAATGAAATGACATAAGTAATATTAATATCAATAATTTAATGATGTATTTAAAAAATTTTAAAGCTTAAGAATCCATTTAAAATAAAGGGCATAATTTAAGTATCTCTTATGCAATTAACTCGCCGCCCATTAATTAACTAAACTAACAAAGGATAGACTCTGATTTTTCCAGTTTTCAGTTTCCAAGCAGAAGAAAATTAAAAGAACGGTGGCTACTAATTTAGCCACTTGTCATTCTCAAGGTACGTACGGTCAATCTCTTTCTATAACTCTTCTCTTGGAATGTGATTTATTTAAAGCATTTCCTTTTGAGTCATAGTTTCCCATTATATTATAAATTTGTATTTATTAAAAATTCTATACATGTAAAAACTATGTATTTAAAATAAATAAGTTTAAAAATAATATATAATAAATAAAAACAATTATGGTTTGAAATTAAATAATAATACATGCAAGGTATAAAAATAAAAAAAATAAATAAATTATGAGTAAAACGAAAATTAAACACATAAAAATATTATTAAGAATACTAAATGTATTATAATTGTTTATCGTGATGTTGTTATCAATTGTGAGTTATTATCAAGTTGACTTATGATGCAAACTCAATTAACATTATCGATATAAAAATCTTATCATGCGTGTATGCATGTGAAAAACATAAATTTAGAACACAAATGTGCTTTTAAAAATAACATACAATAACTAATGAAACTTATGATTTGAAACTAATCAATAATAACATATGAAATATATACATTATTAGAATGAAAAAATTAGATTAAATTGTTTAATATGATGTTGTCGTCAATCTTTAGTTGGTGTCTAGTTAACTTGTGACACCAATTTAATTAAATACATTATTAATATTAAAAATCCTATCACACTTGTATGCATGTAGAAACCACAAATTTAGAACACAAATGTGTGTTTAAAAATAATATGCAATAAATAATGAAACATATTATTATAACACATGAAATATGCACGATGTTAAAATGAAAAAAATAGATTCAATTTGTTTTTCATGGTATTGTGACCAATCTTGAGTTAGTGTCGAGTTAACTTGTGGCACATCAACACAATCAAATACAAAATTGAAATGTATAAAAACTTCAAAATAAAGCTTTAATTGAGTGGTAAATTAAAAGTTTTACTAATGTAATTGGTTTGAGTTCAAATGTCGCTATATGTATATTTTATTGTTTTTTAATTAAAATGACTAAAATACCCTTAAATAATATAACTTATTTTAATTACAGAAGGACATTTCCATAATTTTCTTAATCGAGTTGGTGACCCGGTTGAGGGTAACACCAACTCAGTAAAACACTTAATAAATAGTATAGATATAAAATTGATGGAGGTAATAAAGTATGCAAGATACAATTAAAATGTAAATATTATATTAAAATAAAATTTTGGTTTACTGATAAAGTTAATGCTTTATTGATATAAATAGCACAAGTTCAAATCCAACCTAATGTAAAAATTTTATTGGATTTTTTAAATAAAAAGATGAAAATATCATCGAATAATATAATTTATTTTAATTATAAAAGGATTTTTTTGTAATTTTACTAACCGAGTCAATACCTAAATGACTCGTGACACCAACTCAATTAAGAACTTAAATAATAGTATAGATATATTGATATTATATATTATTATTTGTATAAAAAATGATACATCATAAAAAAAATTTATTTAATTTATTATAAAATTAACAATAATACATGGAAAAAATTATTTTTTAAACAAATAATAAAACCTAAAATTAAATCATCGGGAATATGTTAGTGTAAGAAAATATTCAACAATTCGATTACCAATACAATAAAAATAAACATTAAACATATATATTCTTTATTGATCCTTGGCCAAGTATAAATAATTATTATGTAATTCAGTTAATTATTTAGTAAGTAAAAATATATAGAAACTTATCTCTCATCAATAAAAATTTCATATTATTTAAATGAGGTTAATAAAATAACATATAATTATATTTTAAATATATATATATATATATATATCTTAAAATTAAAGTACTCCTATTATTGTATAAAATAGACCTTTAAACTTAAATAATGCATAAACATGTTTGGAGAACATAGGGTAATTAGATTTGAATATGATAATTTTTAATTACTTTTTGTCTCTGTGCGATATACGGGCTGATTGTGTGTATTAATTAAATTATACTATATTGAATTATTAAAAAATGATACATAATTTGTAACATTTCATAAATATTATTATTGAAAAAGTAAAAATAATATAAATATTTAATTTTTATAATGATGATAATTTAAATTATAATCAATATAAATTAAGATAAAAAAATTTAATATTTAAAATAATCTTGAATGATTTGATATTACTCCATTTCAGCTCTACTCTTAAAAAAGCTTTAAAATATAATTTAAAGGTTAAAAGAGAAAATAATATGTAAATTAAGTTATTGAACAAAAATTACATGATGAAAATAAAAAAAAAATACACAATTGGTAATTAAATTAATAAATTAATATGTATGATTTCAACAATATATTTAATGTCTTTCTCATTTATTTATTAAAGAAATAAATATTTTATATATATTATATATGAAATTCAATTTTTAATAATTAAAAAAATGAGTGTAATATTTAAATTTTAGAGACTTGAACCACATATTTATATTTTCATGTATTAGATATTAAAATCTTATATAATGACTTAATATCAAGAACAAATTAAAATTAGACTAGGTGTGCACACATTTATTTTTTATTTTTTTTAATCTATGACTAAATCAATTATAATAATGTAATACCCCGAAAATTACTACAGTAAGAAAGTAAGATATTATCCTTGATATAGTTAAGTAAAGAAAAAAAGTGACAAAAAGGGAAATTTTGGATTACGCCAACATTGGGAAGTATATTATGATATAGTACATTATTAATTCAAGAAATGACTAAATTGTAAAAGTGAGAAAAGTTTTGTTGCCCAAGAGTAAATACTAAAAAATTGAAGGGTTAAAGTACAAATATGAAAAATTTGAAGGACCAATAGTGTAAATATTTTAGGGTGGAATAATCTAGAAACTAAAGAAAATGGATGAATTAGGACCAAATCAAATAGGCGAAGAATTATGAAGGACTAAATTGTAATTTTTCTAAATTAAGTAATGACTCAATGATGTAATTTTAAAAGATCATGAAGGGCAAAATGATCAATTAGTAAGAGAGTGATAAACCGTAATAGTAACATATTTTAAGCCCACATTTAGCATGCTTTTGGATGATTTAAGCCTTGAATTGTGTAATTTGGTGCTTTTAATCCTTTGTTTTCATGTTTTATACTTAGGAGAGCACCGGAGGATAAAAAGAACGAGAAACGAGCCCAAAACGGAGAAAATGGGTCATATCACGAAATCAACACGGCCTGGGCCCAAGACCACACGGCCGTGCCTCATCCAACAGACCTGAACACGGCCTGGCCACGATTCACACGGGCGTGTGCCATGGGTGTGTCCTTGACGTGAGAAATAAGAGTTTCAGTCGGATTAGGGTACTTAGAGGCAAAGAAAGCCATTCCATAAGCCTATATAAACACCCTAGAGGCCAACCTTCAGGGGGCGTCCAGCTAGGCCAAGGAGCCGAGCCAGAGGGATCAGAATTGTGGAATTTACTCGAAGAAAGCCAGTTGATTCATCTCAAGAAGCCGGAGTTATACTCAATACGGAGGATCTCTCTTCAATTCCTTCAGGGAGTTTTAGGGTTTTTCTTTTGATTTGTTTTATCTTTTCTTCTGAGATGTATTCTTTTATGATTATGAACTAAACCCTTAGATACCTGAGGGGGATGAAACCTAGATGAAACTTGTTATCGTTTGCTGAACTATATGATAAATACTTGATTTGTTCTTAATTATTTGTTTTGATATTTCCGGGATATTAATTCAAGTTTGATGTGCTTAGGTGGAGGAGCAAAAGTCCCTATCTAAGAGTAGATCTAGCATAATTAAGCGGAGTTGATCGCACGCCTAGACATAGGGTGACGAGATTTTGCCGGATTAAGGTGAAACCTAATATTAGAGTCCATAGATCGAGTTAATGCAATTCTAGGGGTTTTAATTAGAAAGAGATTTCAGTTAATCAACCTAGGGTTAGACGTTAGTAGCCTCGACGGAGTTATTAATATAACTTAGGGAATCCTACGGATCAAGTCAAGTGAATACATCGTCTGGTTCAGAGTTAGATAACAAGTGAAGTCTAAGTGGATTCTTCCTCGGGTATTGTCTTAATCAATTGGTTTTTCCCAAAGTTATTTTCCCCAGTTCATTCTCTTTGTCTTTGCATCTTTAGCTTAGTTGTTAATTTAACTTAGATTAGATAAAAATTCCTTTAATTCTTAGGCTAGATAATAAAAAGAAAGTTAGTATTAGTACTTCAGGTTCCTTTGGGTTCGACAATCCGGTCTTGCCGCTAAGCTATACTACTGTTCGATAGGTGCACTTGCCTCAAGTCGTTGTCACAGTTAGTTTCTAGGCTCGATCATTCTTTATATAAATTTTAAGACTCTGACAACACGATCAGAGAAAGAGTTCTAGAATGTAATGATGACTTTGATGATATTTTGGTGATTTTTTTAATTAGTTAAATATTATTTTATTACTATTTTACTTAGATATTTATTATTATTTTATTATTTTATTTAGTATATATATATATATATATGTGTGTGTGGGGAAAGAAAAAAAAAACAACACACCATCCATCTTCTTTCCCATGCACCAACGTGAGAAGAAGACAGAAAGAAAGAAAGTTTTGCTTTCTTTACAATTTGGTCATTTCACAAAAAATTTATCATTTTTACTTAGAATTCAAAAGAATTTCCATTGCCATCAAGAGAGAAAGATGACAAGGAGACTATGGGGAGTAAGAATATCAAGTTAGATTCAAAGACATAGAAGCTGGAGGAGAGAGAAAATCAAGTTAAAGATTGAAATCAACAAGACAAGGTAAGAACATTAAGATTTCAATATATTTTTAAGTTTGATATAGTTGAAAAAGCTTGGAAATGATGTTATAGTAGAGTTTTCTTATATATGGTCCTATGTTCTTGATATGTTAGTGAAGGAAAATAAAAGAAAGTGATGAGAAATATTGTAGAGAAAGTAAATAAAGGTGTTATAAACTTGGTAATCAATATTTTGTACTAAAATAGTTTTGGACAGCAGCAGTAGTCTAACTTTGAAAAATCACCAAAAATTGTATAAATCTGATTAGAGGATGAATAAAATATGGAATTAAATCTTATTGAGTCTAGTTTCTTATAGAAGAAATGATGTAACTAATGGAATTTTAAATCATGAGATATAATAGGTTTTGTGAGATAAGGTCAGAATGATTTTGGGTTCCCCTGTTCTGACTTTAGAAAATCATAAAAAATTGGAGAAAAATAATTAGGGGCTTAAAGTTGTATTTTTAAAATCATGAATGAGTCTATTTTCTAGAGAAACAAATTAGAACATCATCCGAATCCCGTATGAAGAGATAATTAATTTTTAGTGAAGAAGGGTCGGAACTGTTAGACAGCAGAACATGGGTGAATTTAAAGAATAAACTGTACTTATTGGCTAAACAAAAAATTCTGAAAATTTTATGGTAAGAATATATGTGAGTTTAGTTTCTAAAACATCAAGTGTAACTTAAATTGGAATTTTTTGTCTCAAGATATAAATAATTTAGTGACTATGATGCAAATGGACAACTTTGAATAAATTTATAAGTAAATAATGAAATCATAGATAATGTTACTTATAAGCATGTAATATAAACTAAGGATGTGGAATGGAGAGGAGGAGGAGGAAAAAATATATAAATATTTGGCTAGCATGGCTAATTTGCATGTTTTAGGCTCAGAGACTAAATTGAATAGAAGTAAAACTTTATGGACAATTTTGTAAAAAATGTTAGAAATGACTAAATTGCATGAAATGAATTATTTTATTATTTAAGTTACAAGATTGAATGAAATTAATAATTTAGATCAAGATCGAGTGAAAACATGTTTTAGGGATTAAATTGAAAAGTGTTGAAATTATGGAAAATTCTGATATTTCATAGAATTCATAGCCTGTTATAAATATATATGAGAATAATTAGGCTTGAAACAAGGATTAAATTATGAAAATTTTATTTTTCTGAGCCTAAGGATGAAATCGTCATTAATTAAAAGCTTAGGGGCAAAATGGTAATTTTGCCTAGAGCATTAATTGAATGTATCAGAATATGAAATGAATGAAAATGATGATCAAATTTATTTATAAAGATCTGGATGACTCAAATACAAGACTTGAACGTGAAAAAATAAAAGACATCGGATTAGTGAAATTATAAACATGAACAAGCAACGAGGTAAGTTCGTGTAACTTGAATTACATTCTTAAATGCTCGAAATATATTTTTAATGATGTGAATATGATTTGGATGTTTATTGTACAATAATTAATGAAGTATTGATATTCTTGATGAAAATGGAAAATAAATCCCGGTTGAATGAAAGAAAAATTCGATGGATCTCTAAAATGGAAAAGTTTGCACATGAATATGAATTGACGAACCCGGATTTGTATCACTATAATTCAAACTTTATTGTTATTATGTGTTTAATTTACTAATTATGTGATATAAGGAAATACGAGTTGATGGTACATGAAATATTGATATTATGAATTAACTGACTTATGTTTAGGAAGAAACGACAAGAGAATGATATTTATCATGATATGTGTCGAAACCATTTTTTTTGGACGGGAATCGAACTTGGGTTTAGAAAATAAAAACGGGAGTCGCCACCGATCTTTGCTTGGTGTGATCGGATCACCTTTGTTTTAATAAAACATTTTTTGATTTACTAAAACAGTGTTTTTGGTCTACGAAATTTGAGAAAACGGTTCGGGAGTCGGTTACGTGCGAGGAAGGGTTAGCACCCTCGTCACGCCCAAAATTGGTACTGATTTGATCAATTAATGTCCTCATGTCAAAAGTTTGAAAATCTTGAAGGAATTTAAAAATCCGACCCTTTTTGGAAATATTTGTGTTTTTCTTGAACTAAATCGAGATTTTCTCGTTTCGAAGAAATAAAGTGTCACATCCAATACTTTAGGACACGATAATTCAAATCTTCGGATCAGAGATCATCCCATAGTTTTTTTTTTTTTGTGAAAATCAAGATTTTCTCGTTCCAAAAGACTAAAATATCACATCCAATACTTTAGGACACGATATTTTAAATCCTTGAATCCAAGACCATCTCAAAACTATCGATTTACATAAAATGACGCGAACGAAAATAATCATAAAAATGTCGAAACAAAAACAAGGAAATAAAATAAAATAAAAATAAAAAATAAAACGAGAAATTAAAAAACAAAACAATGTCAAAAAATGATAGAATTAGTAACAACGAGGATAATAAACATCATAAAATGAATACTATTAATAATAATACTAATAATAATGATAATAATAGTAATATAGTGATAATAATAAAAAATAAAATGATACGAAATATGTACAACATGCCAATATAAATAATAATGATAACGAGATAATAATATTAATGCAAAGTATATACAATATAATAATAATAATAATAATAATAATAATAATAACATGGTAATAGAAATAAAATAATAAGATAAAAAATAATAATGACAAAATAATAATGATGATACTTATGACAATAATGATGATGCTTGAAATAAAAAAGTAAAATGATAATAGTAAGAATAATAATAATAAATATAATTATAATAATAATAATACTAATAATGATAATAATAGTAATATAGTGATAATAATAGTAATAATTATAGGAGTATTATAATAACAATAAAACTGCAGGAGTAACAAAAAGACCAAACTAAATTAAAAAACAAAATTTTAAGGCAAAATCACAAATTTAAAAAAGGGTGCAATTGGATGCGATTAAAGAGTGGCACAAAAGGGAGGGACTGGCCGCGCAAATTATCCATTCAATTTGAAAAGGCGCATATCCAACTTTCCAATCTTCAATGCGCATGCTTTTTTTTTCCTTTAAATGACACCACCTTTAAAAAAAGTGATTATAACCTTTATTATATTTATATTATTTTTTACGCTCATAAATTCTTTTTTTTTTTAAACAAAAAGCAGAGCACCCTCCCCTAAATTTCTTTCGAAAGACGAAGGGTTGTCCTCTCATCTCCCTTTTTCGCCCGGCAGTCGGTCTTCCTCCATCGCCATCGCACCACCACCGCTTCATGGGGCCGACGAGGCGCAGAGAGGGGGTTCTAGTGCTTCATTCGGTGAAACCCCGAAAGCCCCGATCTTTTGGCGTCTTGGAGACGAGGAGAGACCAACGGCGCCCCCCTCCAAGGTCGAACCTCGACGACAGAATGAAGCACTCCGACGCCGCGACGTGGGGGATTCCGGTAAGCTTCCTTTTGTTTCTCTTTTTATTGTTGTTTGTAAGAAATTTAAACTAACGAAAAATCAAAGTAAAAAAGGAAGCCAAAATAGCAGTAGTAATGAGCAGAAAATGAATCTCAACCTTCTTTTTGGGTTTCTCTTTTTTATTTTTTTGAATCCGAAAATCTCCTCCTAATACATTGTTTTGAGTTGGCTTTTATAGCCGAATAAGAAATAATAAAAAAATACCATCTATGCTCGTGGTCTTGCTGTTCTTTTGTCCCTTTTTGCAGGTTGTGGGGAGCAGAGAGAAGTGGAGGAGACGGCGAGGTTGGTGGCTGATGGCAGAAGGCGTGGTGCGCACATGGAGGGTTTTGGTGGGTTGCGGCGCTGAGTTATCCTAGGGTTTCAAAACCCTAAATTCCTCTGAAAATTATAACGTCTTGGGCCTGGATTTTATTTTTATTTGTTTGGGTTTGATTTGTGATGGGCCCGGACAATTTTGGGTTTGTACAGCTGCCCCTCTTTGCACGTTGTCGTGTAACGGGAACAGAGCAAAGATATAAAGAAAGCCAAAATTTGCTGGGGTCCACTGAGTCTCGTCTTCTTTGATGCTTTTCTTTGTCAGGTAGCTTCAAACTCCACTGTAACTTGTTGTTCTGCTCTACTACACTGCTATTTCCGAGAGATAGGGCTTGTAGCTTCAATCTACTTCACTGTTTCGATCTATTCCATTGCCAGTTAGTGGTGACAGAATAATCTTCAATCTATTCCACTACTGGTCAATTTTCAATCTATTCCACTACTGGTTAGTGGTAATAGGACAAACTTCGATCTATTCCAACGCTGGTCGATGGCATCCGGATAATCTTCGATCTATTCCACTGCTGGTCGATGGTAATAGGATAATCTTCAATCTATTCCACTACTGGTTTGTGGTGATATGACAATCTTCAATCTATTCCACCGCTGGTCGATGGTAATAGAATAATCTTCAACCTATTCCACCGCTGGTCGATGGTAATATGATAATCCTCAATGTTAACTCAGGGAGACGGGATTTGTAATCTCAACCTACTCCACTGGAACATCGAGGATTTCAGGGAGAAGAGATTCGTAGTCTCAATCTTCTCTACTGAAACTTCAAAGAAATAAGGAAGTATCCTCATCGTTAACTCAGGGAGATGGGATTTGTAATCTCAACCTACTCCACGAGAACTGAGAACTCAGGGAGAAGAGATTCGTAGTCTCAATCTTCTCTACTGAAACTTCAAAGAAGTATTCTTAACGTTAACTCAGGGAGATGGGGTTTGTAATATCAACCTACTCCACGGGAACTGAAAATTCGGGGAGAAGAGATTCGCAGTCTCAATCTTCTCTACTGAAACTTCAAAGAAAAGAAGTGTCCTCATTGTTAACTCAGGGAGGCGGGATTTGTAATCTCAACCTACTCCACTGGAACTTCGAGGAAATAAGACTTCAGAACTTTCCAATTTGCTTCCTTACTATCTCGGGAAGACTTCAATCTTCGGTTTGCTCCACTAACATCTCTAGGGGACAATATCTAAAATTTTCGATATTGCTACCCCATTCTCCAAGGAACCTGTCCTGTAGAATCGGTTTTATGTGCTTATGCTTATGCAAATGATGCGGATGCTATGATTGGAATGATCCAAATGCATGTGCTATGGATGACACCTACATGAATGCAGAATGTCACGAGAATAGTTTGCTACAATGATTATGATGCGAAGATCAGGATGAATCAAATACCCCTAACTAAATGTGTTTTGCAAGAATGATCCTTTTCTAACGGTTTAAGGTGCTCATCGCTCGTTGTTTATCAGGGCTATGTCTTATGCTGCAATCTTGTTTGGCTAGCGTTCATGGCAGAACCCAGAAGGACACTTATCTTACTCAACAAATTTGCCCCACTGTAACTTCAAAGTTCATCTCATTGTGACCTAGGGGTATAAGGTATGGATCCTCGCATTCACCCCACTGCAACTCCAGAACGTAGGGTTTGTTTCCTCTTCGACTTGTTTCATTTCTATTCAAGGGTACAAGATCTGAATCCTTCCATCTATTGATCACTCTTCGGGTGTCCCAACCAGATGTATATGCATGAATGCGGAATATCATTTCCTTTCAAGAATGATTCTGGTTTTGCATTTGGGTTAGCAATGCCCATTTCTCGTCAGGATTGTATCACTGACGCAATTCCTTGTCACTTTGTTCAATCACCATCTTTGGAAAAAATCCAAAGAGACAACCTCACTTTGGATTCAGATATTTCCAAACCGTAAGCTTGGTGGATTCTGAACAACAATCCTGTTTCAGACTCCTGTATTACTTAGAGGTTTCCAGAGTAATATGCAAAACTCCTTTTACGAAAGTATTATTAGCCCAATAATCATTATTTCAATGCAAAATGTTTGAAAGGGATCATAGTGGTGGGTGAAACAAAAATTTATTGGGAGTATAGCTCGAAACCAACAAGTTAATCAAGCTTGCAAATGTAATGAAAAGAAAGTTTATTTAGAGTGTATTTTGAAAAGGCAAAGATAGCAAACTCAAAATGGGTAGAATAGAAGCTAGGTGCCCCAGATATCGCAGCTTGAGCTTCCCTGTTCAAACTTCTTAAGGACCATTTTAAGCTCAATATGTGCTTAAGAGATCCAGAGTACTTTGTCGATGCCCCAAGACGCAACATACCTCTTCGTTGTTGTTTCAAGTATAGTGAGACCACTGTCTGCCCCATTTCCATCAAAAATTTGAGCCGCCCTTTTCGGGTTTTCAACTCAAACCCACCTTTGGTCCCAATGCGCCCTTTGCGGGTTTTCGCCTTTGGCCTCTCCTTTTCTCCCTTTTTTTTTCTCTTTGTTGCCCTTTTTTTTTTTTGAATTCTCTGGATTGGGCCAATCCCTGCCATCCCTTTCGGTCGATATTCATACTTTCCTAGGAGAGACTTTCTTTGCCGTACAAGGTCCTTCCTAGTTTGTCATTCGCTTTCTTCTGAAGTCTCTTTTGCGCGAGATCATTTTCCTTTCCAGAGCCCTATCATGGAATTTTCTAAGGTGATCCTTTTTGTTGAGAATTCACATCATCTGGTCGTGATAGATAGCTCCCGATATTTCTCTTCAACCTCTCTTGATCACATTGGGATTGAGTCTATTCCGCCTTATCCAATTTTGGCTCGGCCCGTGCCTAGGGAACAGAGGATTTCGACTTCACTAGGCAAATCTTAATGAGGAAGGGGCTGCCCCGGCAGGTGCCCTGGCTGATGTTTGATGAGCATAAAGGGTAAATGTAACTTCTATATGCCAATATTCACAAGTTTGGGTCATCGACCCTTGTTTTGTTGCCCCTTTTTTTTTTTGGGGCCTAACGACTATCCACTTTGTGACATTGGCATACGAAGTGACCCTCACACTCTTGGTGAAGAGATCGAGAAGATGAATTGATGCGGACCAGAAGCTTTATAGGAGATTGGCTTGATAACGTTCATGCTCCATGTGTAGAAAGAATGGAAAAGGCACATAAGTTCTGTCCTCCTCGATTCAGCGTTTGATGCAAGTTTCTCCTTCTTCTTTTTTGGGGTAGACCAGTTGCTCGAACCTCTTGATTGGCTTAGTCCGGGTAGAATCATTAGCATGTGAGCTCTAAATATCCTTATGGACTTCTTCTGTGACTTTCTTAGCTTTGACAGCATACTCATACATCGGTAGTCCTGGTGTGATCATATGAAAATACCTTTGAACTCTTGGAGATAACTCACTGATTCCTTGCCTTGCTCCCGCGGCCAGCTAAGCTTCCATTTTCATCTCCTTATAGTGTTTGTCACTTCGTAGGATAGGATCCGCTATTCTTAACAATTTAGGAACTAAGTTGTGGCCTCTGCATCTCCATAGTCCTCCAATCCCTTTGGACACATATCTCGTTAAAAAGAGAGTCGGTAACAGCGTCGCTCATGTCATTGATATCTGGGGGACCCGATGTGGAAGGTGGAAAATTAGAAGTATGATATGAAGATGAAATGATGAAATGCAAAGAGTGAAAACAAAGATGCATTTTATTGAAATAACAATTCTGGGAAACAAGCCTATTTCACAAAAGGACTCTTGTTGCCTCTAGGCTTAAAGCAACAAGCATGTTTTGTCTATTACTCGAGATTAGCTAAAACACAAGCATTTCTTTCACAGTCTCATTGTTCAAAACAATCCCAGACGTGCGGGGTCTTGAATTTTGATCCATTGGCCTATTTTTCAGATGTGTCGTTAGGGTTCTGATTTTTCAACTTCAAACCTCGGGCGATTTCTTCAAGGAAATGTAACTCCATGGCCTCCATTTTTAACTACTACATTCACTGTTCTGCCATCGAGCTTCACCATACCCATGTTAATGAAATTTTCCACTAGTTTCTTGAAAGTAAGGCAATTTTCGATCGAATGGCCTGTAATCCCTGCGTGGTACTCACACTGAGTGTTTGGGTCATACCATTCTGGGTATAGAGGTTGTATCGGTTTTGGATATTGGGGGGACACCACATGCACATCAAATAACCTTTGATACAACTCCTTATACGTCATTGGGATCGGCGTAAATTGGAATTCTTCAATGTTTTTCCTTGTACGGGATTTTTTCCTTGATGAACCCTGATAACTAGTGGGTGCCGCCCTCGGTTGACTTGCAGCGATTGACTTGGAATACTTGCTCAAGTTGTTCACTTCATTTTCTACATTTCTCAAGTTTGATCTTTTGACACTCTCTCCCGTATCTATCTTGCCGCACTTAACCGCGTGTTCTATCCTTTCTCCACATCTCACAATTTCTGAAAAATCTGTCATAGAACTTCCCAACATGTGGTTGATGAAAGGGGCCTTCAAGGTATGAATGAAGAGTGTGGCCGCTTCTTCTTCTAAGAGAGGCGGTTGAACTTGTGTGGCTACCTCTCTCCATCGTTGAGCGTACTGCCTGAAGTTTTCGCTTGGTCTTTTCTCCATAGTTTGGAGAGTGGCTCTGTCAGGAGCTATATCTGCTATGTGGCCGTAATGTTTCATGAAGGCTCGAACTAAGTCCCTCCATGTTTTGATTTGGGTGCTATTGAGTTGATCGTACCATTTAGCCGCAGACCCAACCAGGCTGTCCTGAAAGCAGTGTATTAACAATTTCTCATTATCAGCATATCCCGCCATTCGTCGACCGAACATCTTCAGGTGTGCTCCCGGGCAGCTGGTCCCGTTGTACTTTTCAAAATCCGGGGTTTTAAACTTTGGTGGAAACACTAAGTTTGGGACCAAACTTAGTTCTTTGATATCGACCCCGTAACGAGTTTTAGACTTCTCTATTGCTTTGACTCTCTCTTCTAGCCATTTGTAGCGATCTTCCATTTGCGTTGAGGGTTCAGCCTTCATTCTTTCCTTATCCATTTCGTCAAAATCCGGTACCATAAGATTAGTGAAGCCGTCTCCTAGGTTGGACCCTGAGCCTATTTGGAAATTCACGGGAGGTCCAATGTTGACTTGGCCTTGTTGAGGCCTAATAGTGACAAGTGGCCTCCGGGGATGTTCCTCGTGCTGCGAAGGCACTTGTGGTAAGACAGATTCTGAAGGACCATCTTCATTCTCCCCTCCAGTGATGGCCATGGGGCTTTTCTCCTTCCCCAAGAACTTGTTCAATAGTTCGGACATCTGAGATATCTGAGCCCTCATGTCCCTCTGTGATTCCTCTATTTCTTGCTGGATCTTGGTTAAGTGCTTTTGCATCTGTGCTTCCATTTGGTCACTCATCTCCTTTTGGAATTTTTCTAGTTTCTGATCCATTTTCTTTATCTTAGTGCGGGTGCCGTATGGGTGTTCAGCCTCCAGATTCTTTTTTCACTGTTATGATTCGAGTGTGTCAGACTCTTTCTATGTATGTGACATGATGTGAATGCATGCGATGCCGATGAAATGAATGCGAAAAAGAAAGAGAGGCGTTGATCATAATTCAATTTTATTTAGAAAGCTTTTTAAGAAAATAAAGCTCTTTACATAAAATGGATTATAAATACGGCTTTGTCCTCATAGTCCAAGTACAAACAAGAATCCTCTTTTTCGTAATCGGATGTTTATGGGCGTGCCCCCTTGTAATACACGTCTCTTCTAGCTCTTTGTTGCTTGGTCCGAGACTCTGAGTCGCACCCCATCACTCGCTTATCCTTTGTGATACTTGTAATCTTCTACCGACTCCTGAACAACCCTTGTCGTTTGAATCTTCAGGTAGTGTCTTTTCTCATTGTTACCTAGACTATGTTTGGATGACCATATCATAATCCATTTTATCAAGAAAGTCATTTTCTATGACAAACTTTCTAACTCAATAATCGGATATGAATCAACACCTCCCTTCTATGATGATGCAATGTAATGCAATCGAAACAGAGGAAAACACGTTAGGAGAAAAAAACAGACACAAAAGGAACACGTTAGTGCAAGAGAAATAAACAAACACAAAACACCTATTTAGGCGAACACTAGGAGTTTGGAGTGGCACTATCTAGGCTAGGCTCCTAGGTCTTTCTACATGTGGCTCAGTTCTAACGGAAGGGTACCCGAACTAGCAGATTCCTCGATCCTCACCCATTATAGGCTCATACAGAACGAGTTCGGTTCAGGGGGATACATTTCCCTATGGCTGCACGGAGATGATAATCTCACGAAGACATAGGTACGGATGTATCCCGAAAGCGATCCACTATCTTGCACGGAGGTGAAAACCTCACGAAAGAGTAGCTTCTCCCTCCCACTTAAGGGTGCGACCGCAATGGCCATGCAATGTAATATGCACAAGAAAACAAGAACCACATGCAATGACACAACCAAAGGCAACAAAAGGATAGTAATTTTCAAATCAAATTTTCAAACTTTCGACAAAGGACATAACATAATCAATTTACGGCCTGACTCTCTTTGGTCCCCAGTGGAGTCGCCAAGCTGTCGAAACCGTCTTTTGAGGGAGCGAGAATCGAACTTGGGTTTAGAGAATAAAGGCGAGTCGCCACCGATCTTTGCTTGGTGTGATCGGATCACCTTTGTTTTAATAAAACATTTTTTGATTTACTAAAACAGTGTTTTTGGTCTACGAAATTTGAGAAAACGGTTCGGGAGTCGGTTACGTGCGAGGAAGGGTTAGCACCCTCGTCACGCCCAAAATTGGTACTGATTTGATCAATTAATGTCCTCATGTCAAAAGTTTGAAAATCTTGAAGGAATTTAAAAATCCGACCCTTTTTAGAAATATTTGTGTTTTTCTTGAACTAAATCGAGATTTTCTCGTTTCGAAGAAATAAAGTGTCACATCCAATACTTTAGGACACGATAATTCAAATCTTCGGATCAGAGATCATCCCATAGTTTTTTTTTTTTGTGAAAATCAAGATTTTCTCGTTCCAAAAGACTAAAATATCACATCCAATACTTTAGGACACGATATTTTAAATCCTTGAATCCAAGACCATCTCAAAACTATCGATTTACATAAAATGACGCGAACGAAAATAATCATAAAAATGTCGAAACAAAAACAAGGAAATAAAATAAAATAAAAATAAAAAATAAAACGAGAAATTAAAAAAACAAAACAATGTCAAAAAATGATAGAATTAGTAACAACGAGGATAATAAACATCATAAAATGAATACTATTAATAATAATACTAATAATAATGATAATAATAGTAATATAGTGATAATAATAAAAAATAAAATGATACGAAATATGTACAACATGCCAATATAAATATAATAATGATAACGAGATAATAATATTAATGCAAAGTTTATACAATATAATAATAATAATAATAATAATAATAATAATAATAACATGGTAATAGAAATAAAATAATAAGATAAAAAATAATAATGACAAAATAATAATGATGATACTTATGACAAATAATGATGATGCTTGAAATAAAAAAGTAAAATGATAATAGTAAGAATAATAATAATAATAAATATAATTATAATAATAATAATACTAATAATGATAATAATAGTAATATAGTGATAATAATAGTAATAATTATAGGAGTATTATAATAACAATAAAACTGCAGGAGTAACAAAAAGACCAAACTAAATTAAAAAACAAAATTTTAAGGCAAAATCACAAATTTAAAAAAGGGTGCAATTGGATGCGATTAAAGAGTGGCACAAAAGGGAGGGACTGGCCGCGCAAATTATCCATTCAATTTGAAAAGGCGCATATCCAACTTTCCAATCTTCAATGCGCATGCTTTTTTTTTTCCTTTAAATGACACCACCTTTTAAAAAAAGTGATTATAACCTTTATTATATTTATATTATTTTTTACGCTCATAAATTCTTTTTTTTTTTAAACAAAAAGCAGAGCACCCTCCCCTAAATTTCTTTCGAAAGACGAAGGGTTGTCCTCTCATCTCCCTTTTTCGCCCGGCAGTCGGTCTTCCTCCATCGCCATCGCACCACCACCGCTTCATGGGGCCGACGAGGCGCAGAGAGGGGGGTTCTAGTGCTTCATTCGGTGAAACCCCGAAAGCCCCGATCTTTTGGCGTCTTGGAGACGAGGAGAGACCAACGGCGCCCCCCTCCAAGGTCGAACCTCGACGACAGAATGAAGCACTCCGACGCCGCGACGTGGGGGATTCCGGTAAGCTTCCTTTTGTTTCTCTTTTTATTGTTGTTTGTAAGAAATTTAAACTAACGAAAAATCAAAGTAAAAAAGGAAGCCAAAATAGCAGTAGTAATGAGCAGAAAATGAATCTCAACCTTCTTTTTGGGTTTCTCTTTTTTATTTTTTTGAATCCGAAAATCTCCTCCTAATACATTGTTTTGAGTTGGCTTTTATAGCCGAATAAGAAATAATAAAAAAATACCATCTATGCTCGTGGTCTTGCTGTTCTTTTGTCCCTTTTTGCAGGTTGTGGGGAGCAGAGAGAAGTGGAGGAGACGGCGAGGTTGGTGGCTGATGGCAGAAGGCGTGGTGCGCACATGGAGGGTTTTGGTGGGTTGCGGCGCTGAGTTATCCTAGGGTTTCAAAACCCTAAATTCCTCTGAAAATTATAACGTCTTGGGCCTGGATTTTATTTTTATTTGTTTGGGTTTGATTTGTGATGGGCCCGGACAATTTTGGGTTTGTACAATATGTAAATATGTGATTATCTTTGATATGTTGATACAAGGAAATTAAGTATGTTGAGACGAGTAATAAATTCAAGTGAGACATGTTGAGAAAATAAGTTTGTCAATAATTAAAGTATGCTAACCAATGTAGAAAAATTTTAGGATTTTACGAAAAATTTCCTATGATCCCGATTTAATTCTGGTTGGTTCCTAATGTATGTTTTGGGCTTCGAGGGCCCAATAGAGGGACGTTATGATTAGTTTCAGAATATGAATAATAAATGACTCAGAATTATTCGAAAATGTTCAGTAAACTCTGGTAATGCCTCGTACCCTATTCCGGTGTCGAATACGGGTAAAGGGTGTTACAAATAAAGACTATTGAGACATGTGATCCTTGTTATATTAACAGATATTCAATATGATATATTTTTATAAGGAAATTAGATTAAACTAATATTAATTTTAAACTTTAGTCAATAAAAACACGTGATAAATAATTAGTGTGTCAAATGACAAATTTTTAGGTGTGCCACATAGAAATTGTTTCATTTTATTGTAACCTCAAATTACTATAGTATATATACATATATATATATATTATTCCTGATAATTGTAAAGTATAATCGAGGTGTTCTAATTATACTCAATGTGACTTGTTAATTACAATAATTAACCAAATATGTTACAACTATATATATATATATATATAAAATGAAAAATGTGTTGAAATTAGTGACATAAAAAGTCCAATGAAGTAGTGAGGAGAGATCTGAAATCGAATGTCTACATTACTTTTCAGTCAATAGAAATTTTCATTCAAATTGGTTCCTAATTAGAATTTAAATCCAACATTTAACAAAAAAGGGTTGTATATATAGGTCATCTAAAGACAAGAACAGTATGTACAACTTATATAGGAGTTAGGGGTTTAACATGACAACCATCATACGGTTGGTGGAGAACGGAGGATGTAAGATCGATGAGGATATCCCATGGTTGTGCTGAGCTTGGTAAGGACGCCATTGATGATTGCTCCAATTTGTGGAAGTCCAAAGGTGAAGGAATATAGACTTCAATCAGGTGGCGTTGATGTTGATAGACCCTCTCCTGGAATGATGAACTCAGTCAAGGAAAGGCTGCTATTGATGATTGGCCATCTTTGAAGGACGATGTTCTTTTAGAGATCAGAAGAAGTGGATGCATTGCTTCCACTATTTATATAAATTATGGTCTTTCTTTAGTCTTTACTTTTGTTTTCTTTTTGCTACATTTGTTAGTGTTGGCTTTGGCTCTGGCTCTGGCTCTGGCTCCACAATGTAGTCAATACGTAAAAGACAAGTAGGAAGGGGAGGGTTTCAATTTCATTCTGTATATGGTTTTAGTATTAATTCCTCAGGTGGTCCTGATGGTTACCGTTTAGGCCTGACAGTAGAGATTTGTATTGTAATGCCATCCCATTCCCTGCTCAAAATAGTAGAATCCAACGCTACAAGCTTTGACAAAAAATACATAAGTCTCAAATTCATGTCCAACTCAACAACAGTGAAGCTTGGAAAATGTATATTCTCTCCCTAAAGCTGCAAAATATATAAAACCCATATAAGTCTACAAAGAAGAATTCTTTTTGTGTTTTCTAAATTCTGTTACTAGTAATTTTTTATTACTAACAAGTTTACATTTGCTGATGAATCAACATGCATTTTACATATTCCTAAGCCACGTGAGACTCGAATCTTGTTGCAGAGACAAAGTGGAAGAGTAATCAAAACCGGCCAGCTCTTTTCACACCCGATTTCCCCTTGGAATGTTGTTTCTTTCAAGGTTTACCAGTTACCGCCTTGCTTGGAAAATCATTGCTTGTCTATTATGTTTGCACAAATTTACATGCGTGTGAAATCCCACAAGTTCATCAGCTACCTGCTGCAGCAGGTAATCAAGTATATGCTCCTCAAACTCTGCACAAATCTCTTCGAATATGAAAACTTTCTTGGTTTCCCAGTTTGAGAATTTTATATCTCCCTCTGTCAGCTTGCTAAGCTTATCAACTAACTCCATGTAATACTCAGTCTCCTCCACATTCGTTGACTCAAAATTCTCCTGCTTTCCAAGGCCTTCAGGGATTGAAATGCGAGCACTAGTATCTGTAGTGGTGAGGGAGTCTTGTTTCACTGACTTTGATGACCATTTCTTCGACTTCACTTCCAACGACCTTGAATCTTCTGTCAGAAATGTTAGTGCATTACTCAAGTTAGATGGCAATGACAGTGTACTGTGTACCACACACATATAAAGCAATTGAAATTTAGAACCCTAACCTGAGACGCCATGGACGACAAATGGGGTCTCAGAGTATTCAATTTTCTTAACTGGACGTTGATTCTTTGTCTTCCTGGTCACAACAGATACTTCCTTCTGATTTACCACCTTCAATGCTTTTGAATTTGTTCCATTAATGCAGCTACCAGCCTTGAAAGAATGTTTACCAGAAACTCTCCTTGGCTCATTTTTAAGCTTAGATATCTTCTTGTTTTTCTCTCGAATCTGCTTCTTACAAACTACTTTATCTATTACATTATCCTTTTGCGTACCGTGCTTACTACCTGATCCATCTCTTTTCTCGGATTTCCTTGGCTTAAACCCTGCAGCTTCATTGTTTTTATACTCATTATCCAAGTACACAACCAGGAAGTCTTGGTTCTGATTATGGTGGAATAGTTGTGGACCTTGTGGTACCTCACGAAACGATGATGATGATGTTCTCACACGGCGATGTTTGGCTTGTTTGAAATCAAGCTCCAGCATGTAATCCATGAAATTGACTGACCTGCTGCGGGTAACAGGACCAGGAATTTTACTTTTCTGAAGCCAGTTGTTCTCCGGCAATGAGTCTAGCCCCATTAGCCTCGCTACTATCCCAGGACCAGTTTCAGAAGCTTGGACTTCAACCTTGGCTATATCATCCACAGTGTTTAACCCTACGATGTGGTCTGATGGGTGTGTTTGGGGAGTCCCTGAACAAAGAATCCGGCGCAAAACGGATGAAAAACACCCAGAACCAGACCTTTTTGTGTTACTCATGGTTCCAACTGAAGACAAAAAGAAAGATTAAAAAAAATGCTGTAATGATAAGTGAGTGAGAGGCAGAAATGTGGGTGCTTGTAGGCAAAAAAGAATGGTTCAAATATAGTCAGCAAAAAGAACCCACCGTGGAAAAAAACAGAGGCGGGCTTTGAGTTTGAATCGTACACAAATGAGAGTGAATTTCTGCATTGATTCAGAGGATAGGGAGAAGGTGGGTCTATATATCATAGACAGGAGGAGGGTGTAGTCGTGGTATTCATGTTAAAAATGGTAGAGCTACGCGCAATTAGGTCGCGTATAGAGTGAAGGACTATGTGCATTTAAGACAAAGTAGCCTGCGACAACATTTATTGATTCTTGTTGGCCTACGCGCCATGCTGAATTAGGGAATAAGGAGAATAAAAAGAGTTGATTATTTTAGATTAGCGAAGAGGGGGGACCTGGTTGTATATTTAGGCATATTTTTATCATTAAAAGGATAGAGGGAAAAGCAGATTGGGCAGCCGAAGTTGTGGACTTTTGATATGTTCAGATTAGTGAGGGTTTTGGATGATTGTGGCTGTGGTCTTTGACACTTTTGAACTACGTATTTGCTGCAGCCACCGACTCTAGAGAAGAGTACAAGATGGCTTCAACGAAATTTATTTGTTCACAGTTCGTTTGGACCTTCACATGCCTCTGTCGGGCTTCATTTCATTTTGATTGAGTGATAAACATCGTCTAGATAAAATTTTAACATAAGCTTAATTAATTCTGTCTATAGGGTTTAACGTTTTTCAGATAATTTAGACCGTTTGAAATTAATTATGTTAGGGTTTTTATTTAATTTGTGTTAATTGCGTGTTTTGAGGAGTTTGATTCAATCTGTAAAATTAAGGGTGAGCTAAAAGACATCGGAGTTGGTACTTCGATAACTCTTCAATGCTTAAGTCAATCCAAGATTCATGATTATAGAGAGAGTAAGGTCTATTAGCTTAGTGAAGAAGATAAAGATGAGAGAAGGATAATACTCAATCCTTATAGGTTGCTCTGTGTAAGGAGTGGTCCCACATGGTACCAAGTAGAATGGGTAGTGCTTAATAACTAACACATATATCCGTATTCATAATATGATCTAACAATAGTTGTCTTCTGGTCTGAAGCTATTATAAAGTGATTAAGTGAAGACCAAAACAAACAAAATATATCGCTAAATGAGAAGATTAAGAATGTGAAGGATATCAGAACTTTAGTTGCATCATTTGGAAGATTTATGATCAACCAATTATACGGGGCAAAACTTTATCAAGTTTATAAAGAATGTCAGATTTAATTCTATCTTTTAAAAAATCATAAAAACATTTTGCGAAATATAAATTGTTTAATTAAGACTTCACATAAATATTTATAATTTGTGAGTCTAAATTATAGATCATCACTAATTTTTAATTTTACAAA
Source organism: Gossypium australe (assembly GCA_005393395.2). Lineage (NCBI taxonomy): Eukaryota > Viridiplantae > Streptophyta > Magnoliopsida > Malvales > Malvaceae > Gossypium > Gossypium australe. The sequence continues at coordinate 10,785,110 of CM016622.1, read as the reverse complement.
TTAAATCAAGCAGCTCAGCCTCAACCACACCAAGTTAAAAAAGACCAACAAATCACTAATTTAATTGGATTGTGATTTTGCAGGCATCCGATCGGTTACCAAAAAGAAAAAAAAGGTGTTTTTACTTGATGGTGGTTTCTACGTCAACCTCCATGTATCAATCCATCATTTAATAAAAGCCCCAAACTATGGTTCAATCCTTAACATATCAAACCTTTGTTAATGATGTATGGCATTTCAGTGTTAGTTAAAACAACGACGGTAAAGAAATTCTTCTATTTCTTTGTGTGTGAATAGGGTAAAGCTTACAAAAAGAATTTACTCCACAATTTATTTTTTAAAATTTAGCACCTTTCAAAATCAATTCTAATCCAAATTTAAAATATTTATATTTTAAATAATTCACATATATATTCAATTTTTTTATGAGTTGAGTGATTCGTTCAAGTTCAAAGGTTCATTCAAAATTTAGAAAGATTTAAATAAAAATATTAGACTCGGAAAATAGTTTAAGCAAAAAAAAAAAATTAAACATGTTTAAAATATGGGTCGAGCTTGAGCTTACATTTAAGACTTGAATTTAGCTTGATCCATTTTTTTAAGTTTATAATGTTTTGTATTATATTTTTTTAATATATTATGTAATTTATAACATATAAAAATTAAATTTATAGTATTATATACTAATGTAATGTATACATTAAAATTTTTTAATATGACTATATAAAATTATAATAAATAAAATATATAATACTATTAAATATTAAATTAAAATAAATATAAATACATATTTTAAAATTTTAAAAACAATATCAGTGGACCTAAAATGAATTTGGGTTAGCCATTTTCAAATATGGGTGGACTTCGAGCTAGACTTAACCGAACATAAATATATTTTTATCATTTTTAGGCCTGACCCATGAATATCTCTAGTGTATATGCATATAAAAAATTTAAATTTAAATATTTTATTTTTTAATTAATATTATTTTTTAATTTTTTATAGTTATTCAAATTTTGAATTTCAATTTATATTTTTTATAAATTACAATAAATGAATATAAAATAAAATAATGATATCAGTAATTTAAGTCTACATATAATGATTTTTTTAGATTAAGAATCTCTATTAAAATAAATTATTAATAAAAGTGATACATCTTAAATTATACATAAACTTTGGTTGTTATTTAAATGTATACATGAAACTTTAATTTTCATTTAATCATATTGTAACACCCTAATCCTGAATACGGAGCACTCGAATACTAAGGCGCTACATCAGGTCACCAGAGTAACCCAGCAAAATTTTCAAAAAAATTTAAATTGTTGAAATACATTTTATATAAAAGAAAATACCATACATAGTTATACTGAAAATAGTAATAAAAGTAGTTATACAAAATATGTGGAGCTCCAATATCATCGTATATCAAAATAACAAAAATGATAAATGAGTTACAGACCTACAAAAAAAAATACAAGTAAGGCCTTAGGAATACAATGCTCACTAATAGATAAGGTATTGTACTCTGAATACGTGATGCTAGAAGTCTCTCGTTGATGATGTTCCTTGGACACGAACAAAAGTCTACAAATCTGAACAATAATAAAATTCGAAGGCTGAGCTTTACAAGCTCAGTGGTACACAACAAATCTACCATACTTCAAGCAATTCATAAATATAAGCATGCAATCATGAGTCATTAAAACTACATAACCAAATCACTTGCATATCAAACTTGTCAAACTTGTTAGATTGCACATACTGCTCAAATAATCGGGTATCCAGATAGTCCCGCGCCACTCATGGCCGCTAGTCAAATAATCTCGGGTGTCCGTAGGGTTATCCCGAGCGCCACTCATGGCCGCTAGTTAGGTTAGAGCCCGAAGGCTGAGCACAAACAAAACATCAAACATATAATCACAAAAATACAACCATAACATTCGAGTCTCATACTCGTTTCAACTTGCTTATCATTCCAGCTAAAATATTAACTAAAGAGATGTAACAGTCTACTACCTTGACATTCTGACCTTTACTCATTCAAAAATTAATAACTCTTAATAAATTACTCTAAATCGAGCACCATTTGTTTTAAACAAAACTAGACTTACGTACGGTTATAGAGATATAAGGCTCGCTTCCTATTTTATCTTATGAAAATTTTGGTGATTTTTCAAAGTCACTGCTAAATCTGTTTTATAAGAATTCTGCTGTCAGATTTTTATGACATTTCAACACTCAAAAATTTATATCTTTTAAAATAAAAATCGAAATTGATCTCCGTTTGTTCTAAACGAAACTACACTGATTCACGGTTACAACTATGTATAGATCACTTCTTAATTATTTTTATAGAATTTATGGTGAATTTTCGAACTTACTGTTCATGTAATAATCTGTTTCTAGCAGATTTCACAACTAAGTTTTTAGCTTAATTTTAAGTCATCCAAACAAGATTTCCACCCAAAGACATATAACATGCATACATTATCACACAAGCATCATGTTTATGACTTATCAAGAAGTATAGGAGAGTTAGAGGGTACCACCTTGATGGAAGAACACCAACAAAGTTTCTTGCCTAGCTCTCCCCCACTTTGCCTTTACCGTTAGCTTTAGAAGATTCACCACCTTTTTAACTAATAACCATGTAACACACAAGATTTTCCACAAAAATAAGACTTGATAGGATGTAAAAATATATACTTTAAATCAATAAATATGAGAAGATGGTTAGAGACTTCCTCAAACTCAAATCTTTCCAAACAGCAAAAAAAAAAAAAAGATCAAGACTCTTACCTTCTTTGAGATTTGGAGGATGAAAAGAAAAAACGATGAGAACTCACTCAAATCTCTCTCCCTCTAAAACACTTGCTAAGGAAAAAAAATAGATGAAGAAAAGAAGATAAAGAAAAATAAAAATGAAGAAATGTAAAAGGAAAAAAAAACAATAAGGTGATTATAATATAGGAAAAAATAGGGACAAATCTAATTTATCCCATACTTCAATCTACCAAACCATCTTTTCTCATTAATTGGGAGAAGAGTTTTATTCAAAAATGATAAAATCACCATATTAGTCATCCATCTTCCCCCTACTTCACACAAGCTTCCCAACAACTTTAATTTCTTATAGAAAAAAATCCAAAATTCACTCAAATTAATTCTAACAAAAACCCAATTCCAAAATAAATTTATCCATCATCAACCTAGGTCAATGCTCGAACGTTGACTCGAGAATTTGGGGCCGTTACACATATACATTTAAAGAAATAAATACATTAATTTATTTTTATATTGGATAAATATGTGTATGTAGTATATAAACATAAAAATGGTGTTATATCAATAATTGTGTTAATAATTTGTGAGAATTGATATTCAAAGCTCATGTATAGTTTTGAGATTTATCCCTTAATAAAAATATACTATGGTTTACAACATAATAGTCAATTTTATTAGCTATTAATAAATAAATAAATAACCTCCATATTTACAAATATCAAAATTTTGGTATCAAAGTCATCTTAGATGTACATTATACTGGTAATGCAAAGTAGATAATCCCACATTGATTGAGAAAATATTTCTAAGGGGTTTAAATAGAGTCTTGTTTTCTATCCTTGTTGAGTAATTGGGACTAAAAGCTCAACATATGCATGTGTACTCAATTGTGTTAACATAAAAGTTGGTTTTTTTTCCGGATAAAAATGATTTCGTCTGTTTGTCCATTAAACAGACATAAACTCAACTTAAACATAGGATATCAAATAAAGATACTGCACAGACGGTAGAGGACTCATTCAGTACCCACATCTCCATTTATGGAATTTTTCTTTTCACCATTTCCCCTTTTTTCTTTAAATTTTCTACAGTGTCATCTTCCTTGTACCCCAAGCAAGGAAAGTAAAGAAAGATGAAGCCAAGACAAAGCTCTGGAGGTGGGAGTAATAAAAAATGATTTTAAGTTGTTAAGTAGTTTCCATGTCTTGAGCCCCAAGTAGGTAATTCAAGGCCTAAGACAATAAAGAATTCAATATTCACCAATAGGGAAGAAAGGCGGAGTCAGTGAGCCTTTCTATAATTAAACATATATTTTATGATGAAAAGGAGGAAAATGAATATTTGAGAAGGAAGACCTCCGGTTTAGTTTATTCAAATGGAGGATTAGAAGAATGTTTTGAACTTGCAAGCATTAGAACAGCACATGCTACACAAGTGATCTTTCTCTCGCCTACAACAGCGAGGAACTCCAACGCAGTTATCAATGGATTCGTTTGTTTCGGAACCCGGGCCGGCTTCATCTGAAACTCTCAGCAACAAGTATTGCTCTTCATGTGCTTTTACTTATGAGTCGTTCGCCTTCTTTAATGACCATCAGATGACTGATTACATATATTTGTTTATGCTTGTTGTAATATAGTGCTCTTAAGAGAGAACGGAGGGCAAGAGAGAGGCAAGTCAGAGAAGAGGAGAAAAAGAAGGTGACCACGAATAAGACACCAGAGAATCAGAGGCAACAGGTGGCAAATGATGATACCATGGATCCTACGGTAGGTTTCACCAACCACCAATTTCTCTACTTAAAGAGCTCTAGTTGCTTAGCTCCCTTAAATAATGTAAAAATAGTTATGGATGATAAATGCTCAAAATAAACTTTGGTGGCAGCAATTCCTCAGCAACAGAATCAAAAGTTTGGCATTACTGAAGGAATCTGGTGTAAACCCGTATCCTCATAAGTTTGATATTTCAATGTCTATCACTGAATTTATTGACAAATATAGAAGTTTGCACGTTGGTGAACATGTTGAGAACACTGAAATCTCCTTAGCAGGTACTCTGCATAAGAATTGGTTTTATTTCTATGATTGTCTCTTAGGAGTGTATTCTGATCAAGATAACATTTTCCTCAAGGGAGAATTTTGAACAAGAGGTCATCATCGTCAAAACTATATTTTTATGATCTTCATGGAGATGGTGCTAAAATTCAAGTGATGGCAGATGCAAGGTACATACATAAATACATACGTACGTACATTTACATCTTTGTCTTCAGTTCCATCATTGATCCTCTAAGATCTTCTATATTAAGTTTCAAAGGTCTCCTTATCATGGATAATGAAATCAAGCAACTTGTACCTTTAACGTGAGCTTGATTTTGGTAGGCATTCCAACATGGATGAAAATGAGTTCTGCAAGTATCACTCTGGGGTGAAGCGAGGGGACATTGTAGGGATATGCGGGTTCCCTGGTTAGTATACATCTATTTTAGTAAGATATATGATAGATTGCTCATTTTCCATCGTTTTTTTAGCTGCATTTGGTAGAGTAAGCTGTTTTCATATATTCGGGACCCAGATATCAAATTTTATGTGGAACTCTGATCTAAGAGAATACATAACTTTCTTTATTTAATATATGGTTGTTTAGTCCCAACTAATGCTTCTTATAGTGAAGATCCAATTCTAGAATTTGGTCATTATTCTTTAGTTATATTGAGATGATACAGTTGATCTTAGCAAGCTTTGAGTGTAGAAATTCATCTTAAAAATGATTCATATACATGCATCTTCTTCATTTATGCATGTCAGGTATATAATCTCTTTGCTCCTGATTAATGCTACAGGGAAGAGTCTAAGAGGGGAATTAAGTATTTTTCCTAGGTCACTCGTGGTACTCACCCCATGCCTGCACATGCTTCCAAGGCATACAGTCACCTCCAACAGCGATGAAGCACAGTCCAAGGTAAAAGATCACAGGGAATTTCTCAAGTTTCGTAAATGTTTTCTAATGCTAATTATATATGATATCTCTAGAATAAAACAAGAAATCATTCATGGACCCCTGGAATAACAAGAAATCCTGAAACTTACATTCTTAGAGATCAGGTATGTAATTGCTACTATTTCGGTTGCCAAGAGATTGTCTTTCTTACATACTATTTCGGTTGCCAAGAGATTGTCTTTCTTTGAGGCTTGAGAGTTGAGAAATTGATAATAATTTCTTTTATGTTAGGAAACTCGATATCGTCAACGTTATCTAGACCTGATGTTGAACTCAGAGGTTCAGAAAATATTCAGGACCAGGGCTAAAATCATATCTTACTCCAGAGACTTCCTTGACAATCTTGGATTCATAGAGGTATGAAGAAATTTAAAAGGGTTGAATAAATGTGTGGTAAACATGTTTTTGAAATCTTTGTGTTTATCAATATTCTAACCATCTGTCTCAGGTTGAAACCCCTGCGATGACTATGACTGCTGGAGGAGCTGCTGCTCGGCCATTCATCACACATCATAATGAATTGGATATGAAGCTCTATATGCGGATATCACCAGAACTGTATCTCAAGAAACTGGTTGTCGGGGGACTCGATCGAGTTTATGAGATTGGGAAAGTACTTAGGAATGAGGGAATGGATCTAACTCATCTTCCAGAATTCACAATGTTTGAATTTTACATGGCCTATGCAGATTATAATGACTTGATGGACATTATAGAGAAGCTGTTATCAGGTTCGTATTTCACACTTACAGGAATGAGAGGGGTTGTGACCATAGCCTTAGTGCTTTACCTTAACTATTGATATATAACTGCCTTTCTGTTGGATTGAATGCATATCTGTTAGGCAACCAATGAATGATTTTGCAGGTATGGTGAAGGAGCTGAGAGGAAGCCATAAAATAAAGTACCATGGTAATGGATTCAACAGTGAACCTGTAGAGATTGATTTTACTCCACCTTTTAGGTAAAGATACTATAAGTAGTATATTGTAATATCACATAGGTCATAAGGCTAAAAGTATCATGTCAGGTCTGGTTACCATTGTTTCCCTAACTTGTGCAGAAGGATTGATTTGATAGAGGAGCTGGAGTCTAGGGCGAACCTCAGCATACCCAAAGATCTTTCCAGCGAAACTGCCAATAAGTTTTTATTGGAAGCTTGTGAAAAATTTGATGTCAGAATGCCCTGCTCCCCACACCACAACTCGGTTGTTAGACAAGGTCATTGCTTCCCCCTAGTTAGTTCACCAACAGTTAATCATCTACATAATCATATCACATCAATATATTTGGCTTCATACTTATTAGATTGGTGAATCCAATAACAGCTTGTGGGCCATTTTCTTGCAGAAACGTGCATAAACCCTACTTTTATCATCAACCATCCAGAGATAATGAGTCCTCTGGCAAAGTGGCACAGATCAAAACCGGGGTTAACCGAGCGCTTCGAATTATTCGTGAACAAGAGAGAGGTAAAATTGCAAATACAAAGTTCATGCTATTAATTAACTAGTGTTGCAACCAACTAATCCCGATCTTGGTTGCAGCTATGCAATGCATATACTGAATTGAATGATCCTCAAGTACAGCGCCAAAGATTTGCTGAGCAGCTCAAGGTAGCATCTTTTTTTATTCTACATATTACTGATGCAACAACAATAGGCTGTTCAGTGCTGTAATGTAACATGGTCTTACTGTTCTTTTAGGATCGACAATTGGGAGACGATGAAGCAATGGTGTTGGATGAATCATTTTGCAGTTGTTTAGAGTATGGGTTGCCCCCCAACTGCTGGACTGGGAATGGGGATTGATCGCCTAACTATGCTGCTTACGGATTCACCAAATGTCAAGGTTACTGTTCTTCAATCTTCATTAATTAATGTACTTATGTTCATACTTGGATCTCAATGTGACACTATGGTGGTTGTTGATATAGGAAGTTGTCCTTTTTCCAGCAATGAAGACTCAAGATTAGACTTTTCGCCAATGACCAGCTGACTTTGAACCAAACACAAGGATTAGTTGTCAGTTTGCTGTATTTATAGTAGTCTGTGTATTCCTCTTTGGCTAATTAGAGATGGGTATTTTAAGCTCCTGTAATAATAAATGCTATCAAATCATTATTATAATATCTTATTCTTGTTTTGTATTTTCCACTTTTGTTTTTTTCAATTTTATCAATTGAATCGGTGAGTAAAAAATTTTACATTAAAATATTGAATTAACACTCATTCCGATTTTGGTTTCAAGAAAATTGCTATCCCCACCTCTTACTAGAAAGCAACTCTGCTCATTTCTCATTTATTCAGTAAATATTCATAATTACCTTAAATTCACTTTTTGAAAAATGTTAACGAGTGTGGTCATATTTCTACGAAAAATATTGTAATTAAACACATCCTTTTTTAAAATTGTAAAAAAAAGTATTAAAACAATATATTTTTAAAATAATCAATGATTTTTCCAAAACAAGATCTTGTGTGAGCTCACGTTTGCCTGAGCTCGCTTTAATATCTCAAATAATCCACTCGTTGGCTGCATAACTCATTTGAACTCGTTATCGTCCTAACATAGCCAATGAAAACACTTACATAACCAATTTGAACCTGTTACCAAATAAATAACTGGCATCCGAAAATAATCATTAAATTTATTGGTGTCGGAGCTCCACCAGATTATCATTAAACAAAAGATACTTTCAAATTAAAAAATTTACTGAATTAACAAAAACACAAATATATAAGAAAATGCTCCTCGTTTCTCTCCCATTTATCCTCTAACAAAAATATATTTTTTTTTTTTAAAAAAATTCAACTTGGATTAATCTGCCACTGGGATTATATATGACTATTAGGTCACGCAAAGAGAATTACTCCACCAAATAAAATATTTTTTTATATTTAAGTTAATATATATTTTAAAAAAAAGGTATAGTGCACTGATGGTGGGCCATTCTAAACGGAGCTACCTAATAAAATAACATTTTTTTTAAAATTTAAAAAATAAAATAAACCTTGTAACACCCCCTAACCCTAAACCGTCGCCGAAACAGGGTTACGAAACATTACCGAATATTACGGATAACTTACGAATATTATACAATTAATTAACATTTATAATATAATATATTCATTAAGTCCCTTTCATGGACCCTCGAAGCCCAAAATACGAATTATAAGTGAATCGAGACTTAATTGGGTGCTCTTAAAATTTTTCGTAATTTGTTTTGTGTGAACTCAATATAACCCCTTTATAAACATCTAACCTTCCCTGCAATTTCAAACCACAATCAATCCAAAACCAATGATACAACCAAAACAATTTATACTCAAATACACCTAAATCATAACCAATTTTTTAACACAATAATTTAATAATTAAACATTCATAATATCATTCAAAGTTTACTAATAACTTCATTCATTTTCCATTCAAACTTAATACCAAATTTTATAGTATACTTTTTATCATTTGTAACAGTCCGATTTTGACCCTAATCGGAATAGTGATTTCGGGACCACAAATCCGAGTCAAAAAAATATTTTAATATTATTTTCTATGCTCATTATGTGTGAATTGATGTGTGTGAAAATTTCGTATTAAAATTTGATTGTTTTGGTGCTTAATTTTAAATAAATGGCTTAATCGCATAAAAAGAAAATTTAGGGGTTAAATGCCTAAGAATTGATGATGGTTTCTTAAATTGAGGTATAAAGAGTGTAAATTGACCAAAATTCATCATAGTGGCTGGTCATGATTTGCATGTAATAGTAATGGAATTGTTTATTATATATTTGATGACATTAGGTAATAATTTAATAAATATTAATATGTATAATTGAATAAAACAAAAGAAATGAAAGAGAAAGTGTTCATCTTTCTCTATTGACCGAAACTAAGAGAAAAATAAAAGAAGAAAAGCTTCATGAGGTTCGGCACTTTGGAGGCTTAATTGGGTAAGTGATTTTGTTCGGTTTTTGATAATTTTTACTTTTTTGAGATCGTTGTTATATGATTTAGCTAGCCCACGCTTGAATTTTTGAATTGGTTGTGTACTTTGTGAATTGCCATTGAAGAAAGCTTGTTGTTTTTGTGGGTTGATGATGAAATATTGATTATATGTGTTAGATTAACAAGTTTTGTCTTTGAATTTTTTATGAAATTGAGTAGTTAGGATTAAATTGAAAAAATAAATTTTTGAGGGACTAAAATGTGAAATAAATGAATTGTAAGAGCTTGTAATAAGATGATGAAGATTCGACCCTAAGAAGTGTGGTCAAATTTTGAGTATTTTGTGTTTTGTGCAATAGGGACTAAATTGTAAAAATTGTAAATGTCAGGGGTAAAATAGTAAATTACCCATTTATGTGTTTTTGGATTAAATTAAATGAAAATATGTTTGAATGAGCTAAATTTGAAATTTATTAGATCAAGAACAAAAAGGATCGGGATTGGATCGGGGAAAGGAGAAGTTAATTGAATAGTCGGAAAACAATATCCGTCGATACTCGAGGTAAGTTTTTAAGCAATTGAGTAGCATTGATTTTATTTATAATGATGTAAATAAAATTAAATGGAAGTATATATATATATATATATATATATATATATATATATATATATATATAAGGGATATTGCCGAATGTGGTAAAGGTTTATGAAATGAATTAGTTAATTCGAAAATGAATATATATGGTTGGAGTTAAATTCATATGTATATGTATGAATAAGGAACAAGTTTGAGAGATGCATTAATGTGCAAATTTAACTTCCGAGCACTAAGTATGCGAAATCGGAAAATGAGCACTAAGTGTGCGAATTTTAAAATACCGAGCACTAAGTGTGCGAAATCGGTCGTTATGCACTAAGTGTGCGAATCTAATTTCTGAGCACTAAGTGTGCGAAATCGGACAAGGAGCACTAAGTGTGCGATTAATTTTTTTTATATCTTGGGTTGAATTTTGGGTAAGTTGATATTATGAGATGATATTAATTGAAATCAAATAAGAGTGACAAATTAGTTTGGATGGAATGTATCAATAAATTTTATAGTTCAATTGATATAGGTTGACATGGAGCAATGCTTACAAAATCTCATTGATTTATACATGAATTTTATATATTGTATTCGGCCATGTGGAAGTTTATGTAAAGAGTTCATTTGATTAGTTTTAAATATTGAATATGTGATTTATATGGGTTTGAAGTGCAAGTATAAGTTCGGTAAGTAATATATACATGCATGTGAAACCTATTATCGAAGGCTTGGAAGTTCGGCCTTTGGGCTGTGAAATGAGAAAGTTTTCGAAAGGTGATATGAACTAAAGTCGTGGTTCTAAACCTTGGTTGGGATTATATTATTTTGACTTTGCTAGTATAATGTTATAATGCATTGTTGTTGTGAAATTGCTAATAACTTACTAAGCTATAATAGCTTAATGTGTGTGCTTATTTGTATGGTTTTATAGATTCTGAAGTTTAGTTACGAGCTCGAGGATCATCGTCAAAGTCTATCACACTATCAACTAACTTTTGTATTTTTTTTTTAGTTGAGTTTTTGAAACTATGGCATGTATAGACTAGCTTCTGTTTTGGGTTTGTTTTGAAATTGTAAATATTAAGCCATGCGAAAATGGCTTGGAATTATACTTATGTTTATGCATTTTCAGTTGTGATATAAGTTTATGTTGGATATTAAGTTTCATAGTATAAGTGTGTGATATGCTTGGTATATATATGTTTTGGCATGAAGTAATTATATATGGCTTATGATTAGTTCATTTGTAAAACTTGATACATGTGGTTGTTGAATGTGTTTGGGTTATGGATCGTTAATGACTTACTATTGAGATGCGTAAATTGCAACATGAATCAATTTGAAAATTGTTTATAATGAAAATGATGTATTCGGCAATGGTGTTTAAATCGTGTCATTAAGTGTATAGTATATGTTAAAGTTAAAATTGTAGTATTGGACTTGTGGACTAAGTTAGACTATGAAAATTTGATTAAGGAATGTGGTTTTTGTATCGGAATGAAATGGCATGCTTGCATGGATAATTTGGTGTAGAAACGATAAATAATGTGTATATGCATATTCGGCTAAGGCTTGGATTCATAAGGATAAGTATGTGATATGTTATATAGCATAATTATATAATTATATTATGTATTGACTGTTGTCATGAATGACCGAATATGTATTCAATTGATTGGGTTGTGGTTGACTAATTAGGTACGAAAGGTAAAGGAAAATAATGAATATACAATTTGAATGTTTTGGTCAGTTTATTTGGGTAGCTAAAAAGGTTAAGTTGATGATATATTCGGTATATGCTAAGTAAAATATTTATATGCATATCCATGATATGCTTTGTTGTGGTTAGGTATACAAATGTCATAATGATAGTTAGATGAAAGTTTAGATAAATGTAATTTGTTTTGGTAATTGAGTATACTACGGTTGCATATGAGTTTACATATTAGTTGGTGTGAAATGATTGATTGATTTTAATATACTCATATGCTGATTCTATTTTTTTTTAAACATGTGAATTATGACTGTTCAGAGTTGTGCTTTGGTCAGTAATACTTCGTTAACTCTAATCCGGCGACGGATATGGGTTAAGGGTGTTACACCATTTCACTTAGACTAAGTTCAAAACATTACAAACCATCCATACTTTATAACCAAAATCATATGACCCATGTATATAACCTAGGTACATGCCACATTTACCAAAAGGAAAAGTACATCACCAAAGTTGTGCTAAAGTCGGGATTGATCTGGATACTGAACCGAGACCTTTGACTTCTATTGACCTGCGCACGGAAACAACTGTACATTGAGTATGTCTACACTCAGTGGTATTACCATTATTCAAATTATAATAGCAATTAATGGAATATAATATCAAATATGTAATAATTGAATTTCTCAGGTACTAATTCATTCTTAAACTTTCATTCATCAACAATAGCAACTCGAATTTTAGCTATTAAACACTTACAATCACATATCATAAGCTTCAATTCCATTCACTTCATGAACATTTAGTTCATGCCTTCCATTTCCAATCTCAATTTCAATTCACAATTCAATTTTCTCATTTCTTTCAATAATTCAATCAATCAAATTCATTCGATTCTTTATTTCATTTATTCACCCCTATTAACAAGACTCGGACCTTGGCAGATACACGGATCCAACCAAACACACCAAAATGGCACCCAGTGCCTCATCGGATAGTTCAAAGCAATATAATTGACACCCAGTGTCTCATCGGCAAAGCCGAAGAAAGTTAGTACCCAGAACCTCATCGAATCTATCCGAAGTAATATAGTGACACCCAGTGTCTCATCGACTCGAGGTCGAAGTATCCCTGAACACTTCCAATCCTTTGGCATGCCAACTATATCCAACTTAGCCCGACTAGTTAATAGGGTATTTATATCACTTTCCAATATCTAATCAATACACATTTCAAATAATTTCACTTTGATTCAATTCAATTCGATTCACTTTTCCAATCAATATACAATTCATATATTCACACATATTCATAATTTCATTCACTTTTATTCAATGCAATATTCATACTCACCTCAATTTTCACTTACCAAGTACTTTAATTAAAATTCAACAATTAATAATAATAATAAATTCGAATTATAGGAATACAAACCCGAAATTCTTGATTTACTCATCGGTAATCTTCTCTTTTCCCTTTTGAGCCGATACCTCTGGTTTTTTGTTAGCTACGAAAATTAAAATAAATTTACAATGATTAATACAACATTAATTCACATTAAATATTTGAATTTCTATTCAATTTCTACTTTAATTTTAATTTAGTCCTAACTAAATTCGACCATTTTTCTACCTCAATTTATACCTTATTTCTACTCAAATTTTAACTAAACTTAAACTTAACAACAAATTTTCAGCATAAAAATCATAATTTCAAATTTCTTTCAATTTAGTCCCTATTATACAAAATTTATAACTTATTCTACAATTTATTCTATCTCCCGCTTCTAGTTAGAAATTCTATTAATTCAATCTCCAATTCACACTTTTACTCAATAAAATTTAATGTCTAAAAATCTAATATCTTCCAAAATTTTAGCACATATTTAATAGTATTTTGTTCTAGTTTCATAAAAACTCAAAAATTACAAGAAAAAGACTTAATTTGACTTACCAATTTAAAATTGAACCTTGAAAACCCTAAATTTCTTCTTTTCTTTTTTTTTTCTTTTCTTTCTGTTTCGTCCCCTATTCTGTTTCTATTTCCTTTCTTTTGCTTCTTTAGTGTTTATATATATATATATATATATATATATATATATATATAATATAATAATAATATATTATAATATATTATAATTAAAACATAAAATATCTTTATTATATAATAATATAATAATATATTAAACATAAATATCTTAGATTTTCCTCACGATAAATTGCCTCAATTTATACTTTTGGTATAATTGCCTTTTTAGTCCTTTTTATTTTCTTTTAATCTATAATTCAACTTTTAACCTTTATTCAATTTAGTCCTTTTTATTAATTACTCCTAATTAAGTCAAATTCACCTATCTAAAACCTAATTAAACACACAACTAGTCTCGTGAATATTTCTAATAAATTTTTATGAACCCATTTCGCTAAGACAGAGGCCCGATAGTGTACTTTTTCGATGCCCGTGAATTTTGGGTCATTACATTTCTCCCCCCTTAATAAATTTCGTCCTCGAAATTTACCTGAGAAGAGATGAGGATATTGTGCTCTGATAGTTTCCTTCGGTTCCCAAGTTGCTTCTTCCACATTATGATTTCTCCATAACACTTTCACTAGAAGAACCCGTTTATTTCTTAATTCTTTTACTTATCGAGCTAGTATCTGAACTAGTTCTTCTTCATAAGACAAATTCGATCGAATTTCAATATCTTCCGTGGGAATTATATGGGAAGGATTCGATCTATATTTTCGAAGCATGGACACATGAAAAACATCATGAATCTTTTGTAATTCTAGAGGCAAAGCTAGTCGATAAGCAACCGGTCCAATTTTTTCCATAATTTCATACAGCCCAATATAACGAGAACTCAACTTTCGTTTCTGACCAAACCTCAAGACTTTCTTCCAAGGCGATACCTTAAGGAATACCTTATCACCAATAAAGTATTCGATATCCCGCCGTTTCAAATCCACATATGATTTCTATCTATCAAATGCTGCCTTTAATATTTCTTGAATCTTCTTAACCATTTCCTCTACCTCTTGAACTAATTCCGGCCCAATTATTTTTCTTTCACTCAATTCCATCCAACACACAAGTGACTGACATCTTCTACCATATAGAGCTTCATACGGAGCCATTTGAATACTAGATTGGAAACTATTATTATAAACAAATTCAACTAGTGGCAAATAACGTTCCCAACCTTATTCAAAGTCAATGAGACAAGCCCATAACATGTCTTTTAAAATCCGGATTACCCGTTCAGACTGTCCATCGATTTGTGGATGAAATGTAGTACTAAAATTAAGTCGAGTGCCTAGAGAATTATGCAATTGCCTCCAAAATCTTAATGTAAACCGTGGATCCCGGTCTGAAATTATCCATGTAGGAATACCATGTAACCTCACAATTTCCTGAATATAAATCTCAGCAAGCTTCTGTAAAGACCAATCAGTTCTAACTGCTATAAAATGAGCTGACTTTGTGAGTCAATCCACAATTACCCAGATGGCATTCTTTTTACTTGCTAATAGTGGCAATCCCGTAACAAAATCCATAGTAATGCAATCTCATTTCCACTCGGGAATACTAATAGGCTGTAATAATCCAGTAGGAACCTGATGCTCTGCCTTTACCCGTTGACAAGTCAAACACTTACTAACATACACAACTATATCTCTTTCCATCCCTGGCCACCAGTATAACTTCCGTAAATTACGGTACATCTTCGTTCCACCAGGATGTAAAGCAAAAGTACTATCATGTGCTTCTCGGAGAATCAACTCTTTTAGCTCAGAAGTAGCTGGAATACGAATTCAGTTTTGGAACCTCAAACAATCATGTTTATCAATATTAAAATTTTCTACCATACCATTCCCCACCATCTCTTTTCTCTTCATCAACTTTTCATCTTCTAGTTGGGCTGTTCTAATTTGATCAAACATTACCAGCTTAACTCTTAATTCAGCTAACAAGCTTCCATTATCATTAATACTAAGTCGAGCAAACATTGCCCATAATTCAACCGCAGCTTTTCTGCTCAATCCATCAGCTACTACATTTGCCTTTCCCGGATGGTAATCTATAACACAATCGTAATCTTTCAGAAGTTCAATCTACCATCTTTGCCTCAAATTGAACTCATATTGCTACAAAAGATATTTAAGGCTCTTATGATCAATATAAATATAACATTTCTCATCGTACAAGTAATGCCTCCAAATCTTCAATGCAAAGATTACAACAGTTAACTCCAAATCATGTGTCGGGTAGTTGCGCTCATGTGGCTTTAACTGTCGAGATGCATAAGCTATTACTTTTCCGTCTTGCATCAGTACACAACCCAAACCATTCAGAGAAGCATCATTGTATATAACAAAATCCTTCCCCGACTCTGGTAATGTTAAAATAGGCACTGATCATCCCAGATAAAAGGAACATTCTTGTGTAGCAGCTTTGTCATCGGCAATGCTATTTTTGAAAATTCATTAACGAATCTTCGATAATATCCAGCTAGTCTCAGAAAATTACGTACCTCGGATACGTTCTTTGGTTCCTTCCATTGAACAAACGCCTCAATCTTCTTCGGATCAACTCTGATTCCATCAGCAAACACAACATGTCCCAAAAACACCACCTCTGATAACCAAAATTCACATTTACTCAACTTCTCATACAACTTTTTTTTTCCCGTAGAATCTGTAGAACTATTCTAAGATGTTGATCATGTTCTGACTCTATCTTCGAATAAACCAATATATCATCAATGAAAACCATCACAAACTGGTCTAAATACAGTTGGAAAATGCGATTCATCAAATCCATGAAAGTAGCTGAGGCATTATTCAACTCGAACGGCATCACCAAAAACTCATAATGACTATATCGAGTACGAAATGTAGTCTTCGGCAAATCACTTTCCTTTACCTTTAGTTGATAATACCTGGACCTCAAATCAATTTTTGAAAATACTGAAGCTCCCTTCAACTGATCAAACAAATCATCTATACGGGGCAATGGATACCGATTCTTGATCGCTACTTTGTTCAACTGCTGATAATCGATACGTAACCGCATTGATCCATCTTTCTTTTTAACAAATAGTACCGGAGCTCCCCAAGGTGAAATGCTCAGTCTAATGAATCCACGATCTAACAAATCCTGCAACTGTACCTTTAATTCTTTCAATTCTGTAGGCGACATACGGTACGGAGGTATAGAGATTGGAGCTGTACCCGGATAAACCTCTATAGCAAATTCAACCTCCCTATCTAGTGGCAAACCCAGTAATTCTTTAGGGACGACATCTGGAAACTCACATACAGTTTTGATCTTGCTGCATTGACTTCCAACCGAATCTGAATTAATAACATAAGCTAGATATGCCGTACAATCCTGCTGAAGTAATTTATTGGCTTTAATTGTTGAAATGATACGTGTTGAACCACTAGTACGAATACCATTTTCCTCAATTTTGTCTCCATCTTCTATCTGAATACTGAACCTCTTTTTATAGCAATCCAAAATCACCCCGTATTCAGATAACTAATCCATACTCAATATTACATCAAAGTCACCGAAAGGCATGATCAACAAATCAACGAAAAACATTTTATCATGTATTATCAACGGGCATCTCTGGCACACTCGGTCTACAGACACAGTTTGTCCCAAAGGGCTAGACACCTCTATTAAAACTCTAGACATCTCAGATTTTTAATATATATATATGAATGTTATGAATATTAATATATGAATGTTATGAACTCGGGTCAATTAATACATAAACAGGTTCAAAATACAGCAAAAATATATCTGTCACGACGTCATGTGCATCGCCTTCCTCCCAAGTCTGAACTACGTATGCCCTGGCCGGTGCTCTAGCCTCCAACTGTTGTGTAACTATGTCACTATTTCTTCTGACACCTTCACCTCTGGAAACAGAACCACCTCTACTTGAACTTCTGCCTCTAACTGTAGACACTGATCTTTGAGATGTTGCAGGTGCGGTACCTTCGCCTTTGGGGCAGTCTCTAATGAAATTATCTATGGACCCACATCGAAAGCATCCTCTGGTTATTTTCCAACATTCACCCCTATGCTTATTTCCACAATGTTCACAATCTGGGATATCAATATCTTGAAAAAGACCTTTCACACTACCAATGGAAACTATAGTCTGTTTTCCCCAGCTTCTATCACCTCTATCTGATCTAAAATTGGGTCTCCAACCACTGCGAGATTCTCTTGATCTTTTTAGTTGAGGATTTGAACCAATAGTTCCGGTACGTTTCCCAGTTAATCGAGTACTTTTAGACTTTTTATTGAGGCCCAAAACTTGTTCTACCATTTTAGCTCGTTCGACCAAATCTATAAATTTTGTTATTCGGTGTAATACCAACTGTACTCTGATTTCATCTCTTAAACTGTAACATCCCGATTTTGGGCTTAGTTGGAACAGTGGTTTCGGGACCACAAATTCTATGTTGAGAAATTTATTTTATTTATATTTTTATAGCCTACAATTTCATGGAATGATTTCGTGAAAATCTCATTCGAAAATTTTGACGTTTGAGCACTCAATTTAGTCAAAAGGACTAAATTGTAAAAAGTGCAAAAGTTGAGTTCTACATGTTAGAGGTGTCCAATTGTTATGAAATTTTAAATTGAAGGTCCTTAAATGATAATTAGACCATTTTTTAAGTTGGTGGACAAAAATGGACATGGATGGGTATGTTTCAAAAGATTTTTTAATGGGCATTTTGGTAATTTAGTGAATTAAATGAATTAAAAATAAAATTTAAATGTCAAATTTGTCCATCTTCAAGCTTAGGCTGAATTTAACATGTGGGAAGCCATGGACAGGGTTTTCAAGCTTTCCAAGCTTCATGGTAAGTCCATTCTAGCCCCGTTTTTCATGTTCTTTACGTTTTTGGAGTCCTGGTAACTTGATTTAGCTTATTCTAGCAATAATTTAACCTAGGGTTCATATTTGGAAAAATACCCATAGGTGAAATGTGTTTATTTTGATGTTTTATGGTATAATATGAAGCTTAGAATTATGCTAAACAACTTTTACTAAACGATTTTAAGTGAAAACGAGTAAAACTACATAATCGACAAAAATACCTAATGTACATAAGTGCATGTTAGAGCAAGAATTTGATGTTGCCATAGAAGGGAAAAATGATCAGCATGTTATAAAACATAAGAATAAGGGATGAATTTTAATTTTCGAGCCTAGGGGCAAAATCATAATTATGCAAAAGTTTAGGGGTAAAATTGTAATTTTTCCAAAGTTTAAGTTAGGGACTGTTTTGAGTAGTAAATTAATTAAATAAGTGAAATGTGATATCTTAGACCCTGAAAAACGAGATTTGGACTTAGAACGGGAGGAAAATCGAAAATCGAGAAAGTTGGTAAAATGACCGTTTTGGTATCGAGGTAAGTTCATATATTTAATAAGCATTTAATGATGCAAGTTTGAATGTTAAGTTGAAATTTTAGTTATGAATACTTTAGTATTGATTTTCCAATATAATTATAATGTTCGATAATGACTCGACATTTTAACGAGAATTGGTATAAGTTTACATGTAAGACCAAATTAGGAAGATGGCTTTGTGTAATATCAAGAAAGTATTGAATAGAATAATTTGGGGAGGATAAGTTAAATTCATGATGTGATGAGATTGAGAATGTAATTATGTAGGTTGTATGTAAATAATTCATTATTTTTATTGACGTTTTTATATTTCAGCATATTTTATGTATTGTAGCTGATTTTTGAATCATAATTGACTATTGAAGGAATGGAATAAAGTACTAGAAAGTGAGATACTTCCCGTTTGAACCTTCGGAATCAAAGATATAAATGGTATGTAGCTAGGTCACATAAGTGGTACTAAGTGCAGGCCACTATGTACACAAGAGAGCTACAAGATACATATATATACTTAGCTAGGTCACATGTGTGGTACCGAGAGTACGCCATATGTACAAGAAAGCTATACGTAGCTAGGTCAAATGTGTGGTATGTAGTGTGAGCCACTATGTGTACAAGAGAGCTACGAGATGGCTAGGTCATATGAGTGGTGCTAAGTGAAGGCCACTATGTGTACAAGAGAGCCAGAATTATGTGTGCAATCAAGCTAGGTCACATGAGTGGTACTAAGTGAAGGCCACTATGTGTACAAAAGAGCTTCAACTTCAATGGTGGGCTGTGTGCGAAACCACCGCGTATCCGTTATTATTCCGAAGTGTTCAACGGGAAAATTGATTAAGTGAAATTATGTGTGACTTTCTAGTGATAAGTGTAGGTATATGCATGTGTAACGTATGAGCAATATGCTTGATATGTAATCGAAAATTGGAAAGATTGTTATAGGTAAGTACTGAATACAACTAAAGTGAGAGAGAGCAAAAATTTACAATAAAATTGTTTTGGACAGCAGCAGTGACGTGAATTTGAAAAATCACCAAAAACAGTAGAAATTGAATTATAATTTGGATAAGATATTGATTTAAACCTTGTTGAGTCCATTTTCACATAAAATAAACGGTGTAAACAAAAGAATTTCATATTCTATGATATTCGAATTTTTGTGAGACAGGGTCAGAATGATGTCGGAATCCCCTGTTCCAACTTTGGAAAATCACTAAAAATTTTATAAAAATAATTATGGGATATAATTTATATGCCTAAAATCCTAAATGATTTTAGTTTCAAATAAACAAAACAAGAAGGTCATCTGAATTCTGTACAAGGAGAAAATTGATTCGTAGTGAAGAGAGATCATAATAGTCGAATAGTAAAACAGGGGAAATTTTAATGAATAAACTGTACTAATTGGCAAGACCAAAAATTCTAGAAATTTTATTGTATGAAGATATGTGAGTCTAGTTTCAGGGAAAATTAGCAGTTTGTAATTTGTATCTCTGTAGCTCAAGAAATAAATAATTTAGTGAAAGCTATTCAAGTAGACAGATTAATGTGAACATGAGTAATAAGGTATAAGCATGTGATTTAATGATTGTATCAATTTGAGAACTTGTTGTGAGGATTTGTCTCGTTGAGGCTTTGGTAAGGCTACAAATGAGTAAGTTGAGAAAGTAAGAACTTAGCATTATTTATGCAAGTTATGACAGCTTAGCAGTAAGCTAAATTCATTGCTAATGCTTATTATTTTTACATGTGAACTTCTAAGCTTTATAAGCTTACCCCCTTTTCTTTCCCATGTTTCAGAGTCCTATTAAACAAGCTCAGGCTGAAGGTCGTCAGAGATCGCTTCACACTATCAAGCTATCTATGGGTATCTTTATTTATAAATGATTTAAGTTATGGCATGTATAGGGGCTTGACTAAGTCATTTTGTATATGTGTTAATTAATGTGACCAAATGTATTGCTTCATAACGGTAATAAGGATTATTTTGTATTTAGCCACGAGTTGTGGCTCATATTGATCATGGAGTTGTAATGCTTGTGTATACATGTGATTGTTAAAGTTTAAATTATAAGTGAAATTTTGTGGCTCGGGATTTGGTAGAATGTATTGTTAAGTCTGGTAATGCCTCGTACCCGGTTCCGGCGTAGTGTACGGCTAAAGGGTGTTACACTTAGTGGTATCAGAGCTATGGTTTAGTAGGTTCTCAGACTACCATAATGAGTGTGAGAGTCTAGCTATACATGTCATATTGAACTGTGATAGTATGACGACTCCCGACCCTGATGTACATTGTTTTATTAGACAGATGCACACTTCAGCCGAGCCAAATTTGATAGTGCAAACAGTGTGTTTATGATGATTTGAGACTCGTAAAAAGTAAGAATAATAGTTTATGATGTTTATGTGATGATGAATAAATTGTGGATGGGAATTTCTCTTGAAATATGAAAGATGAGATGAAAGGAAAGATTATACTATGATAAGTGTTCATGTTTGATTGGCATTTGTATAATGCTATGAGTATAACTTGTGAAATTAAGTGAATGTTATGAGTAATTTTGCTCGAGATTTATGAATGAAAGTATAAGTGCACTTGTTTGTATAAGATGATAGGAAGGTTGTGTAAAATGAGTATGCATGTTAAGTTACTTGAAACAAAATATATATTGATGAGTGTTAAGTTATATGCATGAATATATAAGAGGCAAGTCAGAGGCGTTACATAAACCCAGTAAAAACCGTTTGCAACTGTCGTTTCTGTCGGTATAAACTCTAAAGCATATATGCTGAGTCTGGAAAATTCTCGTTCATAGTCTATTACTGACATGTCACCTTGTTTTAGCATAAAAAATTCTTGCTTTTTGTCTTCAATATACAATTCTACGACATATTTCTTCTGAAACTCTTTCTGAAATAAATCCCATTTTACTTGCTCAATATGTAGATATTGAATTACAGATTCCCACCACAAATATGCCTCTCCTTATAGTAGGAAAACAGCACAGATCAGACTTTCTCAGGGGGTACACTCTAGCTATTGCAAAACTCTTTTAGTTGATTCCATCCAATTCTCTACTGTGGATGGATCGATTCCTTTCAGACCCAAGAATTCAGTGGCACTGTATTTTCTTAATTCTTTTATTGGAGCCCGTCTCGGAGTAGGTGCGAATGTCGTAGCAGGAGTAGTTCCCGCTACTCTTTGTAAGGCATCAACAATTGCTCTTAATAAATCAGAATCATTCCTATCTCTGACATTTTCCCTATCTATTCTAGGGGGTTGATTTCTCATCGGGTTTATACTAGGTGCTACTGATTCAGTTTCATCTAACTCGTATGATTCTTCATCCCCGGTATACATCTCTTGATCAGTATCATCTATTTGTTCATCTGACATCTTTAATCTATAAAATAGAAATAAACAAATAGGTTAGTATCCAAATCCCAACTCAGTTTTGACTCAACAATGGCATGTATCTCTAAACTCATTTTCGAGATCGATTTAGCCCAAGAATCAGCTAAACCTGAATAACTCTGATACCAACAACTGTAACACCCCCTAACCTTAAACCGTCGCCAGAACAGGGTTACAGAGTATTACTGGACATTACAGACAACTTACGAATATTATACAATTAATTAGCATTTATAATATAATATATTCATTAAGTCCCTTTCATGGACCCTTGAAGCCTAAAATACGAATTAGAAGTGAATCGAAACTTGATTGGGTGCTCCAGAAATTTTTCATAATTTTTTTTTGTATGAACTCAATATAACCCATTTATAAACATCTAACATTCCCTGCAATTTCAAACCACAACCAATCCAAAACCAATGGCACAACCAAAACAATTTACACTCAAATACACCTAAATCATAACCAATTCTTTAACACAATAATTTAATAATTAAACATTCATAATATCATTCAAAGTTTACTAATAACTTCATTCATTTTCCATTCAAACTTAATACCAAATTTTATAGTATACTTTTTACCATTTCACTTAGACTAAGTTCAAAACATTATAAACCATCCATACTTTATAACCAAAATCATATGACCCATGTATATAACTTAGGTACATGCCACATTTACCAAAAGGAAAAGTGCATCACCAAAGTTGTGCTGAAGTCGGGATTGATCTGGATGCTGAACCGGGACCTTTGACTTCTACTGACCTGCGCACAGAAACAACCTTACGCTGAGTATGTCTATACTCAGTGGTATTACCATAATTCAAATTATAATAACAATTAATGGAATACAATATCAAACATGTAACAATTGAATTTCTCAAGTATTAATTCATTCTTAAACTTTCATTCATCAACAATAACAACTCAAATTTTAGCTATTAAACACTTACAATCACATATCATAAGCTTCAATTCCATTCACTTCATGAACATTTAGTTCATGCCTTCTATTTTCAATCTCAATTTCAATTCACAATTCAATTTTCTCATTTCTTTCAATAATTCAATCAATCAAATTCATTCGATTCTTTATTTCATTTATTCACCCTTATTAACAAGACTCGGATCTTGGCGGATACACGGATCCAACCAAACACACCAGAATGGCACCCAGTGCCTCATCGGATAGTTTGAAGCAATATAATTGACACCCAGTGTCTCATCGACAAAGCCGAAGAAAATTGGTACCCAGTACCTCATCGAATCTATCCGAAGTAATATAGTGACACCCAGTGTCTCATTGACTCGAGGTCGAAGTACCCGAAGTAATAGGGCATTTATATCACTTTCCAATATCTAATCAGTACACATTTCAGATAAGTTCACTTTGATTCAATTTAATTCGATTTACTTTTCCAATCAATATAAACCGCATCAATTTATATTTTTTGTATAATTTCCCTTTTAGTCCTTTTTATTTTCTTTTAATCTATAATTCAACTTTTACCCTTTATCCAATTTAGTCCTTTTTATTAATTACTCCTAAATAAGTCAAATTCACCTATCTAAAACCTAATTAAACACACAACTAGTCTTGTAAATATTTCTAATAAATTTTTACGAACCCATTTCGCTAAGACGGAGGCCCGATAATGTACTTTTTCGATGCCTGTGAATTTTGGGTCATTACAGACCTGGCATGTAAAAAAGTGGTGGGGCTATTCTCCTTGACATCACCAAAAAGTTAATTTTTGTATTAAGGTTGTTGACGTAGCATGTTGGTGGCGTCATTCTCTTTAGCTCCATCAACTTTTACGGTTCAATTTAGATCATTTACGTATATAATCAGAATAGAGAGTCATTTACATAATTAATCAAAATTTTAGGATTATTTATATATAAAGGCCCTTATTTGATCCTCTAACTTTACAAAAAAAAAAGTTATTTTAGCCATTTATTTAGTTTTTTTATTTATTTTAACCCTTGAACTTAGGTCA
This sequence comes from Gossypium australe, assembly GCA_005393395.2. NCBI lineage: Eukaryota > Viridiplantae > Streptophyta > Magnoliopsida > Malvales > Malvaceae > Gossypium > Gossypium australe. Next base: position 10,760,204 of record CM016622.1, on the reverse strand, counting down.
TTTATCAAATCATTCCAAAATGAATAGAAAAATTAACATTGCTAATGTGACATATACATGGATTGCCACGTATATGTCACACCATCAATTAATTAATTATTAAAATTTTTAAAAATTGATTAAAAATATTTTTAAAATTAAAAAAATTGTAATATTTTTTTAATTTAAAAAATGAGTTAATTACTAACATAATATACAAGTGGATATTAGTATTTTAGAATGATTTGACAAATAGTTCAAGTTCAAATGCTAAAAGAGATGAAAAATTAAATAAATTTAAAGGGTAAATAAGTGATTATATACTTTTAACATTAATCTCACTATTTAGGCCCCGTTCTTAGTTCCTTTTTTAATGAGCTTTTGCTCAAAAAAGTGCTTTTTCTTTAAAAGCAATGGAGAACAAACAGTGTCGTAACCATTTTTTGTTAAAACGGGAATTGACTTTTAAAAATAGGGAGTCGCCACCGACCTTTATTTAGGTGTGATCGGATCACCTTGTTTTAATAAAAATGTTTAGTTTATTAAAACCGAGCTTTTGATCTACGAGTGTTCGAGAAAATAGGTTCGGGAGTCGGTTACGTGCGAGGAAGGATCAGCACCCTCGCAACGCCCAAAATCGATATCAAATTGATTGGTTGATGTCCTAATGTCGAAAACTTGGAAACATTTAGGGTCAAAAACTTTTAAGAGAAAAGGTTGATTAAATTGGAATTGAATCTCAAGATTAGCTCGTTTCAAAGGGATAAAAATATCATATCCAGCACGTTAAGATATAACACATTTACACTCTGACACCGAGACCATCTTTGATTTTCAAAACATGTCAAGAAGGGTACTTGGGTATTTAGCTGAACGAAAAATCGGCACCCAGCACGTTAGGATGTAATTTTCCGTACTTCTAAACACACAAATATTGCCTTATTTTTAAAACTTTTAAAATAAACGATTTTAAAGTTGGCTTAAAATGTGTTTGTTTGGTTTGTTTGGATGAACAAATTTTCATAAATAAGTTGGAGATTTTATCCTCAATACAACAATAAAGCAAAAAGTATAATTGTGCATATAAAATGATAATATATGGCAATAACGAAAACATAAAAGAACAAATTAAGGTTCGTACAATGGTGACACAGTATGAAAATAGCAATAATCATGGAATAGTAATACATGAATACGAAATTATTAATAATATGACTATACAGATGAATGAATTGTGGCACATGCAAAAGCAATAACTAAATACATATCATCTAAGACAAATAACATTAATAAACAAAAACAGACGAATTAAACAATTTAAAGAGGAATGATACGTAAGTCAACTTAAAATAATTCGCAAACAATTTAAATAAAGAAAACATAGTATAATAAACTAATATGTATAAAACAATTTAAAGTAATGTTAAAGTTTGAAATAAATAATATCTAAAATGAAGCTTAATATGCATGATATATGAAATTATAAGAGTGATTTAAAGCATATAACATAATATTTAAAATGAATCGAATATAAAATAGTTTAGACCAAATAATACATAGAATATTCTTAAAATAGAAAATATATATATGTATCAAAATCTAGAATAAACAATATATGTATATATATATATACATATAGTCTTAATAAAAATAGTGTACAAGGATCCAAAATGATAATAATAATAAAAATGGTATACAAGAGAAAATAAATATATAAACTTTTTAAACAGATTAAGGGCTAGATTGAAATCAGAATAGGAATTAAGGGGCTAAAATTGAAACAAATTAAAATGAAAATGAGAGTAGGGGCTAAAATGTGAGGCGCATCACATGGGAGGGACTGGTCGTGCGATTTAACCATACATCCGAAACCCGCCGTTTTAGTAAGGATTAAAATGGAAGCGAACTAAAATATGCGGGAAAATTTAAGAGAAAAGGGAAAGAACTGAAATAGGGACTCGATCGAATCGTCGCAAATAGGAAAGGGCTAACACAGTAAATAATCCCTTTAAACCAAACACGCGGATCCTCTGGGTCACCAGTCGGGTTAAATCGGGGCTACCCTATGCGACGTCGTTTCGCTAATGGCTATTACCCTTCCCCTAAAATAGAACTAAAACACCACAACTCCCTCATTCAACCTAAACCCTAACCCTTTTATCTCTTCTCTCAGCCGCCATCTACTGGGGTCCTTCCATCCGCCGTTGCACCACCGCGCCACTACCGGTGGCCGGCGATGCCTAAAGCTGATCCCTTTTAGTCCCTTTTCGAAGTCCTCTTAGAGATCAAGCTCCTCAATGCCCAAAAAATCCAAGAGAAGAAGGACTCCCCTTTTCGCCTCTTAGATTCCGCTTCGACGACGGAGAAGGGGTTCCGGCGTCGCGCTCCGAAGTTCAGGTATGGTCTCCCCTCTCCTTTTCTTTTTGAGTTTTGTTTATGAAAAATTTTTAAAACAACAAAAAAAATAAAATAAAGATATCTGAAAACAGTAATAGTAATAGCAAAATAAAAATCCCAATCAACCTTTGAATTTTCTTGGTTTTTTTATTTCTGATTGCTTGTAAAAGTTTCGTGAAAAAGGAAGGAGAACCCACCCCCTCCATCCATTTCTTCGGTTCTTTTATAACCGAGTTTATAGAGATTCGTCTTCTCTTTTATTTTGCTATGTTTGTCGTTCTCTCCTTCTTTTTTGTGTTGTCGCGCGTGTTCGCTTGTTGTTGCAGATGGTGCGGCATCAGAGGCGTGCGAGAGGAGGTGTCAAAGGCGTGCGGGAGGCCTAGCATGGGCGATGGCCAGTGGTCAGATGGAGGGTCGGGGCGCGTGGGCGCGTATGTGGGCAGAGACCGAGGCGGTTACTAGTGGGTGTTGACCGAGGGAGCGGCGCTTAGGGTTTGAGGGTTTTGACTTTTGTGCTTTTAAGTTTTTGGGCCTGTGTAGGTTGGGCCTGGTTGGGTTTGGGGGTATATTGGGCTAAACTATTTAGTTTCTGACGGGCCTCCGGGTTTGGGCTGTAAATGGACTTGTTTTTGGACTGTTAATGGCTTCTGTTTCATTTTTTCAATGGGCCTTCATTTCGGGCTTGTAACTGGACATTTGGACTACTTTATTTTTATCGGGTTTATTTGTTTGGCTTTGTTTGGGCTGATTCAATTTGGGCGAGATTTTGGGCCTATTAATCTGTAATGGACTGTTTGGACACTTTAATAATATTTTGGGTTTTTAATTTATTGGGTATGGGCCGGGCAAAATTCGGTTATTACAAACAGCTTTCGCTCAAAATTTTCTCCTTTTTCATCTGTGCAAAAGTGCTTTTCTGAACGAGAAATTTTTGGCTTTTGGAAGCCAAACGGACTTCTTGGCTGATATTTGACTATTTTAACCCTTAAGTGCTGGTTTTTTTATGTTCTCTTCTTTGTGTTCTCTGCAATAGTTGCAAGAAAATGGCGGATGAAATCAGATTCTTTGAACTAAACACGGGAGCTAAGATCCCCTCTGTTGGGCTCAGCACTTATGCTGTTACTAGAAATACTGTCGCTACTGTCGTCAAGGTATCTTCTTCTTCTTGTTTTCTTTTTTGGGCGGTTTTTGTTTGTGATTTTCAGTTGAATATCTGGGTTTTACAAATATATTTGTTGGATTCAGGTTGGGTATAGACACCTAGATTGCGCTTATATTTATGGCAATGAGAAGGAGGTGATTATTTTCCACTTCTTTCTTTAAGTTCTCAGTCTTGATTTAATAGATTCATCAACCAGTTAATATAATTGTTTATTTTTCTGGTACATGCATGCAGATTGGTTTTGCTTTGAAGGAGTTATTTGATGATGGTGTAATAAAGCGTGAGGACTTATTTATCACCTCCAAGCTCTGGTTTTTGGCTTTTTCCCCCTTTTTCATTTCTCCCCCTTTATTTAGTTCAGTTTATAATCTGAAGGGTTTAGTAATTAAGCCGTACTTAAAAATTTATATTTTCAAGTAGTTGGACCCTATTACCTAAGCTACATATAAAATGATGGTCAGGTGCACCCATCACTTGCCTGAGGATGTACCAGAGGCTTTAAATAAAACTTTGGAAGATTTGCAGCTTGACTATGTTAATCTCTACCTGGTGTGTAGTACACAAGTTCTGTTTCCTTTTAAAAATTGAGATATGGACCAGATGTAGCACCCCCTACCCGTATCCATTGCTGGAATAAAGTATGAGGCATTACCGAGGAGTACGGAATACTCACAGACAAATTAAGCTATTTATCGCTCAAATATCGAAATTGACTATAAAAGTTTCTTTACACATATAGTGCACTTGAGGTGTACAGTTCTATAATTATGAATAAACACATTTATCAAACATATTCCATGTTTTTATATATCACAATCTCATATTTCCATATATCAAATACCACCATTTTCTCGTATTTCAGACAAATACGTGTAACAATGCGTAGACACATAACTCACTAACTCTTCCTGCCAGTCACAATTTAAATTGACGAATCACTTATTGAGTCCAATTTCAATGTTCACTAAAATCTATCATATAAGTTTGGATGTAAATATCCACCAATAGATTCCGTGTAACGATATCATCATCTCAAATTTCCACAAGCATTTCTTTCCCACATTATGAACTCAAATAACATATACAAGATATACCAATGGATTTCAAGTACGGTTTCATAATATTTCGTTTCAAATTCTAGATTATTTCATATTAGAACTTTTCTCATTAACTCATTTGGAATACCAATTCATACGGATAATACACTCAAGGGTGTACAAATATATAATCACAAATGAACTCATTCATCAACCAAGTTCTATGTTTATGTCTCATCAACTCGTATTTCCTTATATCACATAATTCCATGTAACACTTACCAAACTTTGTCAGATTAGTGAACGTCTTATAGAACTGGTCTGCTCACACAAGCTGTCGATCATGACAAGCTACACGGTGTTGCTCAGTGCCACATTTCGCAACTCAGTATGGGAAATGCCATACCTACGTTTCTTAACTCGGTATGGTTAATACCATGCTTACGTTTCACACTTTGCCATGGATCACTCATAGTCTTATCCGTCAATTCATCACTTTTCACTAGAATGCCATAGCCCAGCTATGGTCTTACATCTTAAACATTATCACACCAATGTCATATCCCAGATATGGTCTTACACGAAAATCACTTGTCACTTGTAGCCGAAGCTACTACTATTCACTGATCAGGTAGCCAGAGCTACCACTTTTCACTGATCAGGTAGCCAGAGCTACCACTTTTCACTGATCAGGTAGCCAGAGCTACCACTTTTCACTGATCAGGTAGCTGGAGCTACCACTTTTCACTGATCAGGTAGCTGGAGCTACCACTTTTCATTGATCAGGTAGCCAGAGCTACCACTTATCCCTTTCACTTGTCCTTGATCAGATAAGTGTAGACGAAGCTATCACTTATCACTTTCACTTATCCTTGATCAAATAAGTGTAACCGAAGCTATCACTTATCACTTGTTGCCATGGTTCAACCATAGTATTTTCCGTCAAATCCATCTTGTCACTGAACTGAAGTGCTCAATTTGATCGCTTATTCAATTTTCATGCTTTTACATTATCCACGATTTTATCATCATTACATATGAAATAACACATCATGAAGTTCACAAAATTAACAAATGATCACTAAAATTTAGCCATATAAACTCACAAGTTCAATTTTTTGTATTATAACGATAATCATAATTTCATAATAAATATTCCAAATAAAACATTATATCTTTTCTAATTCAACATTTATCAATTATAATCGAGCATGTGATCAATTCATACACAAGTCATTCATTTATTATTTTTCCTCCTCCTCCTCTCCATCCACATCCTTAGTATAAACAACATCCTTACAAGTAACATTATCTATAATTTTCACTATTTACTTATGTGAATATTCAAGCTATCCATCCGTGTAATAGTCACTAAATTATTTTTATCTTGAGCTACAGAACTCCAAATTAAGATCCGTTAATTTTATTTGAAACTAGACTCACATATCTTCTTACCATAATTTTCCCAGAATTTTTGGTGTGGCCAATTAGTACAGTTTATTAGTTAAGTTCTCCCCTGTTACACAGTCCTACTGCTCTGACCTCTCTTCACTAAAAATCAATTATCTCATAGTACAATTTTCATATAGTGTTTCTGATTATTTATAATGAAAATAGGTTCACTAAGTAATACAGACATATAAATTATAGCTCATAATTCTTTTTGTACAATTTTTAGTGAATTTCTAAAGTAAGAACAGGGGCTCACGAAGTTATTCTAAACCAGTCTTACCAAAATTTAAATATCTCAAAATGTAGACTTCCTTTGCTTGCTCTGTTTAGATTTAATTCTATATCTCACTCAACTTCTAATTAAATTTATATCATTTTTGATGATTTTTCAAAGTTAGACAACTGCTGCTGTCCAAAACTGCTTTAGTATAACATGTTGATTTCTATTTTGTCCCAAATTCCACATTTCATACAATTCAATCATTGCTCAATTAACCCCTCAATTGAGCTAATTTTCTCATTTAATATTTTTGTCTATCATTTTAAACTACTTCATAACCTTTGAAAATCAGAATTTTAACACTAGGCCTTAATTTCAACTCTTTCACAATTAGGTCCTAAAACTAATTTTCATCAATTTTACTCGATAAAATCATCATATAACAAAATTAAAGCTTCAATTCAATATTTATCCATCATATTCTTCCAGCACTAATCCACATAAACTTTAAAAATTAGCCATAGAATCAAAAACTAATGACATAGTAAGTTGGACCCAATTGTAAAAGTCTAAAAACATAGAAATTTCAAGGAGAAAGCAAGAATTAAACTTACATGAAGCTTGAGTATGAAAACCAGCTTGAAACTCTCTCCCATGGCTGTTTTTCAGCTGAAGAAAATGAAGAGAAATGAAGAGAATTCTAGATATTCCAATTTGGTCCCATTTTTATTTAACTAATTTTGGCAATTTTCCAATTTTGCCCTTATTTCACCCATTTCCTGATTTTTCTCAGCTATTGCCGCCCAAAATATCTCCTTAGGCTTATTTTCACTTTAGGTCCTTCCTCATTTGACAATTAATCTATTTAATCCTTTTAGCAACTTTTACACCTTTTTCAGTTTAGTCCTTTTTATTTTATTAACCACCCAAACGTCAAAATTTTCTAACGAAATTTTAATACTAACTTATTGACATTCCGTAAATATTCATAAAAATACTTATGACTCGGTTTATAACACCGAGATCTTGATACCTCTTTTTCTCGATTTCTTGACCAAATAAATCTTTATAAAACATAATTTACTATTTTAAAAATATTTTAAAAGCTACATTTGACTTGTAAATATTAAATAATATGGTCTACGAGTTCATTTGTCAGATTTGGTGGTCTCGAACCACTATTTCTGACACCACTGAAATTTGGGCTATTACACCAGAAATTTCTTTTGTTGATTTGTTAAAGTAATTTTGCAAGAATTTAAGTAATTTACATCATAAAGAATTCAACACTTTACTGAAAACATTAAATCTTCGCTGTAATTTGTCATTAAATAGCTATATATATATATATATATGTTTATCGATTCATTTATTTGTTCATAGTTTTGATCTTACTTTTGGATTTTTCTGCTTGAATGTTTTTTACTTTGATAGATTTGATCTGTTCCATTGAGATGCAATTCGATTGTCTTGTTTTAGTGTTTTTTTGGACTTTTCACTTTAAATCCTCATGAGATCGATTTGTTTCTTTATTTACGATTCGATTGTGAGAATTTTAAGTGATTTCTTTCTTTTCAGATTCATTGTTGCATTTGCATGGTTGTGAAATTTCAATTAATGTCGCTTCTCTTTTTATATTCCTTGGATTTGGAAAAAAGCTTATGCATCGTTTTACTGTTATTTTAAGGGAAAATATAGAAAAAAAGCTCCCTAGAATGAGCTTCACATGAGCTCAAGAACATTTTGTAAGAGATTTTAATAATTTTGTAAGGATTTCAGTAACTTAATTCAATACTTTACTTAAAACATCAAAAAATTGTAACAAATTCAGTAATTTTAAGTAGTTCACAGTGGATCTCCCCATTAATTTTGAGGCTGCTTAAGTTCAGTTTAGCTTTCTTTTTTTTTCTTTTTTTGGTCTAACGAAGTGTAAGAAAAGAGTGCTTGTTAAATCTCCCTTACTCTTGAGTGTTATCTTCTGAGTTGATAGAATGCTTAATTTTGGCTGTTGTTAATCATAAGATGTTGGTTTCCATTGCAGGAAGACAAATATGCCATTGTCACTAATAGATGGCAAAAATTCAGTGATGTCTATCTGGATGAGGAAGTATTGAATTTTCTTGCCAGATTTGCAGATGAATTTTTGGTTCATGGTGTGGATGTTGAAGGGAAAAAGTTAGTCCAAACTGTGTCATTTGTTACAACCTGCAATTCACACTTGCTAGTTTGTATGCTGTTGTAGTTTTTACCTGGTTGCTCTTTCAAACATGGATGGTCAATTATGATTTGTCATTTAGTTGATCTGGGTTTAAGTTTTTATTGTCGGTGATCAGTATGCTTGTTTGAATTATGCTATTGTGTTGTTTTAGCAGTTGTCTCTTGTTCTTGCAGCTTTGAGTCACTTGATTATCTTGATCCTTGCTCTGAGCTAACCATTGTATTAATGGCACTCAGAAAGGCTTGTCTATCATTTTGCTCACAACAATTCAAAGATGTCCAATCAAGCTTTATTCATGCTTATATGTCTGGTTTGCTTATATCTGTTCATAAGTGCCTTCTGTACCATATGGATTGATCACTCTATGTTTTTAAAATGTTTAAAGATTGGGAGCTTGTAAGACATAATTGGTTAGAGTTTCTACATTTTGTATCCAACTATACCCCACTCCAACATGTCCTTTATGGAATGTGAGGGTTGAGGTGTTTCAGTAGTTATTTGCTTCAAACTTCATCAACAGAAGGGTAAAATGATTTGTACTTCCTTATGTATTATAACTTCCAATGGTTTATTTATTACAGGCTGGGAATAGACAAAGATCTCGTGGCATTGCTGGGCGAGCATTCTCCGGTTGGTAGCTCCTACATTTGCCTCCATTATATTTTAGTCCAGTTTTTGGTCTATCATTGCATTTGACTTTTTCTTCTATTCCGTGAATGTAAAGTGCCCGGGGATTTAGATTTTGGTTATAAGGTTCTGACTTATTAAGGTGTATATTTTGCAGATTCCTGTCACTTATGCTGGCGGTGTGACGGTAATGGATGACTTATTAGAGAAAATCAAAGCAGCAGGGAAGGGACTAGTGGACGTCACCGTAGGAAGTGCCTTGGATATTTTTGGGGGTAACTTAGCATACAGTGATGTAGTTGCATGGCAATGAGAATTACAGGAGGGGCATAAACTAAAGTTATGGAGCTACCTGTGGCCCTAGAAGTTACCTAGTCAGCCAGCCCTCACTCAAGGTGTGCTAAGACAACTTAAAACTTAAACCTGAGTCAACCTTGATCTGCCGGGCTTCCCAAGATCATCACCTTCTTGGCATGGATGATTGTAGCTGTGTTGTGTTATAGAAGCTTCTACTGGGAAATCCTTGGAATGAACTTGTGATTCTTTTATAATGCATTGCATATTTTACAAACAATAACCCTTTTTTTCTATGTATTTCTCCTGTTCAGTTTTATGTATCTGATTTTATAATAAAACCAGAACTTCATGCCACCAAGTTTGTAGATAATTTATTGTAAATGCTAATGTAAAATTTTTTGTATTTATATTTGGTATATAAATATAATCTCTTTTGAAATTTTAATCGAAATATATGTAATATTTTAATTTGTTACATTTATATTTTCTATATATGTTAATATCTAATATGAGTTTTATAAATGTGTTAAAAGTATTAAATTTTTTTTTAAAATAATACAATTGTGGCAATATCTAATTACAAATATTTAATTATTATATCTAAATATTTAAATATAGTTTATATATTCTAATTAAATTTAATAAATAATTAATATTAATTACTTAGAAATATTTAAAATTAATATTATTTATTAAAATATTAACAATAAATTATAATAAATTATTTTTTATATTTTTGCTAAAATATCATAATATTAACTAATTTGAACATTATTTAAATATATATTTATTACTTTATAATAATATCTAAAATAAATATTTTACTTCTCAAAAGTACTTTTTAAATACCAAACATTTAAATTTTTCAAAAATACTTCTTCTCAAAAGCATTCTCGTTACTATTGTCAAAAGTATTGTCAAACTGTACGCGAAACTGTACAATCTTATCTTATGGTTATAAAAATCCTTTTGGTCAATTAGCTATATATAATATAGAAATCCTAAACTTGCGTGCCAACTTTATCTTTCTCCGTCCTGTATAATCTCGTCTGCTACGTTTCCATTTTCGTTCCGATCCGTAACTCTCATTTCAGCATTATGACTGTTCACTCCCAGATTCAAGGTTCGTTGACTAAATTTTGTTTTTACAAATTAATTATCAAAAGTTTCTCTTTTTCTTTTCAATTGTTTCTCGTCGTTTGATTCTTAGATTTGCTCTGAAATTATATGGGGAACAGTTATTCGATTTAACGAGCCTTTTACTAATCTTCAATCAATTTGTTAGTAACTATAAAGAATATTAAGAGATGCATTGGTTCTGTTCTCTAAAAAATTAGGAGCGTTACGTATATTTCTGGATGAATACTTGGAAATATGAAACCGTGGATATCTTGGTTAATTTTTTTTCAACTGAAGAAATATTTATATAATTTGCTAAGTGATGGTGTTTTCGATTCTTGTGTTTGTTTGGTCTAATAAATTTGCTGGCTTCGATGTCTCACAGATGAAACTGGCAGAAGTGTCAAGCCTTCTTATTTTAACTCACCTCCTTTGGACGTTTCGGTCGCATTCCCTCAGGCAACTCCAGCATCTACCTTTCCTCCTCTTGGTATGAATTCTATCCATTATTCTCTGTTTTTCTGCTCCGCTTATGTTTATGCATTTGAACTTGTTGAAAATGGTTGCAAATTTGATTGTTTTTCGGAGAACAACAAATTATTGCTTCTGGTTGTTAAATGATTTATAGCTTTTGACAATTTGTTATTGCAAGGGGAATCGTGATTTCTAATTATGTGTTTGTTTTGATCTTGGAAAACAATTCAGCTTCCGACTATTATCAATTTGACGATCTATTGAGTCCTGAGGAGCAGACTCTACGTAAGAAAGTAAGAGAGTGTATGGAAAAAGAAGTAGCTCCTATAATGGCAGAGGTATCTTTCTAATAATGAACCTTTTTCACGACATTTTGTAGATGACAATTAAATGCTGTGGTTTCTAGTATTTAGTTATGTTCGTTTCTGTTTACTTATATTGTATGTTCAATCAAGAGAGCAACTAATTTGCAATTTTTCCCTCAGTACTGGGAGAAGGCAGAGTTTCCATTCCAAATTGTTCCCAAACTTGGTGCTCTTCGTATTTCTGGTGGTACTATCAAGGTTATTCCTATGCAGGTTTTGGTTTTTAGCTTATTTGTTCCTTGAAGTGGAAATCAAGCAAGATGTTTGGTTATTTCTGGGTTGCAGGGTTATGGATGCCCAGGTCTCTCCCTCACTGGAAGTGCTATTGCAATGGCAGAGATTGCTAGGGTTGATGCAAGTTGCTCAACTTTTATCTTGGTGCACTCATCTCTAGCCATGCTTACCATTGGTGAGATCTATGATACATGTCAACAACCAACATTTCTCTCTAATATATTAGTTCTAATTTCTGGTATCACTTCTTTTTATCAATAATAGCATTATGTGGGTCAGAGGAACAGAAGCATAAGTATTTACCATCATTGGCACAGTTAAGAACTGTAGCTTGTTGGGTAGGTTTTTCTTTTTGGCATTAACATCTGGGTAGGTATTTAGTGTCTTTTTCAGCTATAATTAAAGAAATTTAATGTCATATTCAGGCTTTGACTGAGCCTGACTATGGAAGTGATGCTAGTTCTCTGAAGACAACTGCAACAAAGGTCCATCCACAACCTTGTCTTTTGGTTTTCACATCTTTTTTTAGTATAGCTAATTTCACTCACTGGTCAGCATTCTGAATTTTGTGTCTTATCATGTTTGCTTTCATCTCAAACATTCAGGTAGAAGGAGGTTGGATACTTGAGGGACAAAAACGCTGGATAGGAAACAGTACTTTTGCAGATGTGTTGGTTATCTTTGCCAGGAATACTACAACCAACCAGATAAACGGGTAAGTGAAACAGCATGCAAGAAATAGTGTTTAGCATTTGGTCTTGCACACAAAAGAATCCATTAATGATAGACACGATCATATGTTCACTAGTAACTAAAGTATCAGTATTAGCATATATAAAATGATAACCCAGGATCACTTTTTCAGTTGAGACCTTATGTTCATGAAGAAGTAGAAGCATTCAAACCCGGTAATCAGTATTAAACAATGGTAAAGCTTCTATTCAGGGACCAGGCCTCTGGTCCCCATTGAGTTCCACAATTGCTAAAATTCTAAACGAAGGTGGAATGATATATCATTGGTTGCAGACCTTTGAAACTACCATGGGCTGTTTACTGAAATGATAGCCTAGGAGAGAAACATTGAGATTTCTAATTGGAAGGTGATTAGATTCATTGCCTGCTCTTTTTCCTTAAACACGGGATGCTTCTGCCTTCTGTTTCAGATATTTAGTTAAGAAAGATTCCCCTGGATTGACAGCTACAAAAATACCAAACAAGATTGGATTGCGAATTGTTCAAAATGGAGATATTCTCTTAAAGAAAGTCTTTGTTCCGGATGAGGACAGATTACCTGGTGTGAACTCTTTTCGGGATACAAGCAAGGTTTGTTTTAATAACCTTCCTCAAAAAAATGATATCTGAACTCAATCCTTCTTTCTAATCTGTCGATAAGTTCAAGTTAGTGGACAGATCCCATTTATATGGATTTTTTAATTTGTTCTGCTGGATCTTATGCAATAATTATGCACATATGAATTGCCACCATGGCAAGCAGGTACTTGCTGTTTCTCGAGTAATGGTTGCATGGCAACCTATCGGCATATCGATGGGTGTCTATGATATGTGTGCCAGGTATGCAATGAATTCTTCTCCAGTTTGTGAAATTACATTTCAAGCATTCAAGATAACATGTTTTGCATTTGCTATGATGCAGGTACCTGAAGGAGAGGAAACAGTTTGGAGCTCCATTGGCAGCCTTCCAAATTAACCAGCAGAAACTTGCTCGCATGTTGGGTAATATTCAAGCAATGACCCTTGTTGGTTGGCGCCTTTGCAAATTGTATGAAGAGGGTAAAATGACTCCCGGCCATGCCAGCTTGGGAAAGGTATAAACGTTTATGATATAGAAGCCCATGATTTCATGTGACTTTTTTCTTTTTGAAGTCTTATACATGACAAACTGTTATGATCTTCAGTCGTGGATTACCTCAATGGCAAGAGAGACAGCTGCTCTTGGGCGGGAGTTACTTGGTGGCAATGGAATTTTGGCCGATTTTCTTGTTGCAAAGGTTTTCTCTACTCTCACCTCAAAATCACTTTCAATTTATTCCTGCCAAAGTACAATTTAGAATAGAAGTAGGTTCGAAAGTGCATAAAGCATGATGAATAGCTAGCTATTAGATGTTAGTTTTTAGTGAATCAGTTACTTCTGAAGATTTGGTCCGCATTGGTTACCCAATCAGGGTAATTGTGGAAGATAATCTACTTTTGTTTTTGGTAGGAACATCCTTAAGTTTTGTTGCATTGGTGACCATTGCAGGCATTCTGTGATTTGGAACCCATTTACACATACGAAGGCACGTATGACATCAACAGCTTGGTAACTGGTAGGGAAATCACTGGTTTTGCCAGTTTTAAGCCAGCCTCAGTGAGCCAGCGAAGCCGCCTATGAGAAGTACTGTGTAGACTTTCTTCCCTTCGAACTTGTTACAGTAAAAGTTGAATAATGTAAAAAAGAATCCTAAACCGTGTCAATCAACTTACTAACCGTAGAAGTTAAATAAATTATTGTTTCTGTTGCCATAACTTGCTTAATGCTTTTGAATGTGAATCAACATTTTTTTATCATTATAATATTGAGGAAGAGGAAGAGGTAAGGGGAATAACAAGGTTTAACCCTTGTCATCTAAGTGTCAAACAGTAACTTTAACTACTACTCTAAGTAAGTCTTAGCAACCATTTTGATTCGTTATATTATATAAAATATCATCATCTCAAAATATTTGGAAGTTGAAAATTTTACCCAAGCTGCTGCAAATGTTTATGTTGTTATTGTTAAAACTTCTCGTTGTTTTTGGCTCATAAAATTTATCGAATTTGATGCGAACGGGTACAATTGTTAAATCGTTGGATATTCGATTATATTTCAAAAAAATTTAACAAATAAGTGTGAGTAGAATCAATAGGTATATATCTCTAATTATTTAATATTGAAAAAATTAAATTCGTTATATTTTTAAAAAGTATATTTAAAATAAATTAACATTTACATTTATGACATGTCATTAGATTAATGATTTTAGTAACAAAATAATCTAATTAATATAACCTCAATAGTTTAAGGATGAAATAAGATTGATTCAAAGTTTAAAGACCAATTTAGAGTAAGCGTCCTGATTTAGAGTTTTAATAATTTATGTAAAAAATTAATTGGAAAAAAAAAATAATATTTCACATCTTAGTCACTTCCTTTCCTTTCCCCTCTAATTGAGATAAATGAAAAGCAAGTCTGCCGTGCCTAATTAAAAAGGAAGAGTTTAACTGAGATGCTTATCCCGATATTGTTACCATACGGTTTAAATAACTGATGAAAAATGCAATTATGATCCACAACCTATGAAAGGCATAACAATATAATACACCGTCTTACAATCTCATTTCTTTTCTTTCCACGCTCTCTCCATGGCTAACTGCTAAAAGCAAAACTCAAAGCCACTAGCTTTTGAGCAAACCAGCAAGCTCACCCTTCTCGTACATTGAGGTCAATATATCACACCCCCCAACCAGCTCTCCATTCACAAAAACTTGAGGGAATGTGGGCCAGTTACTATATTGCTTCAGTGTCTCCCTTAATCCACAGTTATACTCTTCATCCAGCACATCTACGCTCTCATAATCCACTCCTTGGTTTTCCAGAATGGCTATTACTCTCTGCGAGAATCCGCACATCGGGGCACTTCTTGACCCCTTAATAAAGGCCACCACCTTGTTCTGCTTCACCAACTTATCGATGAGTTCCTCAAGTGGAACTGTCAATTGGACATGGCGACCAGGAGTAAGTCGGAGATCTACCTTCTTTTTCGGAGGCTGCCGGACCCAAGTGGTGTTTCCCGATTCATTGCCTGGCGGGACCTTTCCAGTGGCTTCTATATGCTCTTCCATCCATGACTTCCAAGCTTGAGTTAAAGCTGTTCTATCAGCTTCATTGACTACACCAACCTACACAAGGCGAGTACATCACTCTTTGATTCTCTTAACTACTATCAAATATAAACACCAGCAGTTTTACCATAACATGACCTCTCAACAAAGTAGAGTTAAGAGAGAAAATATATAATATTGAAGAATGAGAAAGCCAGGTTAACTAAGCTCAGAAATCCAATGCCAAAGCCAATTTGGTGGATTTCAACTCAGCTTGCTTGGTAAGGATAGAAGCATTTGCTGCTTACTCTATTCATTACAAGCCTCAAGGATGATTCATGATGAAAGTTCACAACTTACAATTTTGTTTACATATAATCCACCCAATTTGGTGGTACAGCATTTGATTTCCAATTCCTTTCCATGATGAATAAAACTGAAACAAAGATCATTCACCTTAAATGTCTAGTCACTAAACATTCAATTCCAGCACATTGATAAATACAAGACATAGGAACATTTGAAACATCTAGACCCACCATATTACAAATAGCAATGAACTTTTGGCAACTAAACAGTTAAATAAAACAATCAGAACTTTGTGAACATGATTGAGCTAAAAACTTAAGCAACTCTGTTCAATATCTACTCATTTCAAATGGATTCCTGCATTTGGGATTTCCCATTAAGAAAATGCAGAGAAGCTGCACATTCACCAGTGCTTAGAATTACCCAACTTCGACTACATGGTTCTCAACCCACAAAAAAGATTGATGATTCCCTTGCATTTAACTTTACAAGCTTTATGCTATTAAAAAATCCGTCAAACTCAAGCATCAACCCAGATCTTAGAAGTTGCATTCACTTTTTGAATTAAATATCTTGCATTTATTTACTCAATAATTCCCAAACTCAACAATCAGCATTCAAAGAATTAAGAAAATTCATAAAATATACCTTAACGGAGCAGCAAAGCTCCGGCACTGAACTTTTATGAGAAAAAAGACTGCTAGCAATATTACGCGAGATGCCTATAAATTGAAGCTCGTCATTTTGATCAAAAATGGCGTAGACTCCAGCATCCGAAGGGAACTTAGTGGCAAATTCCTCGGGAGTGGCCGGGACGGGAAGGGGTTCGACCTCCGAGAGGTTCTTGACAGCAGAAGCGATTATTAAAGAGCGAGTTTTTGTGGAAATGGAAGGTCTCAGAGAAATGGAAGGGAAAGACAGGGAAGGGGCGAAGCGTGAGTATAAGGAAAGGGTAGGGGTATTTTGGGGAGCATAAGAAGAGAAAGTGCGAAGTGAAGAAGAGGAAGTGAAGAGTGGAGAGACATTGATTGCGGCCATTAGAACAAAGATTGCCTGAAATCTGAAATTGGGATAAAATAATGACTTGATTGATAATTTGAGTTGTGTTAAGAAGAAAGTCAGAAGGGACAGGAAAGTGGAGGAAAGATTTTTTTTCCCCATTTTTGGTTTTCATTTTTATATTTATTTGTTGCCATCAATTGGGCTTAGCATTAGTTACCCAATCTAGCAATCTACATTTTGAAGTATGGGTTTCACAACTTCCTTTTTTTCTTTACCCCATCAAACTTCCTTTCATCATTTGTGCCGCTAAAGAGAGTTGATAGGATACGTGAAATGGAATATTTTTATTTTAAACTTTCACTTAATAATGGTAAAATGTTAGTTTTGCTTTTAAAAAGAAATAAAAATTATAATTTTAACTTTCATAAATATATAAAATTTAAACCACATCTTCTAAAAAAAAAATGTTTACTTCACTCGTCTGCCTAACTGATGCCACTCATCTTCCCTGGCCTCTTTGCCAAGCTCTTTTATCGTAGGTAGTCCATCATCATCCCTTTTTTCTGTTTTTGCTTTTGCTTTTTTTTAGAGGACTCTTATCAGTTTCTAGTTAATTATCTCTTTGTTGTGGCCCTTGTCGACTTAGATGAGGTTTGGCAAATGTCCTGTCGAGTTCCTCCCTTGATTCTTTCCAAGTTTTCGACGATGGTGATTTTCAAATTCGTGCCTCACAAGCTTCCCTTGCCACCGTCTCCTTGTCACTCGATATTACTTTTTGGATAGCCTGCCTTCTTCTTTGACCATGGGTTGTATCGTTGCAAGAAGTGGGCAACACTTTGGATACTACTTTTTTTTTTTTTTTGGCTCGTTTAAATTGACATCACAGTTCATTTATTGTGTAACTATCATATAAGTTTCAAATAGCATGACATTTGGTAACCTTAATAAATAACAAATTCAAATAACTTTTTTAGTTAAGGTTTTTTGTTTTTTATTGGAGGTAGGGAATGGGATTATTTAGTATTAAACTCAAGCTCTTGTGCCTATAACATAATACTCTAGTCACTATGCTAGTTTTACCCATATAAAGTATGTTTTTTAAAATCACTCATCTTTTACTCAACTTCAATATTTTTGTTTCAATTTTATCCTTACTCAACAACCACATATTATAAATACAATTATTCATGGGTGACTCCCCCCCGGGATCAGATTGGCTTAGCCTACCATTTCTTGTCCTTGAGCTAATTCCACTCGACTCGAAATTAATTTAAATAATTTTAAAATTTTTATTTAAATTTAATTATAAATATGTATAAATAATTTAAAACTATATATTTATTGAATTATTAATTTAAAAATAATATTATTTTATTATATATTTAATATAAAATCATACAATTATATTATATTTTATTAATATTAAAATTATACATTTTAATATTTTGTTATTTATATATTTATATATAAATATATGTTTTTTTATTATTTTAATAAAATTATATATTTTATTATTTTTAAAAGTAATAATATTAATATTTTTTTTTTTGAAATAACATGACTAAATTCATAT
Source organism: Gossypium australe (assembly GCA_005393395.2). Classification (NCBI taxonomy): domain Eukaryota; kingdom Viridiplantae; phylum Streptophyta; class Magnoliopsida; order Malvales; family Malvaceae; genus Gossypium; species Gossypium australe. The sequence goes on along the minus strand of CM016622.1, from coordinate 10,741,878 downwards.
AATATGATAAAATAAACAAAACTTTTTGGGCTTTAGTTCAGAAACAAAACAGAATGAACAAGAAGAGAATAAAAAAGAAAAAAATAGGACTACAATCAACAAAAACAAGCCCAAAAACGTCTAACAGAATACTAACAGTGCCTAATTCAAAATTCAAATTCAGTCAAATCAATCGACAGCTGGATGCCATTAACTCTGCACGCTTTCAATTCCCCACCGACCCAGTCATTAATGTATTGTTTTTAAACAGTAATACTTTTATTTTATTATTTAAATATTAATATAAAAGAAAATATTATAATATTTTGTTATTTTAGTATATTTTAATATACATATTTTTAAATAATGAAATTTTATTTTATTTTAAATTATAGCAAACACGGGTAAAATGAATAATATATATCACAAATTTCACCAACCCAACACCCTGATGTTGTAACCTCTATCTTTTATCCTTAATTCCGAAACTTGAATGTTGTTTAGCATAACACTTGTCTTTTACCTCATGCCTACCAAACTTGAAAATCTGTGCAAGGCTGTGGAACTTCTTGGTTCATGCGATCGCCTCCACCTATGAGGCCAATTCTTTCTTCACCCATGTTCTGGCCAACTAGATGCTAACTTTCAGATTTTATCTGGACCAGTTTTCCTTATGGTCATCTTCAATATAGTGGTTATAGAGCGCCTCTATCTCCACTTCTTTATGTGATCCTCGTGTGTTATCAACTTCGGCTTTATTTCAAAGAGGTCGAATTCTAGGTTATGTAACCTTCATAATTCTTCAACTATTTTAGTTGATTTCTGTATTCTAACTCTATTTTGTAAGAACTTTTTAATGGACAAATACATCCAATGATTACAACTTTTTGAGCAAATTACTATAAACTCAATTGTAAGTGAATAGTTTCATTAATTAGACTGAATATTTTAAACTAAAAAGGAGGAATACCACTTCATTTTAATTTTTTTAAGCATAAAAAGGAAATCTCCCCAAAATTTAAAGCGATTATATGTTTTGACATATAAACTAATATACCAGTATTTTACATTCAAACTACTTTCACAACAAAACTTGAACCCAAATTAACCCAAACCCAACATATATATATATATATATGAACTTCAAATAATCCGAATTCGATGATAATGAGATCTGAACCTTCTCAAAACCAACCGTTCATTACAACTAAAAGCAAAGGATTCAGATGCTTATAAATAGACTTGAATATATAATAGAAGCAGATGGAGGGGAGAGCCGAAGAATGATCCATGGCGCATGCATGCAATTTTCGGTGTAAAAGTAGGTCAAAATTTATTATGCAAGAAGGCATTTATTCACTTCTTGCCAACACTACTGTAACGGGAAACATTATTTTTGGTTATTATCTCTATGGGAAGTCTATAATTTGCTTCCTCGTGTCATAGGCTGTATTTGATTCATTTTTGGATACACCATGCTCTGAGTCTAAGAACTAAGACATTGCAGATGTTCCCATTTCAACAATCTCCACTGCGTACATGGTTTAACCAGTGGCCCCAAACCATGTTAACTTCCTCTTCAGACTGTTGCTTGCCCCCTGCAATTTCTCAGTTCGTATGGCTCATGGTCCCTTTATGCAGGATGAAGGTAGAAGGCAGGTTTGCCTACTGCAACAAATAAGAGCAATGGAGGATATAATCCAAATTATACAATTATATTTGAAAAAAGAAAAAGACAATAACTACTCAAACGAGATGCAAAGGAATCAGATGGCTACCGTCTAAATATACTGGTAACATTCAAGAATGGATCCTTGTGCCGTATGTTCAACATTACTTGTCAACATCTGTAGGTATATCAGCCTTGCCCAAGTAAACCAGCTGCATCTCCTCTCTCCAGATCTGCACAAAGCATAACATGTTGAATATGTTTAAATATTCACTAGCATCTGCATTCAAGTTATTTCAAGAGTCAGCTTAACAGGCTCCTACCGTATCACGAAATTCCAGCCGGATATGAGGTACATTTGTCTTGTGTATATCATTCCCACCAGGCCCTCTCTTGTAGTAGTGCTTCCCAATCCAGTGGGACTGAAACAGACAAATTCATACTACTAATTTCAATTACAACAAATCATTTCAAAGAAAGGTCTACCGAAGTGGAAGGGAGTAGTAGACCAGGAACAATTCCCTAATCAAACCATTTACTAGTATCATGAAATACTTTTCAAGCAATTAGACTGGTGCCATTTAGAATAGACAACAGGCAACTCTTTATGTACAAGTCATTCCTAGTCTTATAAAAGGTTGCAGCAGTGGATCACTGCCCTTCCTAATCATTACAAAGATTCTAAATAAGAAAGAATTTTACCTTCAAAGCATGAGAAAAACCTGACTGGTAGACTGAATTACGGGCAATCTCACATAGATCACATGAACTCAGCTTCCACACCTGCAATTCAATGGTTTTAATTTAATTGAACCATAAATAATAGTATATATTGTAGATTCTTGCTGAAAGAGAGATTACAGAAGCAGCTATGCTATACTCTTCCACCAAAGGTTCCTTTGTTAAGTGTATTTGAAGAGGATCATCCGTAGAAAGGGAAACATTCAGACCCCGCAAGAAGAACATTGGAAAAGGGTTCCGATGATAGTCCAAAAACAAGGAATTGTTGCTCAGAGGAGACATAGCCAAGCCAATCTGATAACCAATAGGCCATGACAACAGTTAGAAATGCTGTGCTTATTGATAACTAAAATTACTTTTCAACTTTCCATGTGCTCTTACCTGTGCCAAATAATAAAGATACTGTAGTACAGGCGATTTCCTCAAATTGATTCCATGTGCAATATTATGAGCAGTTAGAAATGTTGCCGCAAGATGGTCAATATCACCAGCCTGAAACACTAAAAATATGAGGGGCACACATAAAATTGAAACATTCATGATAGGTTGCATATAACTTTCATAAGTACCTCCCCGGAATGTGGTCGGAATTTGATGGTTGACATGCCCTTGGACTCACGAAGCTGAATAAATCATGCCACGAAGGTAAGTATTCGTATACTAAAAGCATAGTGGTTGCATCTAGTACTGATTTAAAGAAGAAAGCCAGTACTAAAAATAATTGGCGGAGGGGCCAATTTATGTAATGAAAGAAGCTTAGAAAGCCAATGCAAAGAAAATAAGTAACTGTTCTCAAAAGTTACATTTATTTAATTTGAGACTGTAATTTGAAACTATAAAGATGATAAAGGTATTCAAATCTAGTGAAGCTAAAACAGTGTCGACTTATATAATGCATACCTTGTTTAAGGTGTAGAGGTTCGCATAGCAGTAATATGCATAGTAGGAGAATGCAGGATTAAATACATTAGTCCATTCATCTGGTCTTGGCATGTGTTTTGTGGGGCGTCTTTCAGGTTTGCTTTCATCATCTACCAAATCCAACCCTACAACCTGAATTGCCAACAAGAAGCAGATGTCATGGCAAACACCACAAACTGAGTCACAACGTAACCCAAACAAAACCATGGCAATGCCCCCCAAAAAATCAAATAAAAGATATTAAACCTGTTTCAAGAAAACATGCAACTGAGGATGTGAATCAGGATCCACAGTAACCTCAAAAAGAGGAATAAAGATGTTGTCAAGAATGTTCTGAAATGATGTAACAATCCCCATCTCCTTGTATACATTGTAAAGTCGAGGGATCTGAAGCAAAAAGTAGTGAAAATGTCACATAATCAAGGATTAAGAACTATTGCGCAGCCAACAGCACAATTTTATTATATGGAGCCTGTGTCACATTCTACTAAGGTTCTAATCCACATATACGGACCAATAACAGACCTATATATAAAGGTTCACAGGATATATCACAAAAAGCCAGTCATTATGTATTGAGATATAAAAGAGTATAAGTACCTGAATTAACCAAACAACATTCTCACTGTACAATTCGTTGTTAACGATCCAACTAGCCAGTTGATCCCACTCACTTTGCTTCCTGCCATATATAGATATTCTGTATTCAGCCATCTGCAACAAAAAACTGAACATCAAAACAACGAAAATCCAGAGAACATGTATTTGCAGAATCATGTGAGAGGAGAACCATGTAGCATATTATCAAAAGCAAATATTAGCATCCATACTTCAGTTCATTGAATACATATAGTTACTCAAAGAATGAAGTAAAACATATTAAGCAATTTTATAGAAGGACAGCTCTCCTTATAATAGTACTACTAAACTAAAGTGCTCTGAAGGGATGCTATCCCCAAGCCTAAAAAGCCAAACCAGAATTTATCTCAGGGAGAAAATGTATTTGCGAACTAGAATTAGGATGTACCTGGTATTTGCTTGCGGCAAGATCAAAAAAGACCTGCTTTGTCAGCTCCCCAAGGAATCGACCTGCAAAGTTACAAAACTTGACTGTGACTTCACAATGAAAATCACCACAAAGAAAACATTCCTTCATGGCAATAAACCAATCAAAAACACAGACATGGAATCATTTTAGCAAAGAACCACAGAAGCACCTTATAATGTATAATAGCACAGACATGAAGAAGAGACACTGATGATTCATTGAAATAAAAGTTGGAAGGACTTATTCAGCACCATATCTGAACCTCAGTACATGCTAGAAGCAAACAATTTCATAGAGAATTCCGCATAGTACTCAAATGTCCTAAAAATCAAGGAAATAAAAAGGATATACCTTGGATAAGATTATCCTGCTTGAGGAAAATTTCCCTGAGCCTACTTTGACCACAAGGATTATACTTGAGGTTAAATTTATCAAAACGATGGAAGGTACTTTTGTCTGCATGAACATCAAGAAGGTCCACATTCAAATCATACCTGCTCAAACAAAAGCAAAAATAAGTTATATTTAGTTGCAAAATCTCTCCCTCCCCTTTTGAGAAAAAAAAAAAAAGAAAAAGAAAGTCCTTACCCAGTTAAATCCAGGCTCTCAAAAACTTCTTTCAGGGTTAGGTAGGTCCCATCTCGAAATATTACAACCTAAACAAAGAAAGAAAAAAGTAACTCAATTGTCGGCCAAAAATGCTTCTTCACATGCACGCTTTCACACACCTTTTCCACAAAGCAATGAGACTATCCCGACATCACTTGTGTAGTTATAGTTGGTTGACCAAACAAATTAGCTTTTATGCAATTTCCATATTAGAGAGAATAAAAAAGAGTTGCAATTTGCAAGAAGAGTGACACAATACACGCAAACACATTTACATAGCACCTAAGGACCGAGGATATTAGTAATTTTAAGGACCTTTTGTAAAAGCACACCAGAGAAAATCAACAAGAATGAAAGTTACCTCATCTGGTTCCTTCCTCAACTTGGACTTTATAAACCTCAAAAGGTGTTTCTGGTTCATGCACGCTGAGTGATGAACGTGAGTATCAACTTTCCTCACATTATAGAAGTCCCTATGTGGTGCACTTTTCTGAGCTAGAAATTCTCTATCCGAATTAAGCATCAAGTGAAGATTGAATTTCTGAAAGAAATCAAAATGAAAAAGAATTTTAATGATCAAAATAGAAAATTACAAAATTAGGATGCACTTCATAAACAGGGAGAAGCATTTACTTGTTCTAGAAGATTTAGCCGATGATGACATAAAGTTCTGATATTGCCTGCTGCTATAACTCGAAGTATGTGATGCAAGTCAGTGAAAAAGGTTGTAGCATCGGCTACAGGAAAGAGCTCTTCTTTTGCTGAAATAAGACAGATGAAAATTGCTTAAGCAAGAGAGTAGTTCAGATCACAAGTAGGAAAGTTAATATCAGGTATGACAATACTTACAATCTTTATTTGCATAAACATGTATTACTCCATCTTGCATCTCAAAATAATGCTGCAAAAAAGGGTATGCATCTTTACAATCTAAGGAAGAATTGAGGTCAAATGCAAGTAACTTGTGGGACAGAATTTGGGATTGCGAGTACAAGCTTACATCAGATTTTCCCTCAGGAGCATAAAAAAAGGGTGCTGGATTAGGTTTTGGTGTGCTTGGGTCTGATATAACTTCTTTCTCCCAAGGAGCAACTGCCTCCTTGAATACATATCTTTTCCGCATTTCTAGGCATTCTTGCAGAACTACATAGACATCAACTTCATCCGGTGATGGTACCTCTGGTATCAAGTAGAAGATGAAAATTTTATTTAAAAATATTAAGGAAATTGTGCTTAGTGCTTGCAGAATCTAATATCAGAACCTTCAGCTTAAAAATAGGACCTTGTAAACTTTTTCTAACAAGGGAATACACACATTTGCCATCTTAGACTGCTGTCAAGCACACTTAAAAAACCCTTTTAGTAGCTTATATTTTATAAAAGAAAGATAAGCATGTTTTAATAAGTAGCACAGGAATGGATTTTAGGTATATTTTGAATGTTAGAATTTTTCATTAAATAAACTGCTAAATGTATAACAAGGTGAAACTTTGAATGCACGCACAATTATAAAGCTTTAAGACACAGGATATGGTGAAAGTGGTGTATGAAGCGATAATAAAAATTATGATGCAGACCTATTACATACAAACCTAATGTAGCATACATTAGAGAGTCAATACCAGTAGGGGAAATATTAAGTCGTGCAAAGGTCTCGTGCTCTGGCTCTTTCCTTAGGATATCAGCTGCAATAGGATCAGGTGGAACACCATGGAGGTCACCTGATACACTATGAGATCGAATCATGCTTGAAGCAGCTATCTGAATTGCCTCTCCATTAGCATTAATGTGGTCCGGCAAATTTGGGCCCTACCCAAGAGAAATTTCTATTACTCAAAAGATTGGTCAAGTTTCCAACAACCTATAAACGTATAGCAGAAGCAAGCTCAGAAAGAAAAGGGGAAAAAAAATTACTCACGGCATTTCCATTAGTATGAAGATATGTAAGGTCAATCTTAGAATTGTCAGTCATATTATCTTCATCCTCTGATCCTTCCATGCTCTCAAATGCACTTGCACTAGCAACCGGGGACTTGGGAGAAGTAGGTCGCATAACACTTCCAGATTTCTTAGTTGGTGTTGCATGGCCACCAGACTTCCCTGAAGCCAAAACAATTACAGCATCTAATCAGAAAAGACAATGACACAGGGAAATACAAAAAAGAAAGATTAAAAAGAACAAGACAGATCAATTTCTTTCCAAGCCCTAAAATTGCATCTTTCTCGCGAGTGGAAGTTGGGTTAAAGTCTGAAAGACACGCAGCCAACAATCTCAAATGCACAAAAAAAAAAAAAAAAAAAAAACCTTCGGTTGTTTTTATTTTATAATCTACAAGAGATAATGGTCTTCAATTATCTTGATTACAGTGTTTGTCAGGTTCTGGCTTCAGAAATTTTCCGAGTAAGGTTCTCTAGAGAGCAAGGCTGATGTTCCGCGGAAGTACTTCCGTACAAAAGGTCCTCTTTAATTGTTGCCTCGAAGTTTCAAGTTATCGTCTTTTCCCTTCGTTTTGTGCTGTAACTTGATTTCCCCTTTTTCTTTCACTCAAGCTTACAAAATCAGCAATTTTTTTTTACAATCAATCGGATAATAAGTTCCGTCTCTTTTCATAAAATAAGAATAACAGAGAAAAATGCAAGGAAAACAAAGTTTCCAATGCGTTAATTCTGTAATGTGCAATATTTTATTAAACAAAGTAATAAGCTATTTACTTTATACATATTATTATTCAATAACTCATCAAATCTCTGGATTTCAAATCCCATGTTTACCTTCCGGCAGCATATGGAGCCTCGGCAACCCGGGGGGAATCCCGTCAACATGGATAGTGCCGTTACGTTTCTCTTCTCCATCAATCCCGCCGTACATCATCGAAACATCCGGCAAAGACGAGGAGCTACGGCGGTAATATCCGCTGCCCTTTCGGCGAGAGTGGTGGGCGCGCCTTTTCTTGGAGGGCAGCGGCGACTCTCCCTCCGAGATATCCTCCCTCTCCACCGTTTTGGCGAACTCCAGCAACTGATTTAGGGTTTTCCTGTGCATATAATACGCCGACACGGCCACCAGCGAAGCTCCAACCAGAGCCGCCATCGCAAGATGGACAGTGTACGTGTCCATTTAGAACTCTCTATAAAACTTTTTTTTTTCGTTCCAAACTTTCCAAATCCACAGCCAAAAAAAAAAAGACAGAAAGTAAGAAGGAAAAATGAAAGAAAAAAAAAAACAAAAAGCCCTAGTGAAACTCTCAGCACACTTGGGCGAATGAAGAGAACAGAGAGAGAAGCTCTGTTTTATGGGAGACAATACAAGATAGGCTTAATCCACTATTTATAGGGCAAAAATAGAAATTTAAAAAGAAATAGACGAGCACCAACCTAATAGGCCAATAAGGACAAATTCGCATTCTCTTCTTTTATCCCTCTTTTCTGACCTAAGCTTACTGTAATGCTAATTAATTTTTAATTTTAAAGTATGATTATTGTCAATCTAATGCGAAAGCAACTTTAATTTAATTTAATAAGCAAGTTAAACGTTTTTAAGTTGAATTAGTGTCGTAATTAGCATGCATTGATTTCTTAGTTAAAATGCATTGGTTAGTATGGGTAAAAGAAACATTGTTCTTATGCTGTATAGAATCTCCAATGCTTCACTGTGGATCGCTTTCGTTAATATTAAATGAAGTGCAGTTATCATTCTATTGCATGCAAATTTAATTGCTTTGTAGGAATTAGGATTGAAAGAAAATTAGAGAAGTTTAAGAGGGAGGAAGTAAAAAGTGTTGTGCAACAATACTATGTTGGCTGTTAATAACCATTAACATTATATAAAATAAGAATCTTGGTTAAGGTGTTTATTAATTTAGGTTTGATTCGCGCTAATCGCATTTGTTGTTCGGGCGTTGTCCTGTTATTGATATCAACAAACAATTTTAACAATGGCATCATCAAATAATTTAATTTTAACAATTATTGATAAAAATTCGATATTATTAAACAATTCAATAATATAAATAGTACAAAATGTGAAATGTAATTCAATAACATAAATAGTAAACGTAAATTCGAAAAAATTTGGGGTTTAACAGGAAATAAAAATTTTTAAAAGGGTTTGATATTTAGTTTATTCAAATTATTTTAGTTATTCGAATTCAAAAATTCAATTCAATTAATTTGAAATTCAAATTTTTATTTTATTTTTTCAAATCGAATCAAATTTTGCTCACCCCTAAATATTATCCCAACTTCAACATCTAACTTCGGTTTTTCCTTCTCCCATGTTATTTTTAGGTTTCTATAACTTTTTTCAACACCACTAATTTTAAAGTTTCGAAGCTTCACCACCATTCATGTTATTTTTTCAGTTTCTTTAAGATTTCTAAACACATTTTATCCCAATTTTTGTATTTCCTAATAACTCTAATATCTTAAAGTTTTTTTTTAGTAAAAATTTAGGATTTTAGTTTATTTTGTAGGTAGGTTTGGGTAGATTTTAAGATTTTTTTTATATTTTATTTATTTTCTAAGTTAATTATATATTATTAGTATTAATTCGAACTCATTTTGAGTATTTTTTGTCCATTGTAAACTTAATGAAGTAAGAAAAAAACGAGGATAATTTAATTTATGTAAAGAAGACGGTTTTCTGCTTCAATAAATGCACATTATAAATAGTGACAGATAGCGTTCTACTCCAACGAAAACATCGTTCCCTAGAGCAATGCAATTACTTTTTCAACTTCTTAAGCTCCAATTTTCTCATATGTTGTTTTTGTATTTTACCCTAACCTTCTTCCATGTTGTTTGTGGCTTTCGATGTTTTGGAGCTCCAATTATGTTTTTTTGTTGTTTTGTGTGCAACTCCCAATTTTGTAATGGGTTTCATTTCCATGGACTTTTGATTCTCTCTCGTGTTGCCTTTTGGTTTTATTTTCATGCAACGCTCTATAATGCAAAATTTTATAAATATGCAATAATTAAATTGGTTGCAAATCATAGTAATACAAATCGAAAACTCGTATCACTCGTTATTGGCTCTCGCTTTTCTTTTCCTTCTCAATGGCTCAACATCGTCTCTAGCTATGAATAATAATTCAATAATAATGTAGCATCAAATTCCATCCAAATCATATTTAATTACAAAATCAAACATATTTTTTAATTTATTCAATTTAGTCCTCAAATTCGGGATAATCATAACTTTCAATCTAGAGCTTCGGATTAAAATCTAATTTCACATATACTCATTAGGGACCTCCTACTTTCTTTTTCTACCGAAATTTCACATTTTAGTCAATTTGATCCCTAATGTGCGAAATCAACAATTAAGCTTTAAAATTTAGTCACTTCAAAAAACTAAGTTTAATTTCTATCAATTTCATACCTAATTCTTCAAGAATCAACAATTGTAACTTTCTAAAACTTTAGTAGTTTCACAAATTTGTACATGAGCTAGCTAGCTAAATCAAACTCGCATGACATCAAATTTATAAAATTTACAATAAAAAGACTTGAATTTATTACCTAATTGTATAGCCAAATAACCAAGGGTTTGAAAGTTTTCTTCAAGCTATTTCTATGGTGGACGGGAGTAAATAGGAAGAAGATGGTAGATTTCCACTAACTTTTCCTATTTATACTTTAATTAAATGTTAACTAACCTTGTTTAACTAATTTAATTATGATTGACTTGATATAATTAACATTTTAACCCAACATGGTGGAGTTTCCATCATCATCCACGGTCACATAATTAAAAATGGTTTATTTACTATTTTGACCTTCAGCTAATTGTAATTTAAGCCCCCAAACTTTTAGTCAATTAATAATCTATAATGGTTGAACTTTACAATTTAGTATTTAGACATTAATTAATCATAATTTCGGCTAAATTGTCTAACCAAATTTCAATTCATCAACATATTAACTCCGTAAATATCCTTATTTAATATTTACAGACTCAATTTACAAAAATAAGATCTCGAAATCATAATTTTTGAAACCACTAAAAATCGAATCATTACAGCATGGGCATCCTAATCGGCTACACAATGTGTATATATAGATAAGAAAGAGAGAGGATTAGGATACTATATGGGATAGTTAACAAAAGAAATCGACTTACTAATTACATTTCTCCTAGCTCCAAGTGGTTAGCAAAATGGTGAACTAAGTTTCATATTAATAGTTTTATGGAATTATTAAATTTTGAAAAAGTCAATATTTTTTTTTAAATAAAGGTTGTTAAAAAAAATTAAATTGAAGTAGCAATTTTTTTTTTTTTTGAAGAATCTAGAAATGCAAATTTTCAGGCTTAAATTTAATTAATTGTTATGAAAGATTAAAATTGACATTACATATACATTTACACTAAGACTAACTTAGTAAAAGGTATTTTTGTTGGATACACCGAGTGTGCATAACAAGTAGGAATGTATGTTTGGAAAAACTTAAGAACTTTTATGCATATTACGCTTCTATCTAATCTCCTATGAAGCCATATCAAAATATATGAATCGTGGAAACAAAATTCCCATATTTTCTTGGGTTTGTGTCATGTTGAGAAAGGCACGTGAGTAGATGCAAAAGCCATGAGTTGGTGTTTGGTGGATTAAGGAACTACATACTATTTTAGTACAACAACATATTTCCATCACCTTGAATTTTGGTGATTGAAATAAAAAGAAGAAGAATAAGAATGTGCCACAGAACAATACCCAGAATCTGAGCAACACTAGGTTCAAGTGGTTTAAACCATACAAAGGAAATGTAATGTGCCAATCACATCCAATGCTTTTAAGAATATGTCTATACTTCTAGGAATTTATCAATAAGTCTAACGGTTTACCAAAATTTCTAAGAATTTATTAAAATATCTAACGGTTTACCAATATAACTATAGATTTACCAATATATCTAACAATTTACAAATATTTCTAATGATTGCTTTTTACCAAAATTTCAAAGGATTTATCTACATTTATGAGAATTTACCAATATCTTCAAAAATTTTAACACTATACCAAGTCTTAACAATTACCAAATTTTTGAAGGATTTTACCAATATTTATAAGGGTTTATCAAATGAATCTAAGGTTTTACTAAAATATCTAATGATTTACCTAAAGATTTACCAAATTATCAAATGATTATCCAAAATTTCTAAGAATTTACCAAAATATTTAACGATTTACCAATATTTTTAAAGATTTATCAATATATCTAACATTTTACTAATATTCTTAAGGATTTACTAATATATCTAACGTTTTATCAATATATTTCTAAGGATTTATAAAAAATATCTAACAATTTATCAAAATTTGTATTGTTTTGCCAATATTTATGAGAATTTAACAAAATTTCTAAGATTTTACTAATATTTTCAAAAATTCTAACATTATACCAAGTGTTAACAATTACAAAAATTTCTAAAGATTTACTAAAATATCTATTGATTTACCAATATTTCTAAAGGTTTACAAATAATACTAATGATTTACCAATATTTATAATTTCACAAATAAACCTAATGATTTACTAAAATTTCTAAAAATTTACCAATATTTATGAGGGTTTACCAAAATATTCAAAGATTTACCAATAAATCTAACGATTTACCAAAATTTTTACTGTTTTTCCATTACTTATTAGACCTTAGCAAAATTTCTTAGATTTTACCATTATTTTCAATTTTTTAAGCCTTACACCAAGTCTTAACAATTACTAATTTTTTTGTGACTTTACCAAAATATATAAAAATTTCCTAATATTTCTAAGGATTTACCAAAATTTTTAAGAATTTATCAAAATATTTACCAATATATATGACTATGTACTAGTATTGTAACGACCAGAAGTTTACGGGTATCGGAAAACTGTATTTTCGGGTCATTGTTTTCGTAAAACAGATTCGTAAATATTTATTAGAAATATTTACGAAGTTAGTTGAGTGGTTAATTAGATTCTGACTAGTGAATTAGCTTGAATTAAGGTTAATTTAATTTAAGGACTAGATTGAATATAGAGTAAAAGTTGAATAATAAAATCAAGAAAAATTGAAGGACTAAATTAGTAAATAAACCATAAGTGAAAATAAGTGAAAAATGTATGGAAAATATAATCTCATGTGTATGTATAATATACATATATTTGTTTATAATATTTAATATATACTTAATATAAAATATAATAATACAATAATATATTATAATTAAACAAAGGAATAAAAGAATAAAAATCAAAAGAAAAAGATCAGAATTGGGACGAAACATAAAGAAAAAGAGAGAAAGAAAGGAGAAAGAAAAAGAAAAGGGGAAATAGGGTTTCTAAGGTTTCAAGTTTGATTGGTAAGTCAATTTAGTCTCTTTTCTTATAATTTTGATGTTTTTGGAATCCTAGAACAAAATACTACTTTATATAAGTGGAAATTTTGAAAGTTAGTTGATTTTTAAATATGGTTTATGTTGAATAGTTGATTTTTAGATATGGTTTATGTTGAATTAATTGAAGAATTTGGGTTATAATTGGTAGAATTTTAAGTTAGAATTGGGAAAATGATTGAATTGTAAGTTAAATCATAAGTTTTTATGTTGTAGGGACTAAATTGAAAGAAATTTGAAATTAGGGATTTATAATAAAATTGAGTATTGAAATTAGTTTAAGTGGGAATTGGATGAAAATATGAAATAGTTTTGGAAAGAATAAAACTAGTATTGATTTAAGGACTAAATTGGAATTTAGGCAAAAGTTGTGTATAAACTGAAATGTTCAATATGAAAATTGTAGTGTATTGATAAATTTTAATTTTTTTAATTCCGTAACTAACGTTGAGTCGGAAGCCTCGACTAGGAAAGGAAAAGAGAAAGTCAATGAGGATTAGCTCGGAAAATACAGTTTGTATTTCTATAATCCGAAAACTAAATTTATTGAATGTATTTATTATTATGTATGGTAAGTGAAATTGAGGTGAGTTTGATATATTGATATTGAATTGAATTGCTTTGTGAATATATATGTATGATTGAAAAGTGTATTGAATTGGAATTAATTGAGATTGTATATTGATTTGAAATTGAATTATGAATTGAAATACCCTATTAACAATGTCGGGCTAAATCGGATATAGTTGGCATGTCATAGGATTGGAAGTGTTTAGGGATACTTTGACTTCAAGTCGATGAGGCACTATAAGTATTGTTTTACTGTTATTACTTCGGATAAATCCGATAAGGTACTGAGTATCGTACTGTTACTGTTTTACTTCGGCTTGGCAGATGAGGCACAGAGTGCCGTACTGGTGTGTTGGTTGGATCCGTGTATCCATCGAAGTCCGAGTCATGTTAATAGGGATAAATAAATGAATTGGTCAAATTGATCGATACTGAATGATATTGAAATTGAATTGAATACATTATGGTAAAATGCTATTAAATAGCATCTATAAGATTGAAATAGAAGATGAGATAATTGAAAGAGTATTGAATGATGTGTATTGTGAATTTGATTAATTATTGAATGGATTTGTTATGTGAAAATATGTATTTGAACTTTATAAATTTTTATTTAATAAGTATTTGGATTATAGAAATACCACTAAGTTATATACTCAGCGTACGGTTTGTTTTTGTGCGCAGGTTAGGTCAAAGTCAGACTATTAAATCAGCATCCATAGCCGATCCTGAACTCTAATACAAGGTGAAGTATTTTCTCTTTTGATGTCATTTTGAGATGTGAATATTAATGGTATATAAGATGATAATGGTTTATCTATATATACAAGTATATGTATTATAATATGGTTATTTACATAGTCTAATTAGGATTGATTTGAATGGTATGTAAATAAATTGTTTAGATAATTTATGTTAGATATCTATAAACATGCATGAGTTAGATCATTATATTTATAGTTCTGACATATTTTAGATGTATTTAATTATGTTTTGGACTGGTTGAAAGATTGGATTTTGAGTTACTTGTCGTTTAAGGTTTGCATGGTTGGTAAACTTGTTGTATAGGTTCATTTTGAGTCCACACGGCCTAACATACGGGCGTGTGATCAGGCCATGTGAGACACACGGCTAACACATGGGCGTGTAGTCTGCAACTTAAATTTTGGAAACAGAATACCCAGGTTTTAGCACACAGGCGTGGGTCTCAGCCGTGTGAAGGACACGACCTTGAACACAGGCGTATGTCATGACTGTGTGAAAACTGCACTAGATTCGAATTGAAAATAAATCCACACGGGCTAAGCATACGGGCATGTGGCTTGGCCGTGTGAAATCAATTTGTTCATGAACAATAAGTTAGAGAGTTACACGGGTAAAGGACACGGGCGTGTTGTAACCGCCCAATTTAGGGCCTAGCCGGAATAGTGGTGCAAGACCACAAATCCGAGTTAGTAAAATGAGTTTTTTAGGTATTTGAGATGTTTGCATGATGATATGAAAGTTTCATGTAAAAAGTTTTATGGAAATTTTATGGAAATTTTATGGAAATTGCAAAAGTTGCAAAATAGGAGTTTCTAGAAGCTTTTTGTATTAAATAGCTTTAGAATATTAATTAGAAGTCCTTAAATAGAATTTGCCCAAATTATAATTTTTGGACAAAATTGGACATGAGTTAGAAATTTGTAAAAGTTTAATGAGAAGGGTATTTTGGTTATTTATCTATTAAATGATTAAAATAGGAAAAAGATGACAAAAATCATTCTCATCTTCTTCCTCAAGTGCCGAAAATTTGAAGGAAGCCATAGCTAGGGTTCTTCAATTTTTCAAGCTTGCTAGTAAGTTCATCTTAGCCCCGTTTTTAATATTCTTCGTGTTTTTGGAGTCCTCGTAACATGAATTACCTATTTTTAGCTATAAGTTGAGCTAAGATGCATGTTCAAAAATCTACCCATGTATGACATGTTTGTAAAATGATGTTTTATGAAAGATTATGAGAGTTTGATGTTAGATAAACATCTTTTTCTAAGTGAATTTCATGAGAAATGCTAGTAAGGACTAGTTTGTAATTATTATAAAAATTGCCATACATGGTAGGAATAGTGAGATTTTGTTATTGCTATAGTTGAGAAAGTGAATCAGCTAAGCATGAAGTTCACAAAAGATGAATAAAAATCACTTTACGAGCCTTGGGGCAAAAGTGTAATTATGAGAAAGTTTAGGGGTAAAATAATAATTTTGCCAAAGTATGTGTTAAGAGTCATTTTAATCAATGTGATTATTAAATGATCTAAACTATTATTATAGATCAAGAAAAACGAAGCCCGGATCGAAACCGAGGCAAGAACAAAGTCGAAGACAAAATTGCATATCTACATACATTCAGTATATCGAGGTAAGTTTGTATGATTTCTAAGCTTTATGATTACTATCATTGAATTGCTTAGTATAATGTACATTATTACCATAGAAATGCTTAATGCTATGTTAAATAAAGAAATCAATGGGATTAAGCATGAGAAAGTCCCGATTGAAGTTGAATTACTTAGGATACTCGATCTACCACATGAGATAAGAAAGTCCGTATAAGACCAAGCCAAGGCATGGCATCGACAATCAAGCAAAGTTATTATGTAAGTCCAAGACAAGTCTTGGCATTGAAGAGTTATTTTGAGATGAAGACCCATGTCAGCCCAAGCCAAGGCATGGCATTGGTGAGTCTCCAAACAAAGATGTCATGTAAGTCCAAGACAAGTCTTGGCATTGAAAAGCTATCATGAGATAGAGATCTCATGAAAGTCCAAGCCAAGGCATGGAATTGGTGAGTAACAAGGAAGATTTCAAGTAAGTCCAAGCCAAGGCTCGGCATTGACCAGTTCATGAGTAAAGATACCAAATAAGACCATGTCAAGACATGGCAATGGTAAGTTCCTAAGGGAACACACAAGGAGGACTTTGAGTAAGTCCATGTCAAGACATGGCATCGATACCAAGATGAGAGATCCCATGTAAGACCATATCTAGGATATGGCTTTGGCATCGAGTTATATGTGGGATGAGATTTAGTATCCTTGGTTATTCATAGAAATTCATCGGGCAAATGAGTAAAGCTTAAATGAGATAGCAAGAAAATTTCAGTAAGCAAAGCTATTATCAAGTTGGAAATGAGTATTATTCATGTTATGAATGATGAATTAGAGATTATGATTATTATAGTAAAGTATACTGATCTATGTGATCAAGTGATACAGGTACCTTGTTTACCTCACGAGCATAAGACTAGTAAGTATCATGAGATATGTAATAATCAGTAAGAGTAAGTAAGCTTAAATAGCTGAAATTATGATGCCATTGTTTATGCCAAATGGTTTATGTCAAACAAGTTTGATTTTATGTGAATTATATGCAAACTTACTAAGTTAAATGCTTACGTCTTTTATTCTTTTTTTCCATGTAGTCCCGCCAAGTTAATCTCGTGGATCATCGTCATCGGAGCTCGGAGCATATTATCAATAGCTATTTTGGTATAGCCAATATGTTTATATTAAGTATGGCATGTATAAGAACAATTCATTTTGAGAATATGTCTTAAAAAAAAAGGTAAAAGTATGCGCTATCAAGTTTATTATTCTTTTGTATATGGCTAAGTGATTGGCCAAGATTAACTAAGTATGTATGTTTATCGATATCAATGAAACATGTAGTATTGTTCATGAAAGGTAGTAATTTGAGTTGTTGGATTGAATATGTGATTGATCTTGATTTCGGGTGGCAACTGGCTTTGGTAAATAGCCTTCAAGTGCCCACACGGACAGACACACGAGCTGTGTCTAGGCCGTGCGTCCCCTACACCTTAGTACTTTAAGTTAGATTAGACTACGGGCTAATCCCACGGCCGTTTGTTTAGGCCGTGTGTGACACACGATCAGAACATGGGCATGTGCCCCAGGCAGTGTGAATATAGTCAGTGTCGACCACGGTTGGAAGACATGGGCATGTCTTAGGGGTACACAGGCGTGTCCTAAGCCACATGGGCGTGTGACCCCTGTTTAAGAAAAAGTTTTCGATTGAATTCTGAAAGTTTCCAGATATGTGTTTAAGGCCTCGTAGGCCTATGAGATGTATGAGTTGTTTAAGAAAGAGAAGTTTTTAATTAGGAACGAAATTTTATAGCTCGTAAATATAAGTTTAAGCAAGTTCAAGCATAATAATATCTCGTATTCGGTCTTAGCCTCAGACTCAGGTATGGGGTGTTACACGTGTGCTGGCCGTATAAGCCACACGGTCAACACGGGCATGTGAGCCCTGTACATAGGACATTTTAGAAATTCACGAAAGGTTTCCGGAGCATTCGAACAAGTCCCGTTCCACTTCTAATATGTATAATGGACCTCGAAGGTCCATTATAGGGATCTAATGATTAAATTTTACTATGTATGTTATTTTATTTGTGAATCATTCGTAAATTGTTTGATATGTCCGGTAATGCTCCGTAACCCTATTTCGATGATGGTTCAGGGTTAAGGGGTGTTACATTTAATGGTATCAGAGTTATTCAGGTTTAGCCTATTCTCAGACTAAATCGAGCTCAGAATTGAGTCTAGAGGTACATGCCATAATTGAGTCGATTTGAGTCGGGATTGGATGCTGATATATTTGTTTGTTTTTGTTTTATAGTTAAAAGATGTCAAATAAATACATAGATAATACTGATCAAGAAATGTATACCGGAGATGAGGACTCTTATGAAAAAGATGAAACTGAGTTAGTAACACCGAGTGTAAATCCAGTAAGACATCAACCCCTAATGTTGAAAGAGGTAATACTAGAGAAATTGATAATTCTAAAATACTTAGAATTATAACTGATGCTCTTCAATGAGTAACAACAACTACAACTGCAACTAACACTTTGGATTTATCAAAATATCTAATGATTGACCATATCAAAATATCTAAATCATTTTACTAAAATAACTAACACTTTGGATTTATTAAATATTTAAAATTTTACCATTATATCTATCAATTTACCGATATTTATTTAAGAGTTTACCAATATGTGTATAGATCTACAAAAATATATAATATTTTATTAAAATTCCTTACAATTACCAAATTTCTTAAACTAAACTTTTTTTTATTGGGCAACCTACAAGCTTAGAAAAACTATTTCTAGGCTTTTTATATAGAAGGCGATAGAAGAATTGTCGGATTCTTTGCGTGCCCCTTATTTTGCAACACTTTGTGTTAATAAAAATTCAATAAATCAATTGCCATTCACTTTTCTTTCCATCTCACCTAAAGAAAAAGAGATTATATGGGAGTATAATTTCATATTATCTTTATCACTTTCCAATAGGAATATAATAAGTCAGATTTTTCCTCTTAAATTTTAGTATTTTTAGTTAAATTTGAACTTTTTCAGTAGGAAAAAACTGAAAATGAAGAGAAAAAATCGAATTGGTCATGCTCCTGTTGAAAAATGAATGACGTGGAATTACAATTTCATACAATCTTCTCTAATCTCACCTATGTTTTGTCGTTAACTATATGTGCTTAGTTTTGTGCTTAGTTCTTAGTTTTTAAAGCTCTTGAATCCTTCTGCTACTAACAACAGTATGCCAAGAAATTGCATCTATCAACAAAACAAGATTGAGGGAAGACTAGAGAAAGTTGCCCCTTTTTCTTTTCAGAACAAAATTTGGCAAAGGCGGGGCTAATCTGAGAAAGTTAGGCTTTAAAATTTCTCAAGAATGAGTTTGCAAGCTGAAAGTAAGATATCAGCACTTAACTCTAAAATAGATTTCATTGTCATCAGTCCTGAACACCTTTTTTATACGGTTGGCTGATTCCCTAAAGTTTTTGTTATTTCTGGATCTTAGATAGTATATAGATGAGATTTCAATTGCAACATACTAATATAGTGGGAAAATGCTCCTCCTTGAAGAGAGAGAATTGAAGGAATTAAAATAGATCAAAATCACCAACAATTTGTCCAAGGAATTGAAGTGAAAAATAGAAAATGTTTTACTCCATAGGAATCTTCCACCTCCCAAATAAAACCATTAGCGCCGACAGCTAGATTTCATAACACAAAAGCATTGGAGTGCCTAGAAGAAGGTTCTAGAGGGGTTTCCAGAGAAAGGCCATAGCTCTAATCATCGGTGATGGAGAAGTAAACGGCAAAATCTCATTGAAGGCACACAAAGGGGTACACGATGGGGGCAGACGAATTTTGTTCTTATTTACTCTTCAATAAGGCTATTAATCATAGACATCACAAGTATGATTTTCCTACTGAAAAATTAGCTTGGACGCAAACAACTCCCATAGTCATCCTTCTTGAAAATCCTGCAAATAAACCTATTATAACCATGAAAACCCCACGAGGTTGAAAACTTTAGTTGTGTGTTGTTATTAATATGTTCCAAAAGGGTTGCTCATGTAACACTATTAAGTCAAATATCGACCCTATATGTCCCACCTCATTGAGGATGCATTTTAGAATCTTGCCTCACATTCGGGATTAGTTTATGCGCCGCGCATTCCAATAACATATCAACCAAAAACACATTTCATTCCATAGTCAAAAAGTATACAGAAAGAAGAGAGGCACCTTGCAAACTGAAAACCTCTCATATGCCATGCCACTCCATCATTAGTAACTACCTAAACATGCAGGGGGTTACAGAAAACGATACGATCTTAACACTTGGTCAACCTAGACTTACACAAAACTACCAAGACTCTCGACTTAAGCAAAACACAGTGCCAGCAGCACTTAAGGGGCTATTGCATCAAGTTCTGTATTTGGACTCGTCAATGTCGATTCCTTCCTCAGCTGCACGCTCTCCTCCCGACTTGTCCATGGTACTCAGTCCACCTTTTCGCCCCATTTCCTGGTACCCTTCACTCCCTATCTGCTCCTTTCTTGTCTGACCTCCTTTGCTTCCCAGCTCCTGGTACCCTTCTCTCCCCAGTTGCTCCTTCCTTGTCTGACCTCCACGGCTCCTCCCTAAAACACCATTCGATCAAAGCGCCAAACTAATAGGTCAGTATCATATAAATGCAGGCATTGAATAATGAATACAAAACAACAAATTAGACATCAGGTGGTGCGGGTCACCTTCTGCAAGGTGCTCTTGAGCTTCGAGACTCTTGCCACCAGTTCCACCGGGAATAACCGTCTCTCCCTGCCTTGCCCTGGCGTCAAGTTCCTGTCTTTCCTGTTGCGATGCCATGGCCACTTTCACTCTTCTCGGGGTTACTTTTGCTTCTTTCGTAAAAACAACTTGGAAACTACTGAGACAAGCTTACACCAGGTGAATTCACGTAACTGTGCATACAAAACGTAGAGTTGGTGCTTTATATAAAGGCAATGTATGAAGGATGAGCGAGGGTGCCGATCAAGGAAGGCAGGACACGTAATCGAATAAACGCGGCGAAGGAGGAGCAATGAAGCCATATGGCAATGACACGCAGGTGCTTAGTCCTTCAAAAATGTATTTTGGATTCAAAGTCGGTTGACACGAGTCCAATGCTCTCAGAGTTAAGTAGCTAGTACTATTACTTACTAGTAAATAATTTATTTGGTTTCTCAGATCTTTCGGGAACGAAGACATGTCTCTAAGTGTTCGGGGAAAGCCTTCTTCACACCATTTGAAGGTTACGGACCTTATGGCTAAAAGCCCGCCGGAAAAATAGCTACATTGGACAGCATCGAATACAGATCCGTAGGCCGGAAAATGGGCCCGTTATATGAGCCTCTTTGGTCTTTGTACACATTGTCAACCCTTCTTCACCGATTTTTGTCCTTGGTATCAAAAATATTTTAGGATTAACAAGTAATACTCAACGCACAACTTTTAAAATTAAAAGTACTTTTGAATACAAAAATAAAAACATTTTTTTCTAAAGCAAAAGCGCTTTTAAAAACAAGAGTAATTTTAACCATTATAAAGTTAAGTATGACTCTTATTTCAATCAAATTTAAGAAGTAATTTTTTAGTTAAACTCTGTTTATTTATTTCAATTAAACACTGATTAGTTTAGATTATTTTATTATTATTTGACCTATGAATTTAGCCTATAAATAGGCTCTTTTACAACCTTAAAAAAACATCCATTAGATATTAGAACTCATAACACATTTATAGAATTTTGTGTTTACATTTTGAGGGTTCTTTGTTTTTGGGTTTTTGGGGTTTAGTTTTTTATCTCCATTTTTTGTAATCTTCGTTCTTTTGCCATTATAGTAAAATTATCTTTGCCTGTGGTTTTTATCCTCTTTGGAGGGGTTTTTACACGTTAAATTTACGTGTGTTCAATTTCTCAATTTATTCCACTATTTTTCTTGTTGCTTAATCGGGTCTGTCCTAACAAGTAGTATCAGAGCTAGTTCAATTTTCATAGATCAGCTCATTCAGATATGGCAGCAACAAGGTTTGAAATTGAGAAGTTCGATGGTGAGACAAATTTCAATCTGTGGCAAGTTCAGATGATGGCAATTCTAGTTCAATCTGGTTTGAAAAAGGTTATTATCGGGAAAAAGCCTCAGAATCTAAATAAAACAGAATGGGAAGAGCTTGATGAAAAGGCTTTGTCTACAATCCAGTTGTGCCTCGCGAATACGGTATTGCAGGAGGTATTGATGGAGAAGACCTCATCTGCCTTGTGGAAAGGTTAGAAACTCTTTATGCGACTAAGCCTCTGGCTAACCGTTTAGTGTTGAAACAACGTTTATTTACGTTTCGCATGAACGAATGTGAGCTTCTTAGAGATCACACCAGTCAATTCATTACTCTTTTAAATGATTTAAAGAATGTTGAGGTTCATATTGACGATTAAGATCAGGCTATGCTATTATTTTGCTCTTTACCCCCTTCATACAAGTCTTTCGGGGAGACCCTGATTTATGGCAGAGACAAACTCTTGTTGGAAGATGTGAAGGGTCATTTGTTGAGTAGAGACAAACTCGGCAATGAGCTTCATTTGGATAGCAAGGCAAATAGGCAAGCTTCCATTTTGATAGCATCAAAGAAACAAGACAAAAGGTGTCGCTATTGTAAAAAGTTAGGTCACGTCAAAGCAGATTGTTATAAACTGCAAAATAAAAGAGCTGCTGAGAGTAACGAGAAAGATGTAGCTGGTGCTAATTTGGTCGATGAAAGAGGTGATGATTTCTTGTTAGTGTCAACAAGCGATAACTCCAAGCTCACGTCCGAGTGGATCCTAGATTCGGGATGTTCTTTTCACATGTTTCCCAATAGAGAATGGTTCTCCACATACAGTTCGGTTGAAGGTGGAGTTGTGTGCATGGGAAACGATTCATCTAGTAAGGTAATTGGTATTGGTACTGTTAAAATTAGGATACACGATGGGACGATTAGGACACTCTCAGATGTCAGGTATGTACCTGATTTACGAAAGAATCTCATCTCCTTGAGTATTTTAGACTTGAAATGATGCAAAATCAACATCGAGTCGAGCGGTATTAAAGTATCTCGTGGAGCTCTCGTTTTGTTAAAAGGTAAAAGAACTAGCAGTCTTTATATTCTGGAAGGTTCTACAGTGACCGGTGAAATCAGACGTCCCTCGTCCGTTATAGAGTCGAAGTCAACTCATTTAGAGCGGAGGCAACTTGGACATAGGAGGGAAAAAGGTATGACCGTTTCGTTGAAGAGAGGTTCTCTTTTGGATGCAGGTTTTGAAAAGTTAGGGCACTATGTTCGTGAAAATCAAACCCGGGTTAGTTTTGATTTGGCAGTGTACAAGTCGAAGGCTAGAAGTCTTCCAGTTTCTAAGCACAGATTCGACTCAGTTAATTCCCTGCACGGTTCAAGATAGGCTCGTGGCGGGCTTTGGCAAAGATGACATTGTGGAAATATGAGTCAAGGTGGAGATTTGTTAAGTCTGACTCCTATTTCAGTCAAATTTGAGAAGTAATCTTCTAGTTAAACTCTTTTATTTGTTTCAATTAAACACTGATTAGTTTAGATTATTTTATTATTATTTGACCTATAAATTTAGCCTATAAATAGGCTCTTTTATAACCTTAAAAAAAACACCCATTAGATATTAGAACTCATAACACATTTATAAAATTTTGTGTTTACGTTTTGAGGGTTCTTTGTTTCTGGGTTTTCGGGGTTTAGTTTTTTATCTCCATTTTTTGTACTCTTCGTTCTTTTGTCATTATAGTAAAATTATCTTTGCCTGTGGTTTTTTATCCTCTTTGGAGGGGTTTTTCCTGTAACACCCCTTACCCGTATTCGACGCCGGAATAGGGTACGAGGCATTACCGGAATTACAAATTTATTTATCAGACATTTTATTTCATTTAGCATTTATATTTGAAACCAATCAAAATCAAACATATTGTCCCTTAAACATATTTATTTTTTTCTCGTCATGTCTTACATAAATTTATTACTCGTCTCAACATACTTAATTATCTTGTATTAACATATTAAAGATAATCACATATTTACATATCATGAAAAATATCATTCAATTATCTCTTCTTCATAAACATAAATCAGTTAATTTATCATATCAATATTTCACGTACCATCAACTCATATTTTCTTATATCATATAATTAAGTTACAAGAACTTACCTGGCTAAATTTGTAGAAATATCAAGATTCAGGGTCATTTTGGAAATTTTCTGTTTTCATCGATTTTTCAATCGATTTTAATCTAAATTAACAATTTCATTCTATTTTTGCAATTTTAAATAATAAAATAATCTATTTCATGCAAATTGGACATTTCCACATTTTTACAAAATTAATCGTAAAGTTTTACTTTTATTTAATTTAGTCCCTGAGTCTAAAACATTACAAATTAGCCATGTTAGCTGAATATTCATACATATTTTCCTCCTCCTCCTCTCCATTCCACATCCTTAATGTATATAACATGCTATAAGTAACATTATCAATAATTTCATTAATTACTCATAAGTATATTCAAAACTGTCCATTTGAGTTATAGTCACTAAATTATTTATTTCCAGAGCTACAGAACTCCAAATGAAGAACCGTTAATTTTTCCTGAAACTAGACTCACATATCTTCTTGCCATAAAATTTTCAGAATTTTTGGTTTAGCCAATTAGTACAGTTTATTCTTTAAAGTCACCCCTGTTCTGCTGTCTGGCAGTTCCGACCCTTCTTCACTAAAAATTAATTATCTTTTTATATAGAATTCATATGATGTTATGGTTTATTTCTTCTAAAACTAGACTAATTAAGGAATCTAACCATATAATTTATGTTCCCAAATTATTTTTATACAATTTTTAGTGAATTTCTAAAGTAAGAACAGGGGATCACGAAGTTATTCTAAACCAGTCTTACAAAAATCCAAATATCTCAAAATGTAGACTTCTTTTGCTTTCTCTGTTTCTTTTATATGAAAATAGACTCAATAAGCTTTAATTCCATATCTCAGTCGACTTCTAATTCTATTTATACAATTTTTGGTGATTTTTCAAAGTTAGACAACTGCTGCTGTCCAAAACTGCTTTAGTGTAACATGTTGATTTCTATTTTGTCCCTAATTCCACAATTCATATAATTCAGTCCTTGTTGGATTAACCCCTCAATTGAGTTAATTTTCTCGTTTAATACTTTTATCTATCATTTTAAACTACTTCATAACCTTTGAAATCAGAATTTTAACACTAGGCCTTAATTTTAGCTATTTCACAATTAGGTCCTAAAACCAATTTCCATCAATTTCACTTGATTAAATCATCATATAACAAAATTAAAGCTTCAATTCAATATTTATTCATCATATTCTTCCAGCACTAATCCACATAAACTTTAAAAATTAGCCATAGAATCAAAAACTAATGAATTAATAAATTGGACCCAATTGTAAAGTCCAAAAACATAGAAATTTCAAGGAGAAAGCAAGAATTAAACTTACATGAAGCTTGAGTATGAAAACCAGCTTGAACTCTCTCCCATGGCTATTTTTCAGCTGAAGAAAATGAAGAGAAATGAAGAGAATTCTCCATATATTTTAATTTGATCCCCTTTTTATTTAGCTAATTTTGAAAATTTTCCAATTTTCCCCCTTTTTTTTCTTCTTTCTCTTCTCTTCTTCTTTCTTTCCTGCTCTCTGCTTCTTCGTTTGGGTTTTTCTGTTCTCTATTTCTTTTTGTTTGTTTTTTTATATATAATAATATAATAATATAATAATATAATATTAAACATAAAAAAAATCTCAGATTTTCTTCACAATAACCGCCTCAATTAAACAAAATGGCTTAATTGTCATTTTGGTCCTTTATACTTTCTTTAATCTATAATGAAACTTTTACACCTTTTTCAATTTAGTCTTTTTCATTTAATTATATATCCAAACGTTAAAATTTCTCAACTAAACTTTAATAATAACTTAATGACACTCCATAAATATTTCTAAAAATATTTATGGCTCATTTTATGAATTCGAGATCTCAATACCTCGTTTTTGGCCCAATTTTTCTAATTAATTCTTTTAGTTCACAAAATTCACTAATTTTAAAATATTTCTAAAATCACACTTAACTTATAATTATCGATTAACAAAGTTTCCTAACTTTTTCGTCAGATTTAGTGATCTCAAATCACTTGTTCCAACACTATTGAAATTGGGTTGTTACATTTCCATGTTAAATTTGTGTGTGTTTAATTTCTAAATTTATTCCGCTATTTTTCTTGTTGCTTAATCGAGTCGATCCTAACAATAAAGTATTTATATAGTATTTATATTAAGTATGCAATTACTTTTCTATTGAATTTTTTTAAACATATACTATTAAATATTTAATTTTTTGTTGATTATATTTTAATATTTAAAACATAATTTATATATTTGAATTAAATTTTATAAATAATTAACATTAACTGCTTAAAAATATTTAAAATTTATATTTTATATATTTAAAAATAACAACAAATTATAAGCTAAATTAGCCATATATGCTAGGGTTTTTTTTAATTAGGCTTATAAGCGATTTTTTTATTTTAGGTAAATATGTTGTTTTTGGAGAGAGACTGGACGCACTTTCTTTTTGTTTCTCTCTCTTAAGGTTAAGGTTTTTAATATTTTTAGGTTTAGGGTTTTGAGGGGTTTTTTAATAGAGTTTAGGGTTTTCGATTGAAACTAAATAATTTCAAAGGTAGTTTTGAGGATTCGGGGATGTAATAACACGCATCATAACACATACATTTCCTATGTCATGGTGGGATAGGACCATCACCTCAAAAACCCATTTTGGGGAAATCTAGTTTCGAGGTGATTGTGTTTGATAAGATCAGGAGTCAAAGTCTAAGTAGAGATCCCAGTCGGCGGCCGTGATATGGTCCCATGTTCGAGTATAACCGGAGGCCATTTGACGGTCGTTACGCAGTCACGAGTTCAAGTGTAACACCCCCAAACCCTTATCCATCGCCAGAATAGGGTTACGAGGCATTACCAAAAAGTTCAGAACAAATACGGGCAATCACATAATTATTTAGCATACACATTGAAATTTAATCTTAATGTCCCCTAAATGAGCCTTCAAGGCCCAATACATATATTAGAAACAAATCGGGACTTAATTGGAAGCTCAGAGGATTTTTTGAGAAATTTCAAAATTTTTCCTAGGTGCAGGACACACACACCCGTATGGTTCAGGGACACGCCCATGTGACCCTAAACACGCCCGTGCTTCAAACCGTGTCCTACCCCATGTAACTCTCTGACTTAGGTCACACGGCCAGCCACACGCCTGTGTGCATAACCCATGTGCCTAACACGGTTGAGCACACGCCCGTGTCTCTGCCTGTGTGCAATATCCTGGACATTTTGTTTTAAAATTTTTTTTAAGGTGCAGGGGACACGGACTATCCACACGCCTAAATGCTAGCAGTGTGTCTCACACGGTCTGGCCACATGCCCGTGTGCCAGGCTGTGTGGACTCAAAATGAGCCTTTAACATCAAGTTTACCAACCCTGCAAATCTTGAACGACAAGCAATTCAAATTCCAATTATTCAACCAATCCAAAACACATTTTAATACCTTAAAAACATGACAAATTCATCAATCTAAGAACCTATTCCATGTACTAGCGTATATACCTTTCAATTACTAACCAAGTCAATCCAATTATAATCTATTCAAATCATTTCTAATTTCATATAAATTTTCTACTAAAACTTATCATTTGAAAACCTTTTCATGTTATATATATAACCAACCATTATCATATTACAGCATCATTTACAAACATTTCCCAAAATGACTAACACAACATCCTAGGTACATGCCATTTACCAAAAA
Source organism: Gossypium australe (assembly GCA_005393395.2). Taxonomy (NCBI): domain Eukaryota; kingdom Viridiplantae; phylum Streptophyta; class Magnoliopsida; order Malvales; family Malvaceae; genus Gossypium; species Gossypium australe. Next base: position 10,713,635 of record CM016622.1, on the reverse strand, counting down.
GAAAATATACTTCTCCACTTGAGTTCGAGATCGGCTCTCGATGCTGATTCAACGATCTGACTTTACCTAACCTGCATACGGGAATAAACCATACGCTGAGTATAACTCAGTGGTATTTCTATAATCCTAATACTTATTAAGCAAAATTTATAATGTTTAAATACATAATCACACATAACAAAAATCATTCAAAAAATAATCAAATTTCATGAACACATCATTCATAACACTTTCAATTATCATATCTTCTATTTTAATCTCATAATTGCTATTCAATAGCATTTCACAATAAGATACTCAAGTCAATTTCAATATCAATATCCATTCAATGGATCCATGATTCATGCAATTTCATGCATTTCAATTACATATTTTATTTCATTGTTCTTTCCAATCCACAATCAATATCATTCAATATCAATCAATTGGCCAATTCATTCATATACCCCTATTAACAAGACTCAGACTCGGACGGATACGCGGATCCAACCAAAACACACCAATACGGCACTCAGTGCCTCATCGGATTTATCCGAAGTATTAATATGACACCCAGTGTCTCATTGACTCGTGATCGAAGAATCTCCTAACTCATTCAATCATATGGCATGCCAACTATATCTGACTCAGCCCGATACAGTTAATATGGTTTCCAATTTACTTTCAAACACAAACAGTCTTCAATAATCAATACACATTTGAAACAATCACAAAATTCCCATAATTCAACTCAATTCAATTCAATATCAATATCATAGTATTAATTCATTTCAATAGTCACATACGATCAAACATTCAATTCAACTTAATATTAATACTCACCTAAATTTTACTTACCATGTATAAAAATAATAATAAATATAACAATTAATATTTAACTTCAGATTATAGAAATACAAACCGTATTTTCGTGAGTTACTCCTCATCAACTTTTTCTTTTCATTTCTTAGCCGAAGTTTCCGGCACCATGTTAGCTACGGAATTAAAATAATTGAAAATTATCAATACAATACAATTTAACACTAAATATTTCAATTTATATACAACTTTTACTTTAATTTCAATTTAGTCCTTAAATCAAACTAATTATTTTCTTACAAAACTAAATTCCATATTTCAATTCAATTTCCACTTTAATCTAATTTCAACTCCCTAATTTCACCATTAAATCCTAATTTTGAAATTCTTTCAATTTAGTCCCTACTACCTAAAACTTATGATTTGTTTTACAATTTAATCATTTTATTAATTCTATCTTGAAATTCTCTCAATTCAAACCCTAATTATTCAGTTATTTCAACATAAATCACATCTAAAAATCAACTAACTTTTTAAATTTCCACTTATATCAAATGGTATTTTATTCTAGGATTCCAAAAACATCAAAATTATAAGAAAATAAGCTAAATTGACTTACCAATTGATCTTGAAACTTCAAAACCCTAATTTTTCCCTTATTTTCTTTCCATTTTTCTTTCTTTCCTTCTCTCATGTTTTTCGTTTGGCTATTCCGCTTCTTTTCATTCTTTTGTTTTATTTTATTTCTTTTATTTGATGTTATATTATTATATTATATTTTAATAATAATTATAAGCAAATACCTAAATGTATTACAAATGTATGATTGTAATTATTACATAAGTACATTATTTTTACCATGCATTTGTCTCAAATTGGTTTATTTATTTAGTCTTTCAACTTTTCTTGATTTTATAATTAAGCTTTCACACTTAATTTAATTTAATCCTTATACCTATTTAACCTTAATTCAAACTAATTCACCTAATTAAAATCTAATTAACCACACAACTAACTTCGTAAATATTTTTAATAAATATTTATGAATCTGTTTTACGAGAATAATGACCCGGAAATACACTTTCCGACAACTGTGAATTTCGAGTCGTTACATCAAGCTTTTTGGATACCCCGCAAATGATGCTTTATATATACCATACATAAGATTGAGGTCATAATTATAAGGAAAAATGGAGGGATTTCCGATGTAATCAACGTATTTTTTTATCTCCACGCACCCGATATCTTTAACCTTTCATTCTTATCTGAATGTTGACACCAAGGTGGACACAAGAGGACTCTCAGGGGGAGAGCAGATGTTTTGGAAGAAGTAAATGTCAAACTTGGGTCAACGATAGCGGTTGTAGTTATTAATGTATTGTTTAATAACGACAACCACTGTTAGTCCGAAAGGAGCATCACCTTTACTCCATCGAAATAGCTGCTCCCTGCATGAGAGTTTTCCTGCGTCTACGACGATGCCGACCTTCAAATAAAAAGGAAGGTTAAAGGTATCGACTGCCTGGAAATTGAGAAAAAAATTACGCCAGCTGTAGCGAAAAGACTCGTAGTTTTTCCTTATGATTATTCCCTCAAACTTTTATATGTTACCCGACTTCTCCAGGATAGGCTTCAGAGGAAATGGTCCCATCTTGGCATGATATATGAAATGTATGCAGCTCGGAGCGGTATCGCATCACCAACGATTCAATAATACCTTGAACATCAACAAAAAAAATTTTAGCGACAACAATTTTTAACACCAGAAGTGTTTTATAGAAGAGGGATGGAGAGGCTGTGGGAGAAGATGTTTGAGGGACGATGAAACAAGGAGTGGAAGACCTGTTTTATAGGCGTGGAGGAAGGGTTGAATTGCAAAGTAGAAATTTACCGTGGCCGAAAACACGCTGTAGGACTAGCGTCTTCTAAGAATATATTGAAAACGTGCTTAAAAATGGCTAAAAAATTAGACCAACTGGGCGTGCTTTCTCTAACCATTTCCTTCAAAAGTACGTTAAAAAAAGTTGCCTCAAAGAATAATTTTGAATAATTGATGCATATTTTGAGGCACCAAATACTATTGGGAACATTGTTTTGATGAAATTATATAACTTCAAAAACGCATTTCTGAATAATACTTTGCATTTCATCATCATTATTCGACAAATGCATGTATTCATAAACGGATTTCAAAGCATGTATTTCCTATCTCGCTAGCTTATTTTCCTATTAAATGGACGTAATTTGCATAACTTAGACACGCAACAAATTAATACAAAAAAAATTGAATTTTTAAGTTGCGGGAGACTTGTGTACTTTTCTCGACAACCTCTACTTACTTTTTTGGTATTATTAATCCAATTCATGACTGATATTGAAATGAATCGACAAGTGAAATTTGTTATTTACTACTGTAACACCCCTAACCCGTATCCGTCGCCGAACTAGGGTTACGAGGCATTACCGAATAAAACACATCTCAAAACAGGCGTATAAATTTTTTTTAAGTAACACATATATTCCCTAATAAAATTAACCATTACATAACATATCAATTTAACATAATTAACATTCAAATCGTATTTAGTGTTTGCATATTAATTCATCTAAACATAGTAAAACTGCACATTTTAACAATACAATCAAGACATATTAATCCCTATAAATTCAAACATATATATATATATATATATATATATATAGTGCATTTTATACAACCATGCAAATAGACATCTATTATCTCAATTTTCATTTGATAATCCATCACCAAGTTAACATATATCTAGACAATTTGAATCATTTCAAATCTATACTCATAACCTATAATAATTCATACATGCATAATTCACCTGTATAAGTAACATTTTGTACATACAAATGAATGAATTAATTATGTAAGGTTGAAAACCTTTACAAATATCCACATGATTTCCATTTATAATTTATTCATATTGAGCCGAATGCACATATATAATTACATAAATTTTCTTATCCAAATTTCTATTATTTCATATAAACAAAGTTTCATCTAACATTTACCAATACCTAATTCATAAATTAATCATAAGGCTACATACATTTGCATAACAAATAGTCATCCTTATCAATTCCACAATATGACCGAATATAAATATACATATACACATATGCAAAGACACATTTGATCGTAATTCATTTAATAAGTAATTCAAACTTCACACAATACGTAACAAATATACCTTTATGCATTACCTAATCGAATACAACATGTCCATAACATCATCACCTACTATAGCCAAAATATACAAGTACGCATTCAATTCGAATTCATATCTTCACTAATTCATTCCATCATGCAAAGTATACTAATATATATATATATATATATATCAACCACATTTCTAAATTCAATAAAACTACTTATAAAGATAATTTATACTTACCTACTATGGACGTACTCTATCATCAATATGCATAAGTATAATCTCATTCTCAATAACCATCACAAACCATCAGCAAAGATAGCAAATCAATCAAAAGAGGATAAGCCAATTTCGCATGGCTATTAATTGTATACAAAAGTACTCGATTTATATCCACCCTTTTATTATGCTATACATGCCATATATTCGTAATTAACATAGCCAAAATACCAAAGTAGACTGTCGATAGTGTGATAAGTCTGGCTGACGATCCCCGAGCTCGTAACGTATATCCAAAATCTATAAAACAGAGGTAGATGGAAAAACACAAAGTAAGCTATTTAAGCTTAGTAAGTTCATAAGCAAGTTAATAACAATCAACTTAACAAGATCAATTATACAAAATTATAACAAACACTTTAAATAATCCACATACATAAATACTTACTAAAGTTCAATATCAAATCACATCTTACCAAATTTAGCCAAATACATCAAATTAGAAACGTATATATATTTCACATGCTCATACATTAGATTTTGTCCCAACGAACTACACATCTAACTTACCTTGCTTTTTATAGCACAGTTTATATACATACCTGAATTCTTTTAAAACGAATTACATATTGGCCTTCACTTACACATGCCCGTTGAACCATTCAGAATTAAAAAGGATACGTGGATAGTCGGAAGCTCGTACAATGCCAACGTCCCAGACGTGGTCTTACACGATAACACATATCGGATATCCTATGTCATGACATATGTATCCTAACTATTCCTAAGGTTCATACGGGGCTTACGAACGTCGAAACTCGATTGAATCAAGCTTGGAAGTTAGCCAAATCACATTGTTTACATTCAGCCATGGTATATATATATATATTCAAATAATTTAATTTGTTACATAACAAATATATATTCATAGTTATATCAATTTTTAAATGCTTACGAACTTACCTCGGACATCAACGACTACGAAATCGGCTACTCGATCACTTTTGTCTTTCCCCGATCCAAATCTAATTTCTTTAATTCTTGATCTAAACATGTTCAAATTAAGCTCATTCAAACATACTTTCATTCAATTTAGTCCAAAAACACATAAATGGGCAAATTACCATTTTACCCCTGCCATTTACAATTTTTACAATTTAGTCTCTATTGCGCAAAACACAAAATACACCAAATTTCTCCATACCCAAGCTAGGCTGAATATTACCCATGTACATACAAGCCCATATAATTCATTAATTTTGCATTTTAACCCCTCTAAAATTTATTTTAGCAATTTAATCCTAATTACTCAATTTCATCAAAAACTCAAAGACAAAACTTGTTAATCTAACACATATAATCCATATTTTATCACCAAAAATCAAAAACCACAAGATACCATCAATGGTGAAACACAAAATCATCATCACAATCAAAAATTAAAACATGGGTTTTGTTCATTCCTAAGCAACGATCTCAAAAACGTAAAAATTATCAAAAACCGAACAAAAACGAACCTTTAATCAAGCTTCAAAGTGCCGAACTTTAGCCTTTGTTCTTTGTTCTTTTCTTTGTTTTAAGTTTCGGTGTAAGAAAGAATGAAAAGCATGGTTTATTTTATGTTAATGTATCTCATACATATTTTAATAATTAAATTAATATTATAACCTTAGTAGATAAATTATAAATATATATTTTAATAATTAAATTAATATTATAACCTTAGTAGATAAATTATAAAATCACATATATCATGTCCAATACCGCCAAATTAAGAAATAATGTTATTTTTACTCATTTAATTATTAAATTATTTTATAATAACTTTTTATTATATTATGCCAAAGAAAAAATACGAAAGCAATGAATTTGCATAAAAAACAGAACATTCACGGTAATGATTACCTTGCCGCATCCTTGGCTACGTGTTCGTTTATATTTTTGTTTGAAAATGGGAGGGCCAAACTGATCGAAATACATAATTAAGAGTATTTAGACAGTTGCCACGATTTTTTACCACAAAACATACAACACCCTGCCGGGCCGATGGCCCAGTGGTGATTGTAATATAAAGACGAAACTAATATATAAGCAAACGCTGCCGTTAGCGTAAGGACCGCAACCCTAGCCACCCTTCCCTGATTTCATTTCTTCTGTACTCTCAGTAATCACCTCTCCAAAACCCTAGCTCATTCACTCACTGCCGCCAATTTCAACCAGTGAGCTACTACAATCCAATCTCTTGCTTATCTCCATTATTACTATTGCTTTTTTATATTGATTTCTCCCTCTTTTTTTCTTCCTGTAATTAAACAGATTATTTGTTTATAAGCGTCGAAAACGATGTCGGACGACGAGCGAGAGGAGAAGGAGTTGGATCTCACCTCTCCTGAAGTTGTTACTAAATACAAGAGCGCTGCTGAGATCGTTAACAGTTAATTTCATCTCTTCTTTTTCTCATTTTAAGTTTATTTGGAAACGGGTTTTGATTTTTTGAATTTAATTGTATCTTCTTTGGCCTTTTTTTTTTCTATTTTGTTTTTATGTTTGATAGTCTTTGGAAATATGCAGAGGCTTTGCAGTTAGTTGTAAAAGAATGCAAACCAAAAACTAAGATTGTTGACATTTGTGAGAAGGGTGATGCATTTATCAGAGAGTAAGTGTCTAGTTACTGATGGTTTAGTGTTTTCATATGTTATAGAATTGATGGTGAAATTAGTAATTTATGAATTATTGTTCTCTGTTTATGAAATGTGAAGGCAAACAGGCAATATGTATAAGAATGCTAAGAGGAAGATTGAGAGGGGTGTTGCCTTCCCCACTTGTCTTTCTGTTAACAACACTGTTTGTCATTTCTCTCCACTTGCTAGTGACACCTCCGAGTTGCAAGAAGGTGATATGGTGAAGATGTAAGCTTCATATACTATTTCTGTTCCCTCCCCCCTTTCCTAATTTAACATATTTGAATATTTTATTGGGGTTTAATGCTTTTCCCCCCTTTATGCAGTGACATGGGTTGCCACATTGATGGGTTTATTGCTGTAGTTGCGCACACCCATGTTGTCCAGGAAGGACCAGTCAATGACAGGAAGGCTGATGTTATTGCTGCTGCAAATACTGCCGCAGAAGTTGCATTGAGGCTTGTTAGGCCTGGGAAGAAGGTAGTTGTGTTGCATTTTATGTTGCGACATTGTATATTGTTCTTTTGTGTTTTCTTTAGCTATTGTGTTTTTTCCATCTTATAATTCTTAAGCCAAACTTCTGAATTTCGGTTGTATTTGTGATTGGTTTTTGAAACATGTGAAGACTGTTTTGAGTTTCGACTCTTGATTTTTGAATTTGATCCCCTAAATGATGAATATATTTTATTGGCTATGGATTTACATTCAAATGAAGCTTTTTGTCATAGTTACTCTGATAGGGGCATTGATCTCTTAATTCACTATGGCTTTTGATTTAATTAATGTAAGTGATTGAGACTTGTAGGATAAAAATTTGAAGGCTAGGCAACTTTGCCGAGGTGATCAATCTTTTGTCGGTCTCCACTTCTCTCTGTTGCCAATATTATGTTTGGTCATGTTAGGCTGCCTTAGGGTAGTTCATCTTTTATTTGTTTATGCTGATTGCCCTAGATGGCCAACCTTTTCTTTATCACTAATATGAAGTGGGTGTTACCCTCATGGCTGTTTTTAATAAACTTTTGAGAGATACCATTGAGTAAATACTTTCCTACTTCATTTATATTTGTTTCAAATCTTTTCTTTTTTGGTTGCGACTGGTCTCTACGTGATGAAGATAAACTCCGCTATGGATTTTGCTCCAATGTAGCATCTTTTAGTCATAGTTACACTGATAGAGATTCATGTGGGACCGTTCCTTTTGTGCCTCACTCTCTACCCTCCATGTGAACCATCCAATCTTCCTGCTGCAGTGGGAAGACAACTCACAAGAGGTCAATAGTTTTCTTTTTCATTTGTCTAAAATATCTAACATAGGTTGGTTTTTCAAGATCTCCTCAGATCCTATTTTCCCTATGTGATGAATAGTGTTCAACAGCTATGGACCAACATCCAAGTGAGGCTTTTGTCATAGTTACTCTGATAGGGAAATATTTTTAATGTTCCTCCTTTTGAATGGACTATTGTGGACTGGTTTTTAGATAAATGCATTATTAATTACTAATTTCCTTTGTAATTTATATTGTTTAGAACTCATCCTCACTTCTTTACTTGAGATTCTCCATTTTACTTAAAGTTTGTTATTATGGTTTTAATGGCAGAATAAAGATGTAACAGATGCAATTCAGAAGGTAGCTGCAGCTTATGACTGCAAAATTGTTGAAGGTGTTCTTAGCCATCAACTGAAGCAGTTTGTGATAGATGGAAACAAAGTCATACTCAGTGTCTCCAACCCGGATACGAGAGTTGATGATGCGGAGTTTGAGGAGAATGAAGTTTATGCAGTAGATATAGTTGCTTCAACTGGTGAAGGGAAGGTAAATTTTTCTTCTTGTTTTTTAATCTCTCCTGTCCCCATTTGTCAATTAATCTTGTCCTTAAAACTCCCATGTGCTGAAATTGCAGCCAAAACTTTTGGATGAGAAGCAAACCACTATTTATAAGAGAGCAGTTGACAAGAATTATCATTTAAAGATGAAGACCTCTAGATTTATTTTCAGTGAAATAAATCAGAAATTTCCCATTCTCCCATTCACTGCCAGGTCTGTGATTGTTAAAAGAATTTGTTATGTTGGTGGTTACTTCTGCTGTTTAATGCTTCATGTGGATTTTCTATCTACAGGGCTCTGGAAGAGAAACGAGCTCGTCTAGGTTTAGTCGAATGCGTGAATCATGATCTGTTGCAGCCATATCCTGTTCTTCATGAGAAGCCTGGTAAGAAATGAAGGCCGAAATCTAGTTTAATAGTGATAGGAGATAGAATGTTGTCACTATGAGCTTACACAATCTGGACTGTAATTCTGCAGGTGATTATGTTGCTCATATAAAATTCACGGTGTTGCTAATGCCTAATGGATCAGACCGGATCACATTGCATCCGCTGCAGGAGCTGCAGCCAATCAAGACAATAGATGATCCTGAAATCAAGGGATGGTTAGCTTTGGGAACGAAGACGAAGAAAAAAGGTGGTGGGAAGAAGAAGAAAGGTATGTTGTAAATATCATAAGAGGATAAAGATGTTCTTTGTTAGGGGTATGAAGTAAACCCAAGGTGGTTCATGTGTTGCAGGTAAGAAGAATGAGGGTGATAAAGCTGATGCAGAGCCTATGGATGCATCAAAAACTGATGCCGCTGCATCTTAAGAAACAAACTCCTATTCTTCTACTCGACCTTTTTTGAAAAAAAAAAATTCAATTTTGGTACTTTGTTCACTTTGTATCTGTTTGTCAAATGTTAGTGCATCAGATATTGATCCTTTTCCTAATTGAATTGGGCTTTTACTCGAATGTCTTCGTCTAATTATATCATATATATGGGTTTTAATTAGGTTTCCTGAGCTGAAGATGAAATGTTATTGTTATCGTCGCCATAAATAAATTTTGATTTATATGTGACTTTTTAAAACCTAGTTCGTTTTGAAAATATTTTAATATGACCTGGCGTTGGAGATCGACTTTATAATATTTAAAGTATGATAATTATATCATAAATTTTTGGAATCAATTTTTTCAAAATATTTTTAGTGCAGGGATTCTTATATAATAATTATTTTTTTCAATGTATGAAATTTAGTTTTTATTTATTTATTTTGATCAATGAAAATTTGTGATTCTTATTATTATGGGTGATGTGAAAACGAATTAAGTTCATGGAAGGTTGCAATCTGACCTTGTTTGGATTGAGGAAAGTGGGATGATTTGTGTTTGGATTATTTAGCATATTATTAGTTATATCTTATTTTATTAGTGACGAAAATTATTTTGATTACTTGGCACATTATTATATTAATGTAGTAATAAAAAATTATAAAATTAAGATAATTTATAATATATATATATAAGTGTAAATTTGAAAAAACTTGTTATTTTTATATTATTAAATTAATTTTAAAAATAATTTACAATTTCATTTAAAATTATTATAACATTACCATTTCATACAAGGCTACCCAAGAAAAATAATGTGATAATTTTTTTCTTAATTTACCGTAAAATTAGAAGTAATATTGGCCTAGTGTCATTAAAAGTAATATTGATGATATATCATTGAATCGAATTTAAAAATAAATTTAAGATAAAATTACACCAATAATATTGAATTAGAATTTATATCATTTTAAATTACATTTATTATTTTAGATTAATAAATGTTGGGGACTTTTTTTCTCTGATCTCCCATGGAAGTCATCTTTATATTTACAAGGCACGATTTCATGATAGAACATGTTAGAAGATAACTAGGTGTCATGTACAATAACATGTTACCTTTATAGATTTGACATGTATCTTTAGAGTTATCCTTACTGAGATCCCGCGAGTTAGCGAGAGGTGAGCAAGTAGAGTGGTGAACTTACAAGGTAGGGAGCTAGCTGAGTGACGAGCCGGTCCTGGTCAATATCCAACCCTTTAAAATATATTTTTGGTTGTTTTGCTAATTTTCAAGTATTAATGTGAGTACATTTCCCATAATTTTACTTAGTGTTGTTCTTCTCAGGCCCTCACAATTTTGTTTGATTCATGTCAACCTTGCTCAGATGATAGCTCGTGTATGGAACTGAAAAAAAATTGGTATGTGAATTCAACTTATCTACTTGGGTCAGTACTTCATATTTACTGGTGCTAGGCTTTTATATAAATAAAATAGTATTCACTTTTATACAATGTTTGTATGTACGTGAATTATCTTAATAATAACCTTCCCTAAACAACTTTTATATATATATATATCAAAGATAATATTCACTTTCATATCTACTTGCTTTTTTAATAAAATAATAATTACTTATATATATTATATGAGATAAAAATATTTTAATAGATAATAAAAATAAATGCGTATATTCACGTAGAATGTACGTAATATAAAAAATAGTATAATTTAAAAGATGTAATAAACGAAAAGATGTTTTCTCAAATAATAATATTAAACTTATAATAAGAAAAATCAGAGAATTTAGTTCACTAATTTTTATTTATTTTTCTGTTTTCTTTTTCATTGAAGATTACTTAATAAATAGGTAGTATTAAATTTGTATAAATTTTATTGTGTGATCTTTGGAAAGTGATTGTAATAATTTGGGTTCAAATATGGGGCTGTAATTATCCATCATGTAAGCGTAGACTAAGCTTAAGCCGATACTTGTTTTAGGTAAATTGTTGAATAAAATCATTTTTGAGCAAGACTTTGTAAAGGTAAAATTGGTGAATTCGAATTGTATTAACAAATATCATGGGTTGATATTTCTTCCTACCTTACTCTCATTGGAAAAAATGCCTTGCCCTATCTCACTGCCCCAACTCCCAACTCTGATTCGGACAACTAATAGAACAATAACTTGCAACAAGTGTAAATTGAGGTAATTTTAATATCATTCGTTTTTTTTTTTTGTTCAACTTAAGTTCATCATAGTGTCATTTTTCTATTACGTAACTACTACTTGAATAAATTTTTTTTTTATTTCAACATGTCACATAATGGATTTAACAGAAGAATTTTTATAATGTTAACAACTTGACCTAAAATTTGAAATTTAAAAAGTACTGTTTTCTTTTTCCAAAAACGTTATGCCGAAAGCTGGAAAACATCATGAATAAATTCTGGTGGGCGAATAACAAAACGGTGAAGGGTATTCATTGGACTTGCTGGGATACGCTTTGTAGGCCAAAGCCTTATGGTGGGATGGGATTTAAAAATTTATTCTTGTTTAATAAGGCTCTATTAGCTAAGCAAGTTTGGCGCACTTTAGTTCAGCCCAAGTGTTTGTTAGCCAGAGTTTTAAAAGTTCGTTATTTTCCGTTTTCCGATATTATGTCAGCTAGGATAGGTGCTTACCCTTCTTTTACCTGGCGAAGTATCTGTTGTACTCGGGACTTGATTGCGGACGGTATGCTCTGGCGGATTGGGAAGGGGGATCGTGTTAACATCTGGAATGATCCCTGGTTACTTGGAAAAGAGAACAACAGGGTTTTAGGTCATGAGATTATTCCAACTCGGACATATGTTAGTCAACTAATAGAAGAAGACTCCAATACCTGGAACAAGGAGTTGATACACAGCATTGTTGATGAGAATACTGCTGAAAGAATTCTATCCATCCCGATTGCTAGTGGTCGAACGGAAGATACGATGGTCTGGAAGCATGAAGGGTCAGGGGTCTACTCAATCAAAAGCGAGTACCGTGCCCTAGTTACATCTATTGATTTATCTACTACAATATGCTCTAATGAGGAGGACTACAAAGATTTTTACAAAGTATTAGGCCACTAAACATTCCAGAAAAAATAAAAATTCATGTCTGGAGACTGTTTAACAATTTGCTTCCCCATTCTAGCAATCTGGCGAAACGGATGTTAACTGTGGAGTCTGCTTGTCCTCTGTGTAGGGTCGAACTGGAAGACTCTAGTCATTTGATGTGGTCCTGTGGCGTTCTGAAACGTGTGTGGACTTACTTGCAAGTTCATGTTCCAGTTCTGGAGGAGACCTGGTGTAGTAAGAAACGATTAGCTCATACCTTTATTATGGCAGATAAACAACAAAGATGCAGTATTGCAATTTCACTTTGGAGCCTATGGTATCGTAGAAACAAACTTATTCATGAAGGAGTCCACTTTGGTTTGCAAGAGGTCTTGGGTTTTATTCGAGGGTATTTAAAAGAAATTAACACGTTTCAAAAGACTTTTCAACCAATAATCAGAACCGGATTGAAGGAATCATGGAGACCCCCGGATGAAGGTATAATAAAGCTTAACTTTGACGCGACTTACAAATCAGACGAAAGGATAGCTACTACAGCAGTCATCGCTAGGGACTCCACTGGAATCATAAGAGGGGCAGAAACTTATCTTTTTGAACATATAGCTGATCCTTTTGTGGCGGAAGCTAGGACGTGTGAAAGGGCGTTAATTTTCGCATTGTCCATGGGGTTTAGGCGTCTGGTGGTGGAGGCCGATTCACTGACAGTCATCAAAAGATTGAGAAGAAAGATGAAGATAGATCGGTACTGAGACCGATTACACAGAATATCAAACAACTGGGTTCGAGTTTTGATGAAATCTCTTACCTGCATGTACGGCGGTCCGCAAACGAAGTGGCTCACACACTGGCATTGGAGGGAAGGCGGACGAGTTTTTTTGGGAGATGGATCTCTGATTTACCAGTTTCGGTGCAGAGGATTGCGTTGAGGGATCGAACGGAAGGGAGTTTAGGGCTTTAAGTTATGTTGTTGGCCTTGTTCTTTTGGAAGATGAATCAACTGATTTTTTCCAGGCGTTTTCACTGCGTTTGAACAAGGGAGGTTCAACTTTTCATCTGGGTTTGAAGAGGCGGACATATTGATGGCTGATTTGGGTTCTCGAGAAGATAAGGCGCCTGATTGATGTTGTTCTGTCTTTTCTCTCTGAACTGCATTTATTGTTTTGTTTGATGCTAGATATTTTCGGATTTTAATTTTGTTGAGCTTTCGGTTGTTATTTCTTTTTTCTGGACTTCAGTCAGGCCTTTAATAAATCAACCATATTTTGATTCAAAAAAAAAAGTGGAGGGATTAAATTTCAGAAAAATGAATGTAGAGGAACTAAATTTCAAATGTACAAAGAGCATAAAGATTTGAAGCATATTTTAACTTTTATTAAACTAAAATATCATAAATTTAAATAAAATAGATATATTACGTCTTTTTTGTACAATTTTTTTCACGACCCATAACATTTCTAAACTCTTAAATTGAAAGATAAAACATATTGAAGTGTGCTCGAATTCACATTTTCTTGTATGTTCCTAGAGCAATGATGCTAACTAAACTAAAATTCAATTAACCGTATTATGTTTTTTTAAATATAAATATTATGTTTATATTAATATTAAACTTAAGATTGATTAAAATATAATAGAGATTTGTAAAACGATTTATTAAATAATGCCTAAAACTAATCATAATTCCTCCTGAACTTTTAAAGAGAGATGGATAAAACATACTTCAGAATGCTCGAACCCATGTCCCTTGTAATAACAACAATGTTGATGTTAACCCCGTTAATACTCAATCAAACAATTTTGTGAAAGAAGTTTAAAACTATTTAAAATTTAAAATATAATAGTTGGTTATAAAAAACAATATAAATTGCTAAAATGAATATAAGAAACATATAATTGTGAAATAAATAATTGAATTTTTAAAGAAATTTATTTTATGACATAATTTAACAGAACGGATATAGAAGTTGCATACATGTCCGTTCCACCTATGCGGTCCAAGGCGTTCTAAAATTTCATTGGTCAGAGAGCGTGGGAGCACATGCATCCGCCACGTTTACCCAGCGGCTTCAAGGATCAGGACCCCGCCCGAAACATCTGGAAGTTTTTGCGTTTCAATCCTCCCGAAATTATTTATCATGCAACCGTCATTTTCCTCCTTTTCAACTCCACGACTCCTCCTTTGTTGATTCATATCATATAACCAACATTCCGATTCAAAAATCTTGCAGCTCAAAAAAAAAAAAAAAAAATCCCCCCGCCGCCTCTTCACGTTTTTGCGAAGATGAAAATTCGATCGCCACTTTCTTTTGCGCTTTTTTCAACGCTGTTAGTTTTATACGGTGAAGCCAAAACCATTGATCCTTACAAGGTAAAGAAAAGGAACTTTCAGCCCCTCTAATTTCTGCTCTATTTGTTTGCATTCACTTCTTACTATAGTTTTTGCTTAGATTTTCTGGCGATTATGATTTATGAATCGACAGAATCGTCTTTTTTGCTATTTCTGTTTGTTCCGTGATAATTTTTTTCGAGTGCTATATATGGATACCGTGAAACCTAATATATGCATTCTTGAAATTCCAACAACTTATTTTATATTAAAGAATAGTGGAAGCATTGAGGTCATGAAAGGTGAGCTTTAGCTCTTTTGATTAAAAGAAAGTGAAAAATGTTTCTAACGAATCTACTTGATCCGCAGGTTCTTGGCGTGGACAAAAACGCGAGTCAAAGAGAGATTCAGAAAGCTTTCCACAAGTACGTTTTACTTTTATTTTGTTATCTATCATGAAAATTTAGTACATTCCTTCGTCTTCTAGGTTATAAATTGGGCCTTTATTGTTTCACTATGTCTTGACTCTTGATGATTAATGTACATCATTTCAGTGATTACCATTGCTTCTATTGAATAAAAATGTTTAATTTGTAGCATTACCTTCTGTTGTATTCTTCCTTTTTCGTTTTTACGTTTCTCAATATAGATTTCTTGTCATTTGATGCCCGGATTTGTGTTGATACTTCTAAACATGCTTGCTTATGCATATTCAATCATATAATGGCTGCAAACATGCATTTGTTTGTAATTGTTTTTCCTAATCATTTTGCATGATTTGTACTTTACCAGGCTTTCTCTTCAATATCACCCTGACAAGAACAAAAGTAAAGGTGCACACGAGAAGTTTTCTGAGATCAACAACGGTATTATAAACTTCTTACTTATTATCCTCCTGTGTTTGCCCTGCCCTTTCTCTGAATTAGGAAGTAGTATTACGGTCTTGATCTACATGGTCTCTGAGTCTTATTGCACAGATGTGAAGTTATTAAATTTATCAATAAAAGGACGGATTTGGTTATTGAAACTTTGAATTATTGTACTGCTTTTTGTCTGTTATATCAAGAAATCTGATTCATCTTTTTGTATGATCAGCATATGACATTTTATCAGATGAGCAGAAGAGAAAAAATTATGATATGTATGGTGATGACAAAGGTGCCCCAGGATTTGATGCTGGGCACCCCGGGGATCATGGTGGATATACGTTCTTCACTGGCGGTGGACCTGGACAAAGTGGGTTTACATCAGGATCAGGTGGATGGCAGCACATGGGTGGGCAGGGAGGTTCCCAGAGTTTCTCATTTTCGTTTGGTGGCCCTGGTGGATCACGATCATCTGGTAGCCATGGTGGACCAAGTTCCTTTGGTTTTGATATTGACGATATTTTCTCAGGGTTCTTTGGGGGTGGTATGAAAGATCAGGGTCAGTTTGGTGATTTCAGCAGTTTCAGCAGTTCGAGCAGGTCTCAGTCACAATCTAGGAGTTCATCTAAGAGCATCAGAGCAATAAATTCGGAGGCCTTCAGGAAAGAAATAACTGACCAAGGGATGACTTGGCTTTTATTATCTTATACACCATCATTGCAGGGGAAACAATATTATGAATCTATCATGGGGGAGGTGGCCAGTTTATTAGCAGGAGCTATAAAGGTACCGTTGCGCTTGTGAATATTTCTGTAATTCGAATTTGCTAAGTAGTATTTCATTTACTGACTTTTCTTTTTGTCCCTTGTTAGGTTGGGAGCATAAATTGTGAAACTGAGTTGTCTTTATGTAAGGATCTGGCTGTTCGTCCAGGGAGGTCTCCAAGGTTGTTTGTTTACTCATACAAAGGAAGTGAGAAGGGTTCTCTTGAAGAATACAATGGTGATTTGACGGCTAAGAATGTCAAAACATTTTGTCAAGATCATTTACCTAGGTTTTCAAAAAGGATTAGCCTAAATCATTTTGACTTGTCTTCTAGTAATGTAGAAAGATACCCAAGGGTGATGCTTCTTTCCACCAAAAAGGATACACCTGTAATCTGGCGTGTTCTCAGTGGCTTGTATCACAAAAGATTCACTTTCTATGATGCAGAGGTATGATCCCATGATCTTAATACTTTGAATTTTTTTCTTGTAACTCTGCAAAATTTGGTGCTTTTAAATCTTATATGAATTAGAAACATATCTATTCAATTTTATACATGGGAAAGCATAACGAGTAGCCCAAACTTCAGAAATTTTAGTGAAGTGTTTACTTGATGTCTTGCTCAGTACAGGCTTTTTTCGTTATTTATGTAGGTTCATGATGTTTCTGATCCAGCTGTGAAGAAGTTAGGTGTTGATGCACTTCCAGCTATAGTTGGGTGGCTGTCCAATGGAGAGAAGCACATCCTGAAATCCAGTATTTCGGTAAAGGATTTGAAATCTGCAATCAAAGATCTCAGTGTGTTGCTTGATAGTTTTGAGAAGAAGAATAGAAAGGTAGCTTCATCTCGGACTAGTGAAGAACAGACAGCTTCCACAGAGGGACAGTTGCCTTTGTTGACAGCATCTAACTTTGATGGTCTTTGTGGGGATAAAACTCCTGTCTGCATTATCGGTGGATTCCGATCATCCAAATCTAGGGATAAGCTGGAGTCCCTTCTATCTAAGGTGAGAAAAATTCCTCTTTCTAAAGAACAGATTTCTTTTCCCCTTTCAATTGGTGAGAAGTAACTCAAAAGGTGCCAGAAGAATGTTGTGGCCTTACAATTTAGTTTCTACTATCTCCTGTTCAAGTATAGAATACTGAGTGGAATTTGATATTGGTTTTCTATTTCTCTTTTTAGATAGCAATGTGAACATGCTAGTTGGTGGTGAATCATGTAGATACCACTAATATCACCGTATTAAATGTTTGCATTGGAGATTGCTTACTGAAATGCCTAAGACTCTGTTGCATGTTATTATGTACTTTCAGGTTTCTAAGAAATCTCTATCAAGGAGACAGAATGTAGCATCTGGTTTTAGGGATGCTTTATCCTATGTCCTTTTAGATGCTACCAAGCAACAATCATTTCTAGGTGCATTTGAAAAGTCTGGATTCAAATCGATAGATAACATCCTGGTGGCGTACAAACCTCGGAAGGGAAAGTATGTTGCATTTACAGGTGACATGACCATTGAAGAGGTAGAGAAATTCATAAGCTCTGTTCTTAATGGCGACGTACAATTTACCAGGACAAGGCAGAAGCCAGTTCTCAAGTGAACCAGTGTATGAACATAGTTCTGGTTTCAGAACACGATGTACAGATTGTAAAGCTTTCACATCATGCGAGTTCCTGAGAAATCTACACAGTACAGACACCTTAGCCCCGAAATGCCACCTTCGAGCTGTGTTCTTTCATCATACACGTTTTATGAGTGTTGATGAATATCTGCATCATGAAAAAGGTGTTTACAAAAGCATTGTTGGTATCATGGCCGGAAAATCCCTGGCTCCATCTGACATAGTTATAGAATAATTTCTCTTTTTTGATAATATAGAAAAAGAGAATCACGATTTCAAGGTCTTTAATCATAAATTCTTTTGGTCCCTTGCTTTATCAGCCAGTGCAAGTGTGGTTGATGCTTTTGTTATTTTGTCAATCATCTATTTTTTTATTTTTTGGTTGGATCCTCAGTTGTCGACGTCATTAGTTCTAAGTTAAAAGATGAGTTTAACACTATATAGACGTGGAAGATTCGCATCTCAATATGAATCCTAAACGTTTCAAAGAGATGATAAAATATGATGTTATTACACATGACAGAGAGAACGAAAACAAGGGACGGTAGTTGCCGTTTGAACTATGACATGAGAATACGTATTCAAACACCACGAAGTTGGTTTTTGGTCGGTATTGATATTGACAACATGTTATTACTGTAGAACTATTTTCATGTAGTAGTATAGACTACAGAGTTTCTTGTTTCCCAACAATGCTTCCCGGATTGGTCACTTTCCTCTAATTGCCTCGTGAAACTGTAACAGGATACTTCTATATATATAGCTGCTAAAGCAAGATACTTTACAGCTAATGCCGTCAAGGGTTGGCTAACCCCTCACCCATTGTTTCAGAAACCTCTTTACAGCTTTCTTCTAGTTGCTTCCTTCATGTTTCATCCACCAATGGCTAATTATTAATGTCGAAATTTATTATGGGTATTAACTATTCATATACTTGGATTTACTTACCAATTTGAGTTTTGGTTCTAGAATACGTGGTTGTAATTTTCTTATAATAATAATAATAGGAAAAAGGAAACAACCCATTGGAATCAATCTGGGTTTCCCATTCAAGAACGCTCCCATTGGCAATGGCATTGGCAGCTTGTTCAATCAACTCATGTGCTGGTTGCTTCTCTCTGCGACAGCTTTCGTCTGTAGGAAGTGGGCGCGTATTGCCTCCACGTGCTCCATGCTACCGTTTTTCTGTGGACTCTGAATCATCTTAAACTAAATGAATTGTCCTCCTTGCTTATTCCCGTGATAATCGTTCAGGTGGTCAATTTAAATAATGATTCTATGGTTATCAAGTTATACATAATTTTATATTATAGTAAACTTAACTTATGACAACAGGTGTCTTATTATTGTAGACAGTAATAACTTATGGCTTCATCAATCATCCAAAACCTGACAGGTAAAATATACTAGATTTCCAAGGATGGATGACTTGGTGACTTGGGCGTTACTCATTCCCAAAATGATACCATCGGGTTAGGTTAATTTAACAACCAACGTGTGGTGATATATTTTCAACTTGTTATAAATAGAATTAGTGCTTCTTTTGGGTTAGTGAAATTAACCCATTATTGATGTAATCTCGTCAATATTTTGAATAAATTAATGAAATTAAGTCCCTTTGACCTTGAAAATAAGTCATGATTCTAAGACGGAGTATCCTCCTCTTGAAGCAAAAAGGTTCTCGAAATAGGATTCCCAGCAATTCCTATGGTTTCCAAAACCTTGGCTTTGCTTCTGGTTTCGTTTTTCAATTCAAAAGCAAAGGGAATTGTGTCCCAGTAAGCACAAAGCACGCGCCAACTATGGAGAAAAACCAATGAAAGTGAACTAACAGGTGCAGCGTTCAAAAACCATGGTTACTTACAGCCCAACTCATGACGCTTCGGTTGACCACTTGACCCCCTTTTCTTTAGCGTTGCATCCCATTAATATTCGGTGATACTGATAGGGCTACTATCAAGGCCTATAACCACATCTTATTATATTAATGCAGATTAATTAGTATTTGTTTTATGCATATCTCATGAGTGTGTGAATACCCAACTTTACAAGATTGATTCTTATGATTAAAATATGAGTTACGTTTATATTTTAATTTCAAAATCTATAATTTTATATTTAAACTTATGACTAGTTTCTACTTTTTTATTATTATAATATGTTTCTATAGAGTAATTTAACAAAATGAAAATGAATTCAACACTTATTTACAAAATTCTTGAGTTATAGTTTTATAAGTAAATTTTATAGAGAAAATGACCTTAGTTTATATTTAGAAATTTTACTCAGACCCTAAATTTAGTTAAAATTTAATGTAATTATCTTTAAAAAAATTAATTAAGTTTCCAAAAATTGTAAAATTGTATGTTGAATTAAAAAGTAAATTTATTATTATTTTTTTAATTTTCATTCATTTTTACTGTTAAAAACTTGGTTGACAGAATAATTAAGTAGTTATAAGCAGAGTGTTACTATTACCTCATTCTGACGTACAAATATTAGTTTTTAACATTAAAAATAGATAGAATTTTAACATAAAATTCAGTTTGCTTTTTAATCTAATGTATTTGGATAAATTTATTCATTTTTTTAATAAAATAAAAGAAAATAAAATGCAATCCAAAATAAAAACTACAAAATAGCGGTGAAATCAAATTTTTTTGGAGGGAACTGAAATTAAATTGTAATTTTTACAATAACAAAAATATAATTTTATCATTTTAATAATTTATATCTTTATAATTTTAAAAAATTAAATCAAATTTTTATATTTTTAAAAGATTAAAATATAAATTTTATATTTATTAATTTAAAATTTTAAAGAATTAAATGAAAAAAAAATTCCATTTTAAAGACTCAAAACCTACCAGCTCGCCTAGTTTGGCGTCTGCTACAAAGGCCTCCTCAGAGTAGTTTTACACTTTTACTAGCATGGTACGAGTATAAAACTGTAATGGCCTAAATTCAAGGTTATCGGAATAATGGTTTCGCAACCATAAATCCGATTTAAATAGAAATTTATTTCAATATATTTGCATGAATATTTATATGATAGGAAATATTTTTATAAATATTTATAAAATGTTAGTAATGTGGTATTAAATTTTCGTTAGAAAATTTTATCGTTTGGGTAGGAAATTAAATGAAAAGGACTAGATTGAAATGAAAGTAAAAGTTAAATTATAGATTAAAAGAAATTATGAAGGACCAAAATGGCAATTATACCATTTTGTAAAGTTGAGGCGGTTTAAGTATGAAAATCTGAGATTTTTTTTAAAGTATATTATTATATTATTATATTATATTATTATATTATTATATTATTATATTATATTATTATATTATTATATATATACAAACAAACTAAAGAAAAAAGAGTTAGAAACAGAAAAGAAACAGACAGTAAAGACGAAACAGAGAAAGAAAAAGAGAAAAGAAAGAAGAAAAAGGAAAAATAGAAAGTTTGAATCTTGAAGTTTAATTTGATTCGGAAAAATCAAATACGAAGCTAGATCGAGGAAAGGAAAAAGTCCCGGATTAGTAGATTTTGTGTACGAACAAGTATCGAGATTGATGAAACATTGATATATTTGATAAAAAGGGAAAGAAATCCGGAATGAATGAAAGGAAAATTCGATGGATATCTCTGAAAAAGGAATTGACGGTAAAAAGGATCTAGCCCGGACGGGTGATCCTATCCTGATATAGCCCTCCCGAAGAATATGTGGAAAATGAATTTAGCCCGGACGGGTAATCCGAATTAGGGTCTGAATTTAACCTGGACTGGTAATTCAGATCCAAGCTCATTAGAGTAATTGTCGTTGCAGGGGATTTAGCCTGGACTGGTAATCCCGACAATACTCTATGAGTTTATATTACAGGGGATTTAGCCTGGATTGGTAATCTCGCTGTAAGGATGAGGTTCACGGGAGTGTGCTCTCTGAAATAGAAATGTGCGCACATGAATATGAATTGACGGACCCGAATTTGTACACTAAAGTGTACCTCTGAAAATCCATCGAAATTCTGAGTAATTCAATGGGATAAATATAAAAAAAAATGGAAATCATGGTATTGATGAGCTCATCAATCATAATATATATTATTGATATATGGAAATTATTGGACTGACTTGAATGTTGAGTTTGTAAATGTTAGGGTAATAATGCATTGAATGGGTATATGAATGTTTATCGCTTGTATTGTAAATATTAGGTAAGTATAATTCTTGTTACATGGGCTTACTAAGCACAAAGTGCTTACCCTATTTCCTTTTTCCCTGTTTTGTAGTGTTAAGAGCTCAGAGGTCGGATTGGTGGGAGACTCATTACACTATCAACCCCAGTATTTCGGTATTTAAAGAAACTTTAGTTTGGAAATGAATGGCATGTATAAGCTAATAAAATAAATGTTACTATGAAATGAATGTAAGGTCAGCCATTGGTATGACTTATATGTTAAAGTTATCTTATAAATATGCATGAATTATTTTGAAAATATGTTGAATTGGAATGGTCTTGGTTTTAAAAAAAAAAAATTCGTAAATTCTGGTAATACTTCGTACCTTATTCTGACAACGAATACGGGTAGGGGGTGTTACAAAAACCCACTAATCTATTAGCTGTTAACAGCTACATTAGTAGGAATGTTAATATTTAATGGTTAATGATGGTGACAAATTGATTGAATTAATCATTTTAAAAGCTGAAATTAAATGTTAATTTTATTTTAAAAAATCATTAACCAAAAATAAACGTAAGGATGCCGCAGTCTAAGCCTTAGTGAAACTGCATGAAATTAATTTATTTTACTGTTAATTGAATTAATTTAGTTCTAATATCATTAATATATATATATTTATTATTTTAAAAAATATCATTTATATGAGTGATTTATCTCTAATTTACGAGGACTATTATAGGAGGGATTCCTTCACCTTGTCTTTTTTGCTTGTTTGCTTGGTGTATTTAGAAGAACATAAAACTCTTCACCTTCAAAGTATACCTTGAAACCCTTTTGAGATCGTCAAAGTCTCCTATAGCTGGGTAAAGTAGTACATTTTAATTCATAAGAACACTTAGATTAGCCAACATGAGGATAGCTCCAGTTAGGTATTAAGAGGTAGTTGGGTTCTTTTAAATATTGATAGTACAGTTAAATTGGATTTAGGAATTGGAGTTGCTGGGGGAGTGGTGCGTGATGGGAATGGTGATTGGATTTTCGGATATGATCGACATTTGGGGTAGTGTTCGGTATTTAATGCCGAATTATGGAGTATTTTAGATGGTCTGATGCTCCTTCAAAAACAAGGCTATAAAAAGGTAGTGATTCAATCTAATAATTTGCAAGTGGTTAAAGCTATCCAAGACAATTCATTGGAAGACTCTAATTACAAGTGTTTGAGAGTCCACTTAAAGAAATAATGGAAGTCTTAAGTCCCGATAGATTAGAAGGCAATTGTGGGCAAATTAATTTAGTTTGATTCATTTTGTTTGCTTTCGTCAAAAAAGAAAATCATTTACAGTTTAATAGAGTTAATATTTTAAAGCTTTTATAATTTTGTAAATAAAATATTTTATTTGAAATTGAATTGCAATTGAAAAAGTAATTGTCAAGTTATGTTTTATACAACAAATGTTAACTCCGTTACAATTTAAAGTTATTTTATTTTATTTAATGATATAAGGACTAAATTTAAATCATTTAAGGAGGACTAATTTGATATTGTCCTTATAACATAAGGATCTGCACAGTAGTTAACCTAATTTAGAAAGAACGAATTTGTCCGTACGTTGTGGCGCCACATAATCCTACGTAGGCAATTAGTTAGTAAAAGAGAAGCGCGTGAGGGTGAATAATGATGGTACCTAATCTGTCCATAAAACATCCCCCAGCCGTAGAACTGTGCATTCAAAAAACAGGCAATACTTGTACGAGGGGAAAAATCATCCATAGGAACTAGAAACCAAATCCACCTGGTCCACTCTCAGAGAAAAAACCGCCCCCTGTATCATTTCCCTTTTAAATTCCATTATTTTCCACTTCACCTCACATTCACATTCAAACTATTTCACCAAAACAAAAGCTTTTCCTCTCCTCAGATTTTCTCTGCATTTTTCTTCGCCCGATTTCCTATTTCTTTTTCTTTCAAATGGATACCAAGATTGGATCACTTGACAACTGCAAGCCTGCTTCCAACGACGTTTGCTCTCCGGTAAAAGGCACCGTTTCCACCATTCAAGGTTCCGTTTCCCCCGCCGTTGTCAACTGCTCTGAAGCCACACTGGGCCGCCACCTGGCTAGGCGGCTTGTTCAGATCGGAGTGAACGATGTTTTCTCTGTTCCAGGGGATTTCAACTTGACTTTGCTTGACCATTTGATTGCCGAGCCTGGGCTTAACCTCATCGGCTGCTGTAACGAACTCAACGCTGGGTACGCCGCTGATGGTTATGCTCGATCACGTGGCGTTGGTGCTTGCGTTGTCACATTCACCGTTGGTGGGCTCAGCGTTTTGAATGCCATCGCCGGTGCTTACAGTGAGAGTCTCCCTCTTATCTGCATTGTGGGTGGACCCAACTCCAATGACTATG
This sequence comes from Gossypium australe, assembly GCA_005393395.2. Classification (NCBI taxonomy): domain Eukaryota; kingdom Viridiplantae; phylum Streptophyta; class Magnoliopsida; order Malvales; family Malvaceae; genus Gossypium; species Gossypium australe. The sequence continues at coordinate 10,688,834 of CM016622.1, read as the reverse complement.
GAACTAACCGGATTCTTCACCACACTGTTGGCTTGCCTGATTTTAGTCAAGAGCTCAGATGTTTCCAGACTGTTACTTGCTATCAGGTTATATTCTCTCCTTTCCCCTGTTATTAAATACTATTGCTGTAGTTTTTTGTTTAATCAGGAAGATGCTAAATATGGTGTCTTTGGTTTTCTCTAGGCTGTGGTTAATAACTTGGAGGATGCTCATGACATGATCGACACAGCTATTTCAACTGCTTTGAAAGAAAGCAAGCCTGTTTATATCAGCATCGGCTGTAACTTGGCCGCAATTCCTCATCCCACTTTTGCCCGCGAGCCCGTTCCATTTGTACTCTCTCCAAAGTATGCTTTTTTCCTTCTCTTTACAAGTTTAAGATTGTTCAGTGATTAATTTTCACGTCAAGTACTTCTTTTTTTTCTTAATGGGTGTAGATTAAGTAATAAGATGGGATTAGAGGCAGCAGTGGAGGCAGCTGCAGAGTTCTTGAACAAGGCCGTGAAACCCGTTTTAGTCGGTGGACCAAAGCTACGTGTTGCCAAGGCATGCGAGGCGTTTGTTGAGTTGGTTGATGCTGGTGGCTACGCCGTGGCGGTAATGCCATCGGGTAAAGGGCTTGTCCCTGAGCATCATCCTCATTTCATTGGGACGTACTGGGGAGCTGTTAGTACTGCATTTTGTGCTGAGATCGTTGAGTCTGCTGATGCTTACTTATTTGCTGGACCTATTTACAATGATTATAGCTCTGTTGGGTACTCTTTGCTTCTTAAGAAAGAGAAGGCGATTATTGTGCAGCCTGATCGGGTGGTCATTGGTAATGGGCCTGCATTTGGGTGTGTTTTGATGAAAGACTTCCTTAGAGAGCTTGCCAAGAGGCTTAAGCACAATAATACTGCTTTTGAGAATTACCATAGGATTTTTGTTCCTGAGGGACAACCTTTGAAGGCAGCACCTAAAGAGCCTTTGAGGGTCAATGTTTTGTTCCAACATATACAGAAGATGCTTTCTGGTGAAACTGCCGTGATTGCTGAAACTGGGGATTCTTGGTTTAACTGCCAGAAGCTGAAGTTGCCAGCAGGATGTGGGTGAGTATTAGAGAACAAACTTTTACGTTAATCTTCAACTTAGACTATTAATAAAAATTCCAAGATGGGGTTTTTTAGTTACATACTGAACTCAAAACTTTTGCGTAGGTATGAATTCCAAATGCAGTATGGATCAATTGGGTGGTCAGTTGGCGCCACTCTTGGATATGCACAGGCTGTTCCAGAGAAACGTGTCATCGCTTGCATTGGTGATGGTAGTTTTCAGGTACTTACTGTCATTTTTGGCCAGTAATAATATTTTTTGCGTGGAAAAACACATGCACTAATAAATTGATTCACATGTGTAGAATGTTCTTGTTTTGGGTACATCTTTATAATGTTGGTGGTGATTGGTTCAATAGGTGACCGCACAAGATGTGTCCACAATGCTGCGATGTGGGCAGAAGACCATAATTTTCCTCATAAACAATGGTGGGTACACCATTGAAGTAGAGATTCATGATGGACCATACAATGTGATCAAGAATTGGAACTATACTGCCTTGGTTGATGCAATTCATAATGGTGAAGGCAAGTGCTGGACAACCAAGGCGAGTCAAATTCAAACCCCGTACATTGCTCGAATGAATCAAATGAAGTTCCTGACATTGATAAAATTGCTTGATATAATGCTAAAAAAATTGATATTGTTTTAGGTAGTTTGTGAGGAAGAGCTCATTGAAGCAATTGAGACGGCAACAGGAGCGAAGAAGGACTGCTTATGCTTCATTGAAGTGATCGTTCACAAGGATGATACTAGCAAAGAGCTGTTGGAGTGGGGCTCCAGGGTTTCTGCTGCGAATAGCCGACCCCCAAATCCTCAGTAAATTCTTGGCGCTGCCTTCAGCACATGATGCTTTATGCTTTGACCTATTTAAGTTGATGAAAAATTATGGTATGAAAGCTGAGTTTTTCAACATTTTTCCAAATCTGCGGAGTGCTTGCTCATATTTGTGTACATTCACTTTCAATATCGTTTCTGGTAATGAATGCTATGTTCTGGTTTTATATCTCTTTTTTCTTTTGTTAACAACTTGATGAGTAGTATAAGGTACCCACTTTCATGATAAATGCCTGAAGGCAGTAGTTACAATCCATTAATGAAAGAAAATTTTTTTGACTTAATAGAGTTGACACGTTATTTTATTAAACTTAAACATTTCAAATTAAAATATTATTATAATATAACAAATTTTGTATTGTTGCACATAAATTTGAAACCAAAAAATACCTGATAAACTTACATCATTAATTAATTCTAAAACTATTGTTTTAGAAATTTTTAATTTTTTTATATATTCTTTAATTTTTTTTATAATTTTTGTTGAGAGATATCAATTTGTTCATTTTTAAAATTGATACGGATCAAAAATATATTTATACAAATATTTTATTTAAATTATTCGAGTCACTCAAATTATAAAATCCAACTCGATTTAAACTCGAATCGAGTTGACTCGAATAACTAAAAATTTAAATATATTTTTTTTATTTTTCAAATTAAATCGAATTTGTTAATCAAATGGAAGGTGTGCTTAACATTCCTATTGAAATTTGTGATAGAATGAACCCAAAAATGGGAAAGATTTTCTTTAACGCTAATCCTCACATGTAAAGGTATCAAGAGTGTTTTCTTGTTAAGAAGCAGATAAATTACTTCCCCCTTAAAAAAGATACATAGATGACAGGGAAAGATTAGAAAAGCTATGGGTTGTATGAAATAGTGTGTGTTCCGAAACACTCGATTGTTCATCTTATTCGGACAAAAAACGACAGTGGCTTGCATGACGATATTCATTCACATACAGATGTTGTCACGCAAAAGAACAATTTCGGCTTTTTTACGCAAGTATCTATCTGCTGTGTAAAATATTCTATAAGAAACATGCTAACATGGCTACTGTTTTGGGTGTATGGTGGGAAGGATCCTGCAAATTAAATTTTTTTTTTTTTTTTACCTTCTCAATTGCTATCCAAAGGCCTTACAACATGGACACGTGTCCACTTCTTCTTTCCCTTTTGTGTCGAAAACTCATATTTATTATTATTTCTTGCAGTTTGGTTATATCCAAGGGTATCTTTGCTGACAGATGGCATGCATTTAGGCGTCAAACCAATTGGTTTAGGACTTGGTAAAATGCATGTGAATAATGTGGCAGATTGAGACAACTGTTGAGCATTCAACAAATAGCCATGGGAAAGTGTAAATGGCCCAAATAGTCCGGGCCAAATAAAAAAAAATAACAGAGGAAAAAGGCCCAAAACCCTAATGGCCCAGTATGGCCCAAAACTAATCAGGGAACCCTAGGGTTCTCTCTTCTCTCTTGTGCCGCAAACCTTAGCGCCGCAACTCCACTCAGCCGCAGCACCCACTCGCGCACTCGCCTCTGTCGGCCACCATGACCTGCAAAAATGGAAGCCAACACAACAATAATAAAAAAGGAAAGATATTGTATCTTTATTTGGTGTTTCTCGGCTCTATAAAAGCCGGATAAAAACATTGTAACAGGGGATTTTTTTCGAAAAAGAGGACAAAAACTTCTCAATCAAAACAGTTATAAAAAAGGGAAAACGAAAGATCTGAAGAAGGAGGTGATTTCGCGCTTCTCTTTCGTTGTTTCGATTTTTTTTTTCATCACTCAATCAACATATACATATATACATCCATATATATTTAAAAAAAAGAGAGAGAGAGAGAGAGAGAGAGAGAGAGAGAGCGATTTACCTTTTTCTAGCCACCGTGCACGGTGGCCGGAGACGGCGGCGCCACGGCGGTCCCCTTCGCCGGATTTCGGGCCTGCAGAGAGAAGAGAGAAACGTTTAAAAATTTTTTTTAAAAGGAGTAAGCAGAAATGAAATTTTTGGGCCTTTTATAAGGCAGTGAAACGGCGCCGTTTCAAAGAGCCTCCCCAGACGTCAAAACGACGTCGTTTTGGGGAGGCCGACCCGATGACCCGACCCATAACCAGAGGATCCGCTCGTTTTCTTTAAAAGGGCTAATTACCCTTTTGGTCCCTCCGCTCTTTTAGATTCTTGCAATCAGGTTTTTAGTCGTTTTCAAATTTGCCCCGAAAGTTTATTTAGTTTGCAATTTGGTCCTTGTCAAGACGCTGCGTTTTAAGAGAAGGGCATAATTTCCATTTCGGCCCCCCTCCTTTCACGCGCGTTTCACTAAAGCCCTTCCCTCTTTTATTTATTTCGAATTTGCCCCAATATTCTGCTTTTAATTCAATTTTCGCCCTTTTTTTTTGACTATTTTCGCTTATTTATTATTAAATTTTTATTTTTTTTTTTTTTTTTATTTTTATATTATTATACTTCACATTTAGCATTAAATTTAATACTATATTATTATTATATTATTATTACTCCTAGTATTATTATTTATTACTATATTATTATTATTATTATTATTATCATCATCATCATTATAACTATATTTATATTATCATGTTGAACGCATTTTGTATTATTATTATTATTTTATTATTATTACTATACTATTATTATTAATTATTATTATATTATTATGTTGTACATATTAATATTATTATTATTATTATTATTATTATCATTATTGTTATTATTATTAGTAGTAGTAGTAATAGTATTATTATTTATTATTATTATTATTATTATTATTATTATTATTATTATTATCATTATTATTATTATTATTATTATTATTATTTTATGCTATCATACTGTATATACTTTTATTATCTCGATTTTACTAACACCTTCTAACCTTTTTATCATTTCCATGCTATCTTTTACCTTTTTATATTTTTTATATTATTGTACCTTTTATTACCAGTATTGTTGATTTCGTATTTTCGTCATTTCATGTGGATCAATGGTTTTAAATCGCAACTCGACATTTTTTTAAATTCATACAAAAGAGGTACTATTTGTGTGTTTAGAAGGCCAGAAAATTACATCCTAACGTGTTGGGTGTCGATCTTTTCGTTCGACTAAATACTCAAATATCCTTTTCTTTTACATGCTTTGAAGATCGAAGATGATCTCGGTGTCGAAATATAAGGGTGTTACATCCTAACGTGTTGGGTGCGATACTTTTATTCTTTTGAAGCGAGTTAATCTTGAGATTCAATCCTGATTCAATTAGCCGTTTTTTTCGAAAGTTTTACTCTAAATATTTTCAAGTTTTCGACATTAGGACAACATTAATCAATTTGGTACCAATTTTGGGCGTTGCAAGGGTGCTAACCCTTCCTTGCACGTAATCGACTTCCGAACCCGTTTTCTTGAATTTCGCAAACCAAAATATTTTTATAGGTGATCCGATCACACCTAAATGAAAAGGATCGGTGGCGACTCCATATTTTTAAAAGTCGATTCTCGTTTTTTAAAACCCCCTTTTAAGGATGGTTTTGACAGCATGGCGTGTAACACCTCTCACCCGTATCCAACACCAGAATAGGGTTTGAGGCATTATCGGACTTAAAATTTACAATCATAAAAAACCGGGTTACCAAATTTCGCCCAAAATTTAAAACTTTTCAGACACATGCATTTGACATTGTCACCTATTTAATCACTTATACTATGGACAAATAGGCTTACGAGCCAAAATCATTATAAGCCACATCTCATGGCTGTAATTAACAAATCAATATAAGCTAATACATTTGGCTAATCACAACAACATCTGTCATAGAAAAACTAAATCCTTATACATGCCAATACTCCTAGGATAATGGCTCGATAGTGTGATGCTGCCTCCGACGATCTCCAACCCTGAGCTGACCTAACAAAACTAAAAGAATGGAAAGGAGGGAGTAAGCTTTACGCTTAGTAAGCTCGCATGAAAATAATAAGCAATACGATAACATGCTATTTTCATATTCTTTCCATTCATTCAAATTCCAGTTAAGTTGTTTCCTTGATTCATAATCATTAAATAATTTATATCTGGAGCTACAGAACTCCAAATTAAGATCCGTTAATTTTTCCTAAAACTTAACTCATTTATCTTCTTACCATAAAAATTTCAGAATTTTTGGCTTAGCCAATTAGTACAGTTTATTCATTAAAGTTTCCCCTGTTTCACCATTCAACTACTCTGACCTCTCTTCACTATAAATATATTTTCTCTTTGTACAGAATTTATATGGCCTCCTTGTTTTGTTCATTTGAAACTAGACTCATTCAGGATTTCAGGCATATAAATTATATCTCATAATTATTTATGTACAAATTTTAATAATTTTTCAAATGCAGAGCAGGGGATCACGTAATCATTCTGAACCAGTCTCACCGAAATTCAAGTATCTCAAAATATACAAATCATTTGTTTTCTATTTTTCTTTTATATGAAAAAAGACTCAATAAGCTTTAAATAAATATCTCATCCAACTTATAATTCAATTTCTACTATTTTTGGTGATTTTTCAAATTTAAGTCACTGCTACTGCCCAAAGCAGTTCTATTGTAAATGTTTGCTCTTTTTCACTTTAGTTGTGTTCTTCACTTGCTTATACCAATCTTTCCAATTTCCGATTACATATTGAACATATTGCTCATACATACATTTTGCCACATTTCTCAATTGGTCACATTCACACTTGCACTTATTCATAACATGATCATTTTCAATTACACTTAGTCAATTTTCCGTTGAACTCATCGTAATGATACCAGATACATGGTGGCCTACACATGGTACCACCCTTGTAGCTGAAGCTATCTGGTACATAGAGTAGCCTGCACTTAGTACTATACATGTGACCAAAACCATTTCATAACTCTCTTGTACACATAATTGAGCTCAACATTAACAATCACTCAATCTCTTTCATTTGATTCGCTCCTTTTTGTATTACTTATTATCAAATTAGGAAACGTCTTACGAATTTGAGTATGTCGTTGCTCAGTGCCACGTTTCACAACTCGGTATGGTTTTCCTCATTGAAATACCATACCTACATTTCATAACTCGGTATGGAAACACCATACCTACATTTCTTAACTTAGTATGGTTAATACCATACCTACATTTCACAACTCAGTATGGATGATACCATACCTACATTTCATATCTCAGTATGGATGATACCATACCTACATTTCATAACTCAGTATGGATGATACCATACCTACATTTCACACTTTGCCATGGATTAACCATGGTCTTATCCTTCATCACATGTCACGATACGAACGTACTCAATTCTGCGTTTTTCCTAATTTGAATTACCGCATTTATTCTTCCATTTTATCATAATTTTCACAATCCCACAGCAAATTCATATTTAACAACGAATTATATCATTCAATCATTCACCAATAAACATGTAAACTCAACCATATGAACTTACTTGCCGAAATCTCGTCAGATACAGCTGTGTAGCAACTTATACAACCCATGTAATATTAATTTAAAATTCAATTCATTTAACATTAATTTTGCCATTCAATTTCACATAACACAACCAACATCACATTTTCCATATCATACATCAACTTCTCCTAAACATATTAAATCATACAATTTATGCCATATCAATAGAAAATTACAATTCAAGCACGATGTTGCATTATTATTAACACACGAACTTACCTCGAATGCCGAACGACCATTTTACCAACTTTCTCGATTTTCGATTTTCCTCCAGTTCTAGGTCCAAATCTCATTTTTCGGGATCTAAAACATCACATTTCACTTATTTTATTAATATACTGCTCAAAACAATCCCTAACTCAAACTTTAGCAAAATTACGATTTTGCCCCTAAACTTTTGCATAATTATGATTTTGCCCCTAGGCTCGAAAATTAAACTTTATTCCTTTTTCTTATGTTTTATGACATGCTGGACATTTTTCCCTTCTATAGCAACTTCAAATTCTTACTATAACACATACTTATGAACAATAACAACTTTTACCGATTAACTCGTTTTACTCGTTTTCACCGAAAATCATTTAGCAAACATCGCTCTCCTAACCTCAAACATCCATATTCTACCATTAGATATCAAAATACATGCTTACCTAACATGGGTATATTTTTTAAAACTTTGATTACACTTCAAATTAATGGTAGAAATAGACAAATTAAGCTTTGAGGATCTCAAAAATATGAAAATCATTAAAAACGGGACAAAAACCGTACCTATATAAGCCATAGAAGCTTGGCCGAATGGAGCTCACCCATGGCTGCCATTTTTCTTCTCACATTCGGCTGGAGAAGAAGGAAAGAATGATATTTTTTTTTACTATTTTTGTCTTATTACCATTTAACTTAACTTCCAAATTTGCCCTTTTTCTTTTCAACTAACTTCAAAAATACCAAACAAATATCTTCATCAACTTATAAGTGGACTAATTTCTTCATAAGGACCTTCACTTTAAAAACCCCTCACAATCACACCCTTTATCATCTGGAACATACACTTCGCACCTATAACAATTTAATCCTACTAACCAAATTAAACACTTTTTCGATAAAATTTCTCAACGAAGTTTCCACACAATAATTTAATCACATTATAGACCTCAAATTGATAATCCAAGCTATTTCATACTTAAAGATTCTTGGACCTCATATTTTGCAACTTATTGCAATTTAATCCCAATAATAAAATTGGGCACTTTATCGATAAAAATTACTTAACAAAATTTGCACACCATCACCCAACATGTCATAGACTCTAAAACATTCATAAATTAAATATTTTTACTTCGATTTTGTGGTCTTGAAACCACTATTCCGACTAAGCCCTATTTTGGGCTATTACAATTCTCCCCCTTAGGGATTTTCGTCCCTGAAAATCTCACTAGTTAATGGATTTAGGTCTAATTTCACAAGTCACTTTCAGCTTCTCATATAGTTTCGGCATCTTCAACATCTTACTTCTTAAACTAAGATTCAGAACTGTACTATCTTATCATGAACATAAAAATCATATTACTAATCTTCTTAAATTCTGAGTGAAAATCCCACTAATAAATAATTCGCCTTATTCTATCAATAATCTCATACTCTTCGATGAACCACAACTCACCTATCTTTACTTATCCAGATGAAGATTCTCTGTTAATGAAATACTTTCAGAAGCACTTGACACTCATCTAAGTTCAATACTCTTACCTTTCGATTCTGTATGCAATTTTTGATAATCTATAATTGATTTCTTGGTACACAAACTCCGTCTCGAAACAATAAATAAATAGTCAGTTTCTGACCTGTAGTTCTGAATCAGAAGTTAGTTTTTTTAGAACACTTCTAACTTACCATTTACTAACAAAATTCTAAGTTTCACAAAATCATGGAATAAGCATCATTATTTCTAAATAATAATCACTGTCTAATTCACATCATAAGATTCTTTTCATGCAGTATTAACTGAGTGCAAGCATAAGCTACCATTTTCACGTTCTTGTATCAAAATATACTTCAAACCAATAAACTATCCAGACTAAATAGTTGAATTGGTCTTGGCTATTTTACAGTACCCTTCTAAAGGAACCATTTTCATCTAGTTGCCATGATAACTCAGACATGTATCCTATTGCAATTCTTTCCGGTTACGAATCAATGATCCTTAAATCAACTATAAAGTTTCAATGATACATAACAATATCGTTTTAACGTATTGAGATATATCAAATTACTCAGAAATAACAACCATAGCGCGGATTCCAGCTTAATCCTTTACCGTTTACTCTTTTATCAATGTTTATTCTTTTCCCAAAATCTAAAGATAGATCACATCTAATAAAATTTACTTTACTGTTAATTCTCAAATACTGAACCCCATTGGAATTGCATCTCTCTTACAATAAAAATCGTAACGCCATTTCAAGGCTAACTTCTCAGTCACACCGATAAACAATAATTTAACTAATGCAAAAGCATAGTCTTTACACATCTAACAATAGCAACACTGTATGTTCACTATCAAACTAGATTTCATAATCACAAAAGTATGATTACTTCCAGTAAAGGAATATCTCTTGCACAATTCATAAAATAAAGTCAATAAGAAATCCGAGATAAGAAAATCCAAGATTTGATACCGTACTAGAATTCTGAGAATATAGCTCATAAGAGAAATAATATCGACTTCGACAAATTCTCAAAAATTTCCAGAATGAAAACAATACTTATAAGCACTGAACGATAACAGAAGCAACATAGTTTTCATATACACATTTCACAAAACAACAATCAGTGGAAACTGAATTTCAACATCATATGAACGTTACTGTCACTTTTCTATCAACTCATTTTAATAGAATACCAGAAAAGATAGAGTAATACCGATCACGGCCCAAACATATTAACATTGCTTTCATCTATCACTAAAATTGATTAGCATTCTCATATGATAAGAACCCCGAACGAGTCGATTAGTCAATATTAACTTTTTCCTTAACTGTAACATTGCGAAACCAGGATGATTTTCATAAAATTTCATCACAACACCAAAGTTATTTTAGGCCATTTAACACACATATTCACGGTATTCATCCGTATCCTTTGTCTCTTTCGAAGATTCATCCGGGAATTTTCTCACTTTCCATCATTTTAATAAATATAAATAATATTCACTCATATATCATATGATACACTGATATGTAAAAACATAAATAAAAAGGATGTATCATTTACATATAGACTTACTCATTTTAGGTCTTACCACATTCCAAATACATGTCATAAACATTGCTCACATTTACATGCACTTATACCTTGCACTTGTCATCACATAATCACACGTAATTTTCACTTTGTCAAGGTTTCCCGATGAACACTTCAGAATAATATCGAATACACTGTGATTTCATACATGGCCCACCAATAATAATAAGCACGGTAGTATCGCACATAGCCCACCAATAATGATAAATAAGCTGGTAATCACACACAGCCTACCAATAATAACATATTCACATGCTGCCATAATAAGACTAACTTCTCAATAACTTTAGTAGATAATGTCTCGGCTGAAAACAAAACATTTCGATCATCGGAGAAATTTAAACACAAATTCCCATAACAACCAATACAAAAGCACAATCTTTATATCTCTGGTAACTGTATCAAAGAACTCTCACCATCAAGTCAAAACTTATAATCATTCTAAGCATTTTAATAATAAGAATAAACTATTTTCATCAATAGAACATTTCCTACTGATATCTCATGGCTGATACTTTGAACAATTATTTATTAAGGAAACAAAAATAACAAATTTTCAGAATATGGAGCTGCACAAAAAAAATACTCATAACATTCACTTAATTTCATGTTGTACTCATAGCATCATGCAAATGCCAATCAACATGAACACTTATCATGGTATAAACTTTCCTTTCATCTCATCTTTCATATTTCAAAAGAAATTTTTATCCATAATTTATTCATCATTACATAAACATCATAAACTTACTTTTTACGAGTCTCAACTCGTCATAAACATATTGTTTGCACTATCAAATTTAGCTCGGTTGAAGTGCACATCTGTCTAATAAAATAATTTACATCAGGGTCGGAAGTCATCACACATCACAGTTCATTATGGCATGTATAGCTAGACTCTCACACTCACTATGGTAGTTCGAGAACCGACTAAACCATAGCTCTGATACCACTAAATGTAACACCTCTCACCCGTATCCAACACCAGAATAGGGTTTGAGGCATTATCGGACTTAAAATTTACAATCATACAAAACCGGGTTACCAAATTTCGCCCAAAATTTAAAACTTTTCAGACACATGCATTTGACATTGTCACCTATTTAATCACTTATACTATGGACAAATAGGCTTACGAGCCAAAATCATTATAAGCCACATCTCATGGCTGTAATTAACAAATCAATATAAGCTAATACATTTGGCTAATCACAACAACATCTGTCATAGAAAAACTAAATCCTTATACATGCCAATACTCCTAGGATAATGGCTCGATAGTGTGATGCTGCCTCCGACGATCTCCAACCCTGAGCTGACCTAACAAAACTAAAAGAATGGAAAGGAGGGAGTAAGCTTTACGCTTAGTAAGCTCGCATGAAAATAATAAGCAATACGATAACATGCTATTTTCATATTCTTTCCATTCATTCAAATTCCAGTTAAGCTGTTTCCTTGAGTCATAGTCATTAAATAATTTATATCTGGAGCTACAGAACTCCAAATTAAGATCCGTTAATTTTTCCTAAAACTTAACTCATTTATCTTCTTACCATAAAAATTTCAGAATTTTTGGCTTAGCCAATTAGTACAGTTTATTCATTAAAGTTTCCCCTGTTTCACCATTCAACTACTCTGACCTCTCTTCACTATAAATATATTTTCTCTTTGTACAGAATTTATATGGCCTCCTTGTTTTGTTCATTTGAAACTAGACTCATTCAGGATTTCAGGCATATAAATTATATCTCATAATTATTTATGTACAAATTTTAATAATTTTTCAAATGCAGAGCAGGGGATCACGTAATCATTCTGAACCAGTCTCACCGAAATTCAAGTATCTCAAAATATACAAATCATTTGTTTTCTATTTTTCTTTTATATGAAAAAAGACTCAATAAGCTTTAAATAAATATCTCATCCAACTTATAATTCAATTTCTACTATTTTTGGTGATTTTTCAAATTTAAGTCACTGCTACTGCCCAAAGCAGTTCTATTGTAAATGTTTGCTCTTTTTCACTTTAGTTGTGTTCTTCACTTGCTTATACCAATCTTTCCAATTTCCGATTACATATTGAACATATTGCTCATACATACATTTTGCCACATTTCTCAATTGGTCACATTCACACTTGCACTTATTCATAACATGATCATTTTCAATTACACTTAGTCAATTTTCCGTTGAACTCATCGTAATGATACCAGATACATGGTGGCCTACACATGGTACCACCCTTGTAGCTGAAGCTATCTGGTACATAGAGTAGCCTGCACTTAGTACTATACATGTGACCAAAACCATTTCATAACTCTCTTGTACACATAATTGAGCTCAACATTAACAATCACTCAATCTCTTTCATTTGATTCGCTCCTTTTTGTATTACTTATTATCAAATTAGGAAACGTCTTACGAATTTGAGTATGTCGTTGCTCAGTGCCACGTTTCACAACTCGGTATGGTTTTCCTCATTGAAATACCATACCTACATTTCATAACTCGGTATGGAAACACCATACCTACATTTCTTAACTTAGTATGGTTAATACCATACCTACATTTCACAACTCAGTATGGATGATACCATACCTACATTTCATATCTCAGTATGGATGATACCATACCTACATTTCATAACTCAGTATGGATGATACCATACCTACATTTCACACTTTGCCATGGATTAACCATGGTCTTATCCTTCATCACATGTCACGATACGAACGTACTCAATTCTGCGTTTTTCCTAATTTGAATTACCGCATTTATTCTTCCATTTTATCATAATTTTCACAATCCCACAGCAAATTCATATTTAACAACGAATTATATCATTCAATCATTCACCAATAAACATGTAAACTCAACCATATGAACTTACTTGCCGAAATCTCGTCAGATACAGCTGTGTAGCAACTCATACAACCCATGTAATATTAATTTAAAATTCAATTCATTTAACATTAATTTTGCCATTCAATTTCACATAACACAACCAACATCACATTTTCCATATCATACATCAACTTCTCCTAAACATATTAAATCATACAATTTATGCCATATCAATAGAAAATTACAATTCAAGCACGATGTTGCATTATTATTAACACACGAACTTACCTCGAATGCCGAACGACCATTTTACCAACTTTCTCGATTTTCGATTTTCCTCCAGTTCTAGGTCCAAATCTCATTTTTCGGGATCTAAAACATCACATTTCACTTATTTTATTAATATACTGCTCAAAACAGTCCCTAACTCAAACTTTAGCAAAATTACGATTTTGCCCCTAAACTTTTGCATAATTATGATTTTGCCCCTAGGCTCGAAAATTAAACTTTATTCCTTTTTCTTATGTTTTATGACATGCTGGACATTTTTCCCTTCTATAGCAACTTCAAATTCTTACTATAACACATACTTATGAACAATAACAACTTTTACCGATTAACTCGTTTTACTCGTTTTCACCGAAAATCATTTAGCAAACATCGCTCTCCTAACCTCAAACATCCATATTCTACCATTAGATATCAAAATACATGCTTACCTAACATGGGTATATTTTTTTAAACTTTGATTACACTTCAAATTAATGGTAGAAATAGACAAATTAAGCTTTGAGGATCTCAAAAATATGAAAATCATTAAAAACGGGACAAAAACCGTACCTATATAAGCCATAGAAGCTTGGCCGAATGGAGCTCACCCATGGCTGCCATTTTTCTTCTCACATTCGGCTGGAGAAGAAGGAAAGAATGATATTTTTTTTTTACTATTTTTGTCTTATTACCATTTAACTTAACTTCCAAATTTGCCCTTTTTCTTTTCAACTAACTTCAAAAATACCAAACAAATATCTTCATCAACTTATAAGTGGACTAATTTCTTCATAAGGACCTTCACTTTAAAAACCCCTCACAATCACACCCTTTATCATCTGGAACATACACTTCGCACCTATAACAATTTAATCCTACTAACCAAATTAAACACTTTTTCGATAAAATTTCTCAACGAAGTTTCCACACAATAATTTAATCACATTATAGACCTCAAATTGATAATCCAAGCTATTTCATACTTAAAGATTCTTGGACCTCATATTTTGCAACTTATTGCAATTTAATCCCAATAATAAAATTGGGCACTTTATCGATAAAAATTACTTAACAAAATTTGCACACCATCACCCAACATGTCATAGACTCTAAAACATTCATAAATTAAATATTTTTACTTCGATTTTGTGGTCTTGAAACCACTATTCCGACTAAGCCCTATTTTGGGCTATTACAATTCTCCCCCTTAGGGATTTTCGTCCCTGAAAATCTCACTAGTTAATGGATTTAGGTCTAATTTCACAAGTCACTTTCAGCTTCTCATATAGTTTCGGCATCTTCAACATCTTACTTCTTAAACTAAGATTCAGAACTGTACTATCTTATCATGAACATAAAAATCATATTACTAATCTTCTTAAATTCTGAGTGAAAATCCCACTAATAAATAATTCGCCTTATTCTATCAATAATCTCATACTCTTCGATGAACCACAACTCACCTATCTTTACTTATCCAGATGAAGATTCTCTGTTAATGAAATACTTTCAGAAGCACTTGACACTCATCTAAGTTCAATACTCTTACCTTTCGATTCTGTATGCAATTTTTGATAATCTATAATTGATTTCTTGGTACACAAACTCCGTCTCGAAACAATAAATAAATAGTCAGTTTCTGACCTGTAGTTCTGAATCAGAAGTTAGTTCTTTTAGAACACTTCTAACTTACCATTTACTAACAAAATTCTAAGTTTCACAAAATCATGGAATAAGCATCATTATTTCTAAATAATAATCACTGTCTAATTCACATCATAAGATTCTTTTCATGCAGTATTAACTGAGTGCAAGCATAAGCTACCATTTTCACGTTCTTGTATCAAAATATACTTCAAACCAATAAACTATCCAGAATAAATAGTTGAATTGGTCTTGGCTATTTTACAGTACCCTTCTAAAGGAACCATTTTCATCTAGTTGCCATGATAACTCAGACATGTATCCTATTGCAATTCTTTCCGGTTACGAATCAATGATCCTTAAATCAACTATAAAGTTTCAATGATACATAACAATATCGTTTTAACGTATTGAGATATATCAAATTACTCAGAAATAACAACCATAGCGCGGATTCCAGCTTAATCTTTTACTGTTTACTCTTTTATCAATGTTTATTCTTTTCCCAAAATCTAAAGATAGATCACATCTAATAAAATTTACTTTACTGTTAATTCTCAAATACTGAACCCCATTGGAATTGCATCTCTCTTACAATAAAAATCGTAACGCCATTTCAAGGCTAACTTCTCAGTCACACCGATAAACAATAATTTAACTAATGCAAAAGCATAGTCTTTACACATCTAACAATAGCAACACTGTATGTTCACTATCAAACTAGATTTCATAATCACAAAAGTATGATTACTTCCAGTAAAGGAATATCTCTTGCACAATTCATAAAATAAAGTCAATAAGAAATCCGAGATAAGAAAATCCAAGATTTGATACCGTACTAGAATTCTGAGAATATAGCTCATAAGAGAAATAATATCGACTTCGACAAATTCTCAAAAAATTTCCAGAATGAAAACAATACTTATAAGCACTGAACGATAACAGAAGCAACATAGTTTTCATATACACATTTCACAAAACAACAATCAGTGGAAACTGAATTTCAACATCATATGAACGTTACTGTCACTTTTCTATCAACTCATTTTAATAGAATACCAGAAAAGATAGAGTAATACCGATCACGGCCCAAACATATTAACATTGCTTTCATCTATCACTAAAATTGATTAGCATTCTCATATGATAAGAACCCCGAACGAGTCGATTAGTCAATATTAACTTTTTCCTTAACTGTAACATTGCGAAACCAGGATGATTTTCATAAAATTTCATCACAACACCAAAGTTATTTTAGGCCATTTAACACACATATTCACGGTATTCATCCGTATCCTTTGTCTCTTTCGAAGATTCATCCGGGAATTTTCTCACTTTCCATCATTTTAATAAATATAAATAATATTCACTCATATATCATATGATACACTGATATGTAAAAACATAAATAAAAAGGATGTATCATTTACATATAGACTTACTCATTTTAGGTCTTACCACATTCCAAATACATGTCATAAACATTGCTCACATTTACATGCACTTATACCTTGCACTTGTCATCACATAATCACACGTAATTTTCACTTTGTCAAGGTTTCCCGATGAACACTTCAGAATAATATCGAATACACTGTGGTTTCATACATGGCCCACCAATAATAATAAGCACGGTAGTATCGCACATAGCCCACCAATAATGATAAATAAGCTGGTAATCACACACAGCCTACCAATAATAACATATTCACATGCTGCCATAATAAGACTAACTTCTCAATAACTTTAGTAGATAATGTCTCGGCTGAAAACAAAACATTTCGATCATCGGAGAAATTTAAACACAAATTCCCATAACAACCAATACAAAAGCACAATCTTTATATCTCTGGTAACTGTATCAAAGAACTCTCACCATCAAGTCAAAACTTATAATCATTCTAAGCATTTTAATAATAAGAATAAACTATTTTCATCAATAGAACATTTCCTACTGATATCTCATGGCTGATACTTTGAACAATTATTTATTAAGGAAACAAAAATAACAAATTTTCAGAATATGGAGCTGCACAAAAAAAATACTCATAACATTCACTTAATTTCATGTTGTACTCATAGCATCATGCAAATGCCAATCAACATGAACACTTATCATGGTATAAACTTTCCTTTCATCTCATCTTTCATATTTCAAAAGAAATTTTTATCCATAATTTATTCATCATTACATAAACATCATAAACTTACTTTTTACGAGTCTCAACTCGTCATAAACATATTGTTTGCACTATCAAATTTAGCTCGGTTGAAGTGCACATCTGTCTAATAAAATAATTTACATCAGGGTCGAAAGTCATCACACATCACAGTTCATTATGGCATGTATAGCTAGACTCTCACACTCACTATGGTAGTTCGAGAACCGACTAAACCATAGCTCTGATACCACTAAATGTAACACCTCTCACCCGTATCCAACACCAGAATAGGGTTTGAGGCATTATCGGACTTAAAATTTACAATCATACAAAACCGGGTTACCAAATTTCGCCCAAAATTTAAAACTTTTCAGACACATGCATTTGACATTGTCACCTATTTAATCACTTATACTATGGACAAATAGGCTTACGAGCCAAAATCATTATAAGCCACATCTCATGGCTGTAATTAACAAATCAATATAAGCTAATACATTTGGCTAATCACAACAACATCTGTCATAGAAAAACTAAATCCTTATACATGCCAATACTCCTAGGATAATGGCTCGATAGTGTGATGCTGCCTCCGACGATCTCCAACCCTGAGCTGACCTAACAAAACTAAAAGAATGGAAAGGAGGGAGTAAGCTTTACGCTTAGTAAGCTCGCATGAAAATAATAAGCAATACGATAACATGCTATTTTCATATTCTTTCCATTCATTCAAATTCCAGTTAAGCTGTTTCCTTGAGTCATAGTCATTAAATAATTTATATCTGGAGCTACAGAACTCCAAATTAAGATCCGTTAATTTTTCCTAAAACTTAACTCATTTATCTTCTTACCATAAAAATTTCAGAATTTTTGGCTTAGCCAATTAGTACAGTTTATTCATTAAAGTTTCCCCTGTTTCACCATTCAACTACTCTGACCTCTCTTCACTATAATATATTTTCTCTTGTACAGAATTTATATGGCCTCCTTGTTTTGTTCATTTGAAACTAGACTCATTCAGGATTTCAGGCATATAAATTATATCTCATAATTATTTATGTACAAATTTTAATAATTTTTCAAATGCAGAGCAGGGGATCACGTAATCATTCTGAACCAGTCTCACCGAAATTCAAGTATCTCAAAATATACAAATCATTTGTTTTCTATTTTTCTTTTATATGAAAAAAGACTCAATAAGCTTTAAATAAATATCTCATCCAACTTATAATTAAATTTCTACTATTTTTGGTGATTTTTCAAATTTACGTCACTGCTACTGCCCAAAGCAGTTCTATTGTAAATGTTTGCTCTTTTTCACTTTAGTTGTGTTCTTCACTTGCTTATACCAATCTTTCCAATTTCCGATTACATATTGAACATATTGCTCATACATACATTTTGCCACATTTCTCAATTGGTCACATTCACACTTGCACTTATTCATAACATGATCATTTTCAATTACACTTAGTCAATTTTCCGTTGAACTCATCGTAATGATACCAGATACATGGTGGCCTACACATGGTACCACCCTTGTAGCTGAAGCTATCTGGTACATAGAGTAGCCTGCACTTAGTACTATACATGTGACCAAAACCATTTCATAACTCTCTTGTACACATAATTGAGCTCAACATTAACAATCACTCAATCTCTTTCATTTGATTCGCTCCTTTTTGTATTACTTATTATCAAATTAGGAAACGTCTTACGAATTTGAGTATGTCGTTGCTCAGTGCCACGTTTCACAACTCGGTATGGTTTTCCTCATTGAAATACCATACCTACATTTCATAACTCGGTATGGAAACACCATACCTACATTTCACAACTCAGTATGGATGATACCATACCTACATTTCACAACTCAGTATGGATGATACCATACCTACATTTCATATCTCAGTATGGATGATACCATACCTACATTTCATAACTCAGTATGGATGATACCATACCTACATTTCACACTTTGCCATGGATTAACCATGGTCTTATCCTTCATCACATGTCACGATACGAACGTACTCAATTCTGCGTTTTTCCTAATTTGAATTACCGCATTTATTCTTCCATTTTATCATAATTTTCACAATCCCACAG
Organism: Gossypium australe; assembly: GCA_005393395.2. NCBI lineage: Eukaryota > Viridiplantae > Streptophyta > Magnoliopsida > Malvales > Malvaceae > Gossypium > Gossypium australe. The sequence continues at coordinate 10,669,050 of CM016622.1, read as the reverse complement.
CAAATTCATATTTAACAACGAATTATATCATTCAATCATTCACCAATAAACATGTAAACTCAACCATATGAACTTACTTGCCGAAATCTCGTCAGATACAGCTGTGTAGCAACTCATACAACCCATGTAATATTAATTTAAAATTCAATTCATTTAACATTAATTTTGCCATTCAATTTCACATAACACAACCAACATCACATTTTCCATATCATACATCAACTTCTCCTAAACATATTAAATCATACAATTTATGCCATATCAATAGAAAATTACAATTCAAGCACGATGTTGCATTATTATTAACACACGAACTTACCTCGAATGTCGAACGACCATTTTACCAACTTTCTCGATTTTCGATTTTCCTCCAGTTCTAGGTCCAAATCTCATTTTTTGGGATCTAAAACATCACATTTCACTTATTTTATTAATATACTGCTCAAAACAGTCCCTAACTCAAACTTTAGCAAAATTACGATTTTGCCCCTAAACTTTTGCATAATTACGATTTTGCCCCTAGGCTCGAAAATTAAACTTTATTCCTTTTTCTTATGTTTTATGACATGCTGGACATTTTTCCCTTCTATAGCAACTTCAAATTCTTACTATAACACATACTTATGAACAATAACAATTTTTACCGATTAACTCGTTTTACTCGTTTTCACCGAAAATCATTTAGCAAACATCGCTCTCCTAACCTCAAACATCCATATTCTACCATTAGATATCAAAATACATGCTTACCTAACATGGGTATATTTTTTTAAACTTTGATTACACTTCAAATTAATGGTAGAAATAGACAAATTAAGCTTTGAGGATCTCAAAAATATGAAAATCATTAAAAACGGGACAAAAACCGTACCTATATAAGCCATAGAAGCTTGGCCGAATGGAGCTCACCCATGGCTGCCATTTTTCTTCTCACATTCGGCTGGAGAAGAAGGAAAGAATGATATTTTTTTTTACTATTTTTGTCTTATTACCATTTAACTTAACTTCCAAATTTGCTCTTTTTCTTTTCAACTAACTTCAAAAATACCAAACAAATATCTTCATCAACTTATAAGTGGACTAATTTCTTCATAAGGACCTTTACTTTAAAAACCCCTCACAATCACACCCTTTATCATCTGGAACATACACTTCGCACCTATAACAATTTAATCCTACTAACCAAATTAAACACTTTTTCGATAAAATTTCTCAACGAAGTTTCCACACAATAATTTAATCACATTATAGACCTCAAATTGATAATCCAAGCTATTTCATACTTAAAGATTCTTGGACCTCATATTTTGCAACTTATTGCAATTTAATCCCAATAATAAAATTGGGCACTTTATCGATAAAAATTACTTAACAAAATTTGCACACCATCACCCAACATGTCATAGACTCTAAAACATTCATAAATTAAATATTTTTACTTCGAGTTTGTGGTCTTGAAACCACTATTCCGACTAAGCCCTATTTTGGGCTATTACATGGCGACTCCACTGGGGACCTTGAGAGTCAAGCCATAAATTGATTAACAATTGTCCTTTTGATCGAAAACTTGGAAAATTGTTTTGGGAAAATCATTTCTTTGACATTGCATCGCATGAAATACTTTGGCATTGCATTGCATGACTGTTGGTCACACCTTTAAGTGAGAGCGAGAAACTAAGCTTTCGTGAGGTTTTCACCTCCGCATGGCTATAGAGAAATGTATTCCCCTGAACTGAACTCGGTCTGTATGAGCCTATAATGGGTGAGGATCGAGGAATCTGCTGGTTCAGGTACCTTTCTTTAGAGCCGAACCTCATATAGCAAGCCTTAGTGGTCACCCGAGTAAATGTTTTATTTCTTGCTTGCTTTAAGCTATGTGTGAAATATTGACTTGTTTTGTTTTATTGAAAGACATTTTTATCACACTTAGTTCACTAACGTGCATCATATTGCATGACCGTCGCGGTCTCACATTTAAGTGGGAGTGAGAAACTAAGCTTTCGTGAGGTTTTCACCTCCGCATGGGCTAGTGGACTACTTCCGGGACACATCTGTACCTATGTGCTTCATGAGGTTTTCACCTCCGCATGGCCATAGAGAAATGTATCCCCCTGAACTGAACTCGATCCATATGAGCCTATAACAGGTGAGGATTGAGGAATCTGCCGGTTCAGGCACTCTTCTTCAGAACCAAACCCCATATAGAGACCTAGAAGCCTACCCTAGGTAGAATTGTACTAAACCCTAGTGGTCACCCAGATAGGTGTTCTATTTCATCGATTATTTCTCTTGTACTAACGTGTTTTCTTCTGTTTTGATCGCATTACATTGCATCATCATAGAAAGGAGGTGCTGATTAATATTCGATTGCTAAATAGAGGAGTTTGTCATAAGGAACTAAATTTCTTGATAAAATAGATTATAATACGGTGGCCCAAATATAGTCCAAATAAACAACGAGAGAAGGCTGATAGTCCACAGGAGAATACAAGACTTTGCTCGATTATTCAAGCCAACAATGATTATTCAAGAGTAGTCACGTCTTGACTTTTTGGGTTAAGAAGCTTATGAACAATCACAGAGGATAAACAAGTAAAGAGGTACAGCCCGAACCAAGCTACAAGAAGCTAGAAAAGGCATCTACGAAGAAAGTTCACAAGACATGGCCATGATATCCGGTCACGAAGGAGAAGATTGGTGTTTTGCTTGGACTATGAGGACAAAACCGTATATGCAATCCGTTTTATGTAAAAAGCTTTATTTCGTAGAAAAGTTCTTCTAATGGAATTGAATTCATAATCGGCGTCTTTCTTTCTTTTTGCATTCATTCCATGCATTGGCATTGCATTGCATCATCCTAGAAAAGAGGTGTTGATTCGCGTTTGATTGCTAAATAGAAGAATTCGTCATAAGAAAATGTGTTACTTGATAAAGAGGATTATAATACGGTCGTCCGAACATAGTCTAGGTGAGCAACAAGACAAGACATTGCCTGAAGATTCAAGCTGACAAGAAGTGCTCGGAAGCCATCAGGAGATTATGAGCACCACGGAGGATAAGTGAGTGATGAGGTACGACCTAGATCAAGGAACAAAGAGCTAGAAGAGGCGTCTACTAAGAAAGCTTACGGGACATAACCATAACATTCAGATACGAAGAAGAGGATTTGTCTGAAGTTTTAAGCTGACAATGATTGTTTAGGAGTCATCAGAAGATTGTGAGCATCGCAGAGGGTGAGTGATGAGGAACAACTTGGATCAAGCAACGAAGAGTTAAAAGAGGCGTCTAATGAGGAAGTTCACGGGACACTGATACGAAGAAGAGGATTGGTGTTTTCATCTGGATCATGAGGAGGAGGCCGTATATATGGTCCATTTTATGTAAAGAAACGTATTTTCTAGACAAATTCTTCTAGTAGGAATGGAATTCATAATCAACGCCTCTCTTTCTTGTTGCATTCATTCCATGCATTTGCATTGCATTTCATGCATTTGCATTACATCATATCACATGCATTAAAATTTGTAGCAAGACTCTAATTAGGTGAAATTATCTCAGTTAACCCAGAAGACATGGACCGAAGGTTGGAGAGATTAGAGCAAAGGCAAATGTTGATGCAAGAACAGTTGGCCAAAATTCAACAGGATATGCAAGATCAAATGAATATGATGCACCAATTAACCCAACTACTAGTCGAAAGATTTGGAAAAAGGTGTGGTCCAGTGGTCAGCAGTACAGATGATGATGAAGAAATTGTTTATTCCCCGATGAATATCCTGACTCAACCAGATACACAGTCGCATGGGGTACCCGTCATTATCAAACCCCAATGCTAGATTAATACCCCAGCACTGTTTTAACCCTAATGATGATCAAGCCGAACTGATTATTCAAGCGGAGACAAAGGAAATGAGAGAACGGACATTAAGGGCCCCGAAGAAGAAGGAAAAGGAATTGGGTAGTACAAGTAAGCACGACAGGGGCCGTTCAGAGCTGATTTCAGTAAGCCAGCTAAGGATGGTGACTACCAACCCTTAAGGCCCTCTTAAGCAGGATTCCAACCCAAAGCCTAACACTAGAAGGCTCCACTTCACACCCATCTCGATGACATACAAGGAGCTCTATCAAAATTTATTTGATGCACATGTGGTGTCTCCTTACTATTTGAAGCCATTACAGCCCCCATATCCTAAATGGTATGATCCGAACGTTCAATGCGACTACCATGTGGGAATAACGGGTCACTCAATCGATAACTGCACTGCATTTAAGAAGTTGGTTGAGAAGTTCATTAAGATAGGAATTGTGGAGTTTGATGATTTTTCAGGACCTAATCATTCCGATGAAGCCGTAATAGAAACCGGGATGAGGCAGAAGAATACGTTCCCTTGAAGAAAGTCCTCGAAATCGGGAAACAAGAACACTAATGACGCATCTGTAAAGTGAACCGAAGAATCAAAGTTTCCAAGACCTTGCATGTTTGGGAGTGTTTTGAACAATGGGACTGTGGAAGAGATCCCTGTATTTTTAGAGCTAACTTGGAGTAATGTCCAAAACGCGCTTTGCTCTAAAGCCTAGGAGCAATAAGAATCTTTTTGTGAAATAGGCTTGTGTCCGGATTTGTTATTTCAATAAAATGCATCTTTCTAAATAAATATTTTCATGCTTTACACATTTTTTTTCATTTTTCATTCATGTCCATATCATACATATAATCGTTCTTAGAATCATTTGTTCTTTGGATTTTCTACCTTACACCCACAATGGGTCCCCAGATATCAATGACATGAGCGACGCCAGAGTCTACTTCTGAGTAAGATATGTGTCTAGAGGGATCACAGAGCTTTGGAGACGATAGAGATTGTAACCTATATCCTGATTTGTTAAGGATGGTAGAGCAGGATTGAAAACAGATACTACCTTGTAAAGCATCGTTGTGAGCCTAGAAGAAGAGAGAAAGGTGAATATTGAAGCCTAGCTCACCGCAAAGACAAAGCGAGACATCAACTTATTCCCAATTTTCACGTGACACACCTGGGCTACTGAAATGTGGGTATGCTGTTAAGACCAAGGAAGTCCTAGGAGAGGTTCATCAGGGTATTTAAAGATCACATGCTAATGATTTTATGATAGCCAAGCTAATCATGAATTTCAGATTCTGTTGGTCCATCATAGAAAGGGATTGCATCAGTTATGCCGTAAATGCCAAAACAAGATTCATATGTCTCATAAACCTTATTTGTATAAGGCATAGAGTTTATTGGGATGATCTCGTCGGAAGCTTTTAGCAAACAATAATTCGCTAAGAGGGTGGAAGTAGCTTCGTAGGCCAATATTGCAAAGTCAATGGTCATTAGAAAAAAAGAAAGAAAAAATGCTGACAACAAAAATGTCAGGAAGATTACATTTAACCGCACAATGTCAAAAGTTTGCGGTCTATTCAAAGATCAAATGCCACGTCATAGTGCAAAAAAAAAACAAAAAACAAAAAAAGGGAAGGGCAACAAAACAAGGATTGTTAGGAAGATGACCTAGACTTGTAAAGATTGGCATATAGAAGTTACGTTTACCCTTTATGCTCATTAAACATCGGCCAGGACCTCTGCCGGGGCAACGCCTTAGGTTTTGCCTATTAAAGTCAAAATCCCCTCTTCCCGGGGCGAGGGCCGAGTCGAAATTGAATAAGGCGGAAAGGATCTAATCCCGATGTGATCAAGTGAATTTGAAGAGAAAATGTTGAGAGCTATCTGTCACGATCAGATAATGCGAGTTTACAACAAAAAAGGATCGCCTTAGAAAATTTCATGATAGGGCTTTGAAAGAAATTTCTCCCATGCAAAAGGGACTTCAGAAGGAAGTGAATGCCAAACTAGGAAGAACCTTATGCAGCAAAGAAGGCCTGTTCTATGGAAGCATGGATATGGACGGAGATGGATGGCAAGGGCCTGTCCAATTCGGTAAATTCAGATTCGACCTAAAAAGGGGGATAAAAAAACAAAAAAAATAAAAAAATTCTCAAAAAAAAAAGAGAGAAGAAGAAGAAGAAGAAAGAAAAAGGAAAGGTCAAAGGCGAAAACCCGTAAAGGGCGCTTTGAGACCAAAGGTGGGTTTGAGTTGAAAACCCAAAAAGGGCGGCTCAAATTTTGATAAAAAATAGGGCGTACAGTAGTCTCGCCATGCCTGAAGTAACAATGAAGGGGTATGTTACGTCTTGGAGCATCGACAAGGTACTTCGGATCCCCTAAACACATATTGAGTTTATTATGGTCTTCAAGAAGTCTGAACGGAGAAGCTCAGGCTATGGTATTTGGGGCACCTAGTTTCCATGTTACCCATTTTTGAGCTTGCCATCTTTGTTTTTTTCAAAATACGCTCTAAATAAACTTTCTTCTACATTGCATTTGCTAGCTTTAATCAACTTGTTTGTTCGAGCTATGCTCTCAATAAATTTCTATTTCGTCCAGCATTATGATCTTGTTCGAGCATTTTTACATTGAAATAACAACTATTGGACTAATAATACTTTCATGAAGGGAGTTTCGCATATTACTCTAAAAACCTTTAAACAGTATAGGAGTCTGAAACAGGATTATTGTTTAAGATTCACCAAGCTTTAGGGTTGGAAACATCTGGGTCCAAATTAAGGTTGTCTCTTTGGGTTTTTGTCAAAAATGGCGCTTGAACAAAATGACAAGGTATTGCGTCAGTGGCACAATCCTAACAAAAATGGGCATTGTTAACCCAAATGTAAAACGGGAATCATTCTCGAGAGAAGATGATACTCTGCGTTTATGTGAACATCATGCATACACATCTGGTTGGATCACTCGGGAAGTGATCAGAACAAGCCACAGATCCTATACCATTGAGTTACAGTTGGATAGATACAGATCCTATACCTTTGAATGGCAATGGGGTGGATTGAAGAAGAAACAAATCTCACATTCTGAAATCACAGTGGGATGGCTGGGAAAATGTTCAGATTCTATACCCCTAAGCCATAATCACAGCGGGGCAAATCTGTTGAACAATTATAATTGTTTCCTCGAGCTTTCTATCAAGAGTACCAGCTGAACAAGATGGCAGCATAATACGTCAGCAATAAAGCCCTGATAAACGATGAGTGATGACATCCTTAAGCAGGGATCATTCTCACGAAATTCTACATTCATACAAAACGCATCTAGATTAGAAGCATTTGATTTATTCCAATCTTTATATCCTAATCATTGTAAGAAATTACTCTCATGACATTCTGCATTCATACAAATGTCATCCATAAGACACACCTATTTAGGGGCATTTGATTCATTCCAATCATTGCATCCTAATCTTTGTAAAAAGATCATTCTCATGACCTTCTGCATTCAGGCAAACGTCATCCATAATACATTTAGTATGAAGCATTGAATTCATTCTGATCCATAATACATTTTGCATAAACATAAACACAAAACTGATTTTACACGACAGGTCCCCTAGAAGACGTCGTCGCAACATCGGTGAGTTTGAAAATCTTGCCTTTCGAAGTGAAACGGACTAAAGATAGCAGATTTGACATTCCTGAAGTTGCAGGAAGCAGATCAGAGACATCAGTCTGGTGGTCCCTGAGTTTGTAGGGATCAGACTGAAGATAGCAAATTTGACATTCCTGAAGTTGCAGGAAGTAGATCAGAGACATCAGTCTGGTGGTCCCTGAGTTTGTAGGGATCAGACTGAAGATAGCAGATTTGACATTCCTGAAGTTGCAGGAAGCAGATCGAAGACATCAGTCTGGTGGTCCCTGAGTTTGTAGGGATCAGACTGAAGATAGCAGATTTGACATTCCTGAAGTTGCAGGAAGCAGATCGAAGACATCAGTCTGGTGGTCCCTGAGCTTGTAGGGATCAGACTGAAGATAGCAGATTTGGAATTCCTGAAGTTGCAGGAAGCAGATCGGAAACATCAGTTTGGTGGTCCCTAAGTTTGTAGGGATCAGATTGAAGATAGCAGATTTGACATTCCTAAAGTTGCAGGAAGCAGATCGAAGACATCAGTTTAGTGATCCTTGAGTTTGCAGGGATCAGATTGAAAATGGCAGATTTGACATTCCTGAAGTTGCAGGAAGCAGATCGAAGACATCAGTTTGGTGATCCTTGAGTTTGCAGGGATCAGATTGAAAATGGAAGATTTGACATTCCTGAAGTTGTAGGAAGCAGATCGAAGACATCAGTTTGGTGATCCTTGAGTTTGTAGGGATCAGATTGAAAATGGCAGATTTGACATTCCTGAAGTTACAGGAAGCAAATCGAAGACATCAGTTTGGTGATCCTTGAGTTCGCAGGGATCAGATTGAAAATGGCAGATTTGACATTCCTGAAGTTGCAGGAAGCAGATCGAAGGTATCAGTTTAGTGATCCTTGAGTTTGTAGGGATCAGATTGAAAATGGCAGATTTGACATTCCTGAAGTTGCAGGAAGCAAATCGAAGACATCAGTTTGGTGATCCTTGAGTTTGCAGGGATCAGATTGAAAATGGCAGATTTGACATTTCTGAAGTTGCAGGAAGCAGATCGAAGATATCAGTTTGGTGATCCTTGAATTTGCAGGGATTAGATTGAAAATGGTAGATTTGACATTCCTGAAGTTGCAGGAAGCAGATCGGAGACATCAGTCTAGTGGTCCCTGAGTTTGTAGGGATCAGACTGAAGATAGCAGATTTGGCATTCCTGAAGTTGCAGGAAGCAGATCGGAGACATCAGTCTGGTGGTCCCTGAGTTTGTAGGGATCAGACTGAAGATAGCAGATTTGACATTCCTGAAGTTGCAGGAAGCAGATCGAAGACATCAGTCTGGTGGTCCCTGAGTTTGTAGGGATCAGACTGAAGATAGCAGATTTGGCATTCCTGAAGTTGCAGGAAGCAGATCGAAAACATCATTTTGGTGGTCCCTAAGTTTGTAGGGATCAGACTGAAGATAGCAGATTTGACATTCCTGAAGTTGCAGGAAGCAGATCGAAGACATCAGTTTGGTGATCCTTTAGTTTGCAGGGATCAGATTGAAAATGGCAGATTTGACATTCCTGAAGTTGCAGGAAGCAGATCGAAGACATCAGTCTGGTGGTCCCTGAGTTTGTAGGGATCATTCTGAAGATAGCAGATTTGGCATTCCTGAAGTTGCAGGAAGCAGATCGGAAATATCAGTTTGGTGGTCCCTAAGTTTGTAGGGATCAGACTGAAGATAGCAGATTTGACATTCCTGAAGTTACAGGAAGCAGATCGAAGACATCAGTTTGGTGATCCTTGAGTTTGCAGGGATCGGATTGAAAATGGCAGATTTGACATTCCTGAAGTTGCAGGAAGCAGATCGAAGACATCAGTTTGGTGATCCTTGAGATTGCAGGGATTAGATTGAAAATAGCAAGTCTGGCATTCCTGATGTTTCAGGGGCAGATTGAAGATAGCAGATCTGGCATTCTTGAAGTTGCAAGAGTAGATCGAAGATAGCAGATTCGGCATTCCTAAATTTGCAGAAGCAGATCGAAGACGTCAGTCTTATCTCCCTGAAGTTGCAGTAGAGTAGATCGAAGATAGCAAGTCTGGCTTTCCTGATGTTGTAGGAGCAGATTAAAGATAGCAAATTTGGCAATCCGGAAGTTGTAGGAACAGAATGAAGGTAATAGATCTGGCGATCCTGAAGTTGCAGGCGTAGATCAAAGAAATCAGATCTTATTTCCCTGAAGTTGCAGTGGAACGGGTCGAAGCTAAATCACAGGTCTTATCTCTCTGAAGTTGCAGTAGAGTAGATCAGAACAAAACTCATCTCACTGAAATTGTATTGAAGCAGTTGCAGTGGGTCAAAACGAGGCTACCAGAGGAAAAAGAGCACTAAGAAGTCAAGACTCAGTGGGTCCCGACAAATTTGGGCCTTCTTTATGTCTTTGCTCTATTTTCGTTACACGACAATGAGCAAAGAGGGGCAGCTGTAAATGGCCCAAATAGTCCGGGCCCAAATAAAAAAAATAAAAGAGAAAAAAGGCCCAAAACCCTAATGGCCCAGTATGGCCCAAAACTAATCAAGGATCCCTAGGGTTCCCTCTCCTCTCTTGCGCCGCAACTCCACTCAGCCGCAGCACCCACTCGCGCACTCGCCTCTGTCGGCCACCATGACCTGCAAAAATGGAAGCCAACGCAACAATAATAAAAAAGGAAAGATATTGTATCTTTATTTGGTGTTTCTTGGCTCTATAAAAGCCGAATAAAAACATTGTAACAGGGGATTTTTTTTTTTCGAAAAAGAGGACAAAAACTTCTCAATCAAAACAGTTATAAAAAAGGGAAAACGCAAGATCTGAAGAAGGAGGTGATTTCGCGCTTCTCTTTCGTTGTTTCGATTTTTTTTTTATTTTCATCACTCAATCAACATATACATATATACATCCATATATATTTAAAAAAGGGGGGGGAGAGAGAGAGAGAGAGATGGCCGGAGACGGCGGCGCCACGGCGGTCCCCCTCGCCGGATTTCGGGCCTGCAGAGAGAAGAGAGAAACGTTTAAAAAAAATTTTTAAAAGGAGTAAGCAGAAATGAAATTTTTGGGATTTTTGGGCCTTTTATAAGGCAGTGAAACGGAGCCGTTTCAAAGAGCCTCCCCAGACGTCAAAACGACGTCGTTTTGGGGAGGCCGACCCGATGACCCGACCCATAACCAGAGGATCCGCGCGTTTTCTTTAAAAGGGCTAATTACCCTTTTGGTCCCTCCGCTCTTTTATATTCTTGCAATCAGGTTTTTAGTCGTTTTCAAATTTGCCCCGAAAGTTTATTTAGTTTGCAATTTGGTCCCTGTCAAGACGCTGCGTTTTAAGAGAAGGGCATAATTTCCATTTCGGTCCCCCTCCTTTCACGCGCGTTTCATTAAAGCCCTTCCCTCTTTTATTTATTTCGAATTTGCCCCAATATTCTGCTTTTAATTCAATTTTCGCCCTTTTTTTTTTACTATTTTCGCTTATTTATTATTAAATTTTTATTTTTATTTTTATTTTTTTATTTTTTTATATTATTATACTTCATATTTAGCATTAAATTTAATACTATATTATTATATTTATTATTACTCCTAGTATTATTATTTATTACTATATTATTATTATTATTATTATTATTATTATCATCATCATCATCATTATAACTATATTTATATTATCATGTTGAACGCATTTTGTATTATTATTTTATTATTATTACTATACTATTATTATTAATTATTATTATATTATTATGTTGTACATATTATTATTATTATTATTATTATTATCATTATTGTTATTATTATTAGTAGTAGTAGTAATAGTATTATTATTATTATTATTATTATTATTATTATTATTATTATTATTATTATTATTATTATTATTATTATGCTATCATACTGTATATACTTTTATTATCTCAATTTTACTAACACCTTCTAACCTTTTTATCATTTCCATGCTATCTTTTACCTTTTTATATTTTTTATATTATTGTACCTTTTATTACCAGTATTGTTGATTTCGTATTTTCGTCATTTCATGTGGATCAATGGTTTTAAATCGCAACTCGACATTTTTTTAAATTCATACAAAAGAGGTACTATTTGTGTGTTTAGAAGGCCGGAAAATTACATCCTAACGTGTTGGGTGTCGATCTTTTCGTTCGACTAAATACTCAAATATCCTTTTCTTTTACATGCTTTGAAGATCGAAGATGATCTCGATGTCGAAATATAAGGGTGTTACATCCTAACGTGTTGGGTGCGATACTTTTATTCCTTTGAAGCGAGTTAATCTTGAGATTCAATCCTGATTCAATTAGCCGTTTTTTTCGAAAGTTTTACTCTAAATATTTTCAAGTTTTCAACATTAGGACAACATTAATCAATTTGGTACCAATTTTGGGCGTTGCAAGGGTGCTGACCCTTCCTTGCACGTAACCGACTTCCAAACCCGTTTTCTCGAATTTCGCAAACCAAAATATTTTTATACGTGACCCGATCACACCTAAATGAAAAGAATCAGTGGCGACTCCATATTTTTAAAAGTCGATTCCCGTTTTTTAAAACCCCTTTTAAGGATGGTTTCGACAGAAAGTTTAGCGAAGATTTACAAATGAAACGAAGCAAAATAGTCATGCGAGGAGCCATTGAGTTGACCAACAACTTGATTGACAAATGAAGGCACCAACGGTGCTCGATAGGTCACGTGATATCACATCATGTGATTCGATTAAACCGACCTGAGATTGGGTCAAATTTAAAGGGCTTAAATACGAGATGAGGACGTTTAAACTGCATGCAACGTTTTGCATGTGGTCTATGATGCTTGAAACTTCAAAATGACATATCCATTTATTTATTACAGTTTTAATGTTGTCTTGTTTATTACGTGTTATTATGTGCGTTAATTATGTCCTAGTTTATTACATCTATTAAATGTGTCTTAAGCATATTTAATGTGTTTTAAAAGTGTGTTAAAATTCTGTTACAGTTTATCACAGCTTTGTGTTTGTGTTAAATGTGTCCTAATGTTTGTTTAATGTGTCTTAGGAAAAGATCAATGGCCGGCCTAATTAAAGCTTAAGAAGGTTGCTCGTTTTTGCCAAAAAGAATCAATGGTGTTCATATTATGTGGCTGTTCACTTAATATGACTGTTCATTTGGGCATTGAAAATGACCATTCGGTAAACACAAAATGATTTATTGCACTACTTAAGATGGGAACTGAATGAAGCGATGCAGAACCATCTAGAAGCTGACCATTGGACATTTTCATGCTCCACTAAAGGCCACCGTCCATCATACTTAATCCTTAAGCATGCATGAACGAATTTATGAAGCAAATATTGGTTATTCGGTTGAAGAGAAGACATTAATCTGTTTTAATTGTTCATGTACTTCATTTATGGTTGAACATGACCATTCATCTACTAGGTGTCTTATGTATATTTCGTTTAGTTACACGTTTTATGATATAAATATATTTAAGTTAACCTTTTGTTCTTTAAAAATTTTCTGAATTTATCAAGAATTCGTTCTTGTGGGGTTCTCAAACTAATCTTATCACTTTGTTAACTATCTTAAATTGTGCCAATCATACCTTTAGTTTTTATCTTAATATAAATAGCGGGTCAAGGTTCCATCCATTCCTAAACTTTTTGATAATTTTAAACAACTTTATAGAATTTAGGTCATATTTATATATAACATCGATTCTTTTTTGATTCGTTTATATTCGATCTAAAATTTATCATTAGTTTACCTTTTCTTTCAATTTCATCCAAACCTAATGTAATTACTTATTTAGACGATTGGGACAATTAAATCGTGAAACAACTAGTAACCGAGTTCACGTGAATAGGTTTTCTTTCTGGCAACGGTTGCTTGATCCAGCCATTGCCACGTAGCTAACGGGGCAGTCGAGTACAACCGGCTCATCTAGGTGTCGCTTCAGACCGTCTTCCGGGAAAGCTTCAATCTTTATCAGGACTTGGTTTTCCATTTCCAATATCAATCGTGCATAAATGCGTTTCAACGATGTGTTCTGCAATGACAACTGTAAAATTTTGTTTTTCCATTTTCTCACCTTCTTTTTTCTAAAATTCTATGCTTTTTTACTATATAGAAATTATTTCATTGACTTCCTTTTGTTTTGGTGATACTTTTAATGGATCGTCGTAATTTCAGCTTTATCGGTTAGGTTTTTGGGAGGCTTCTACTGCTTTCTTTTAGTTAACCTCTTCTGGAACTATACTGCCTTGGTTGATGCAATTCATAATGGTGAAGGCAAGTGCTGGACAACCAAGGTGAGTCAAAATTCAAACCCCGTACATTGCTCGAATTTTGTGAGGAAGAGCTCATTGAAGCAATTAAGACGGCAACAGGAGCGAAGAAGGACTGCTTATGCTTCATTGAAGTGATCGTTCACAAGGATGATACTAGCAAAGAGCTGTTGGAGTGCTGCGAATAGCCGACCCCCAAATCCTCGGTAAATTCTTGGCGCTGCCTTCAGCACATGATGCATTATGCTTTGACCTATTGAAGTTGATGAAAATTTATGGTATGAAAGCTGAGTTTTTCAACATTTTTCCAAAATTTGCGGAGTACTTCTTGCTCATATATGTGTGCATCACTTTCAACGTCGTTTCCGGTAACTATGTTCTGGTTTTTTATCTCTTTTGTCTTTTGTGGAAGGTACCATTTGGCATGATAAAGACGGAAAGGCAATAGGTACAAGTATGCGAGGTGTGCCTATTGAAATTTGTTATAGAATGAACCCCCAAAAAAGGGGAAGATTTTCTTTAAAGCTAATCCGAACATGTAAAGGTACCAAGAGGGTTTTCTTGTTTAGAAGCAGATAAAATTTTTCCCCCCTTAAAAAGATACATGGATGATAGGGGAAGATTAGAAAAGCTATGGGTTGTATGAAAATAGTATGTGTTCCGAAACACTCGATTTTTGCATCTTATTCGGACAAAAAAGGAACAGTGGCTTGCATGATGATATTTAATTCATATACAGATGTCGTTGTCATGCAAAAGAACAATTTCTCAACAGAAAAATATCCTTGGACTTGACGTTTACAGCATATATGTAATAAACATGCCAACATGGCTACAGTTTTGGGTGTGTGGCGAGAGGAGAAGAATCCTGCAAATTAAAATATTTTTATTTTTTTGTACAAAAGTCAGATTCTGTCAATAATGCTCTTTACCTTCTCTATTGCTGTCCAAAGGCCATAGGCCTTCCTACTTGGACACTTGTCCACTGCTTCTCTCCCTTTTGTGTCGAAAACTCTTATTTTAGTCCTTAGGAAAAATTTATCCACGACAGATTTTGAGTTACTCATCATGAAGATTTTATTTTATTTTTACCTTTCTTCATCGAAATGAACTCAAAAAGAAGTTAAACCCATAACTTCTGATGATCAAATCTTTAACTCTCAAAACACAGAAAAAGGCTACTTGAAGGATTTTGGGTTTTGTGCATTTCAACATCAGTATTATAGTCTAAGAAAAAATGGAGGAGGGATTACAGAATATGGTTTGTTCCTTCTCAAAGGACACAAAATCAAGATCCCCTTCTTTCTTGTCGGAAATCCTCTACAGTCCTCGTGGCGGCAACGGCGGTGGAGCAGTGCCGACGATTCTTTCGGCGATACCATTCGTATTTGTCAACAGGCCTCCCAAGCAAGTTATCTTGTTGTGGAGGTGTTCAAAACTTGCTTTATCGCCGGAATAATCGTCGGCTGCTCCCTCAAATGCTATGTATGGCGTTGGGCTTCAAGGTTCTCAAGCGATTAAAAGACGATTAGTGTAACGTTATTAACCCTTTCAAATCCAGTTAGGTTTCATATTATGAAAATGGGTAACTTTTCTTTTTTAATTTTCTGCCTATGTAAGAAGTAGTTTCTATATTTTTTAAAAATCTCCCTCCCGATTCAAGAAATCAAAGCTTAAACTTCAACCTCCAAATTAAATCAAAACTCTAGTCAACGATGACATAAAATAATTGGTAGAAAATTAGAGAAAGATTATGAAGAACAAGGTAAAAAAAATTCAAATCTTCATAAATAGTAAAATTATTTTATGAAACTTTTTTCTTTATCAATTAAAATATGATGTAGAAAAAAAAGAATGTATTTACTTTTAATTAGTAACAACAATGAATGTTGTAATAAAGATGATTAATAAGCAATTTTTCTCATAAATACAGATTAAGTTGTAATTAATCATCCGCTTTTTATACAAAACTAACCTTATAATGTTGAACAAATACTGAACTATGGAAGAAATAATATTTAAAGATGATAAGAAATATGAAAATTTAAATGAAAAAAATTTGATGTATTAATAAGTTCAAAAAATGAAAAAAAAAAATGTTATTAATGACTGCAAAAATTTGCTTGTTAGTGGAAAATAAAAAAAAAATGAAAACAAAAAAAAAATTGATGGGATTGTGAGGTATCAGTCGTTTGAAAAGGAAAATTTTTTTTGGTCCCCTAGGCCACCGTTGAAAGTATTTTGAAAAAAGAGTTTTTATTTATTTATTAAAATTAAGTTTGTATTAAAATATTTTTTGTTGTGTTTTATTAGATTTAAGTTTTATTAAAGGTATTTAGATTTTTTAAGAAAAACCCTACAAAGTTTTTTTTTCCTCCAAGCAGTTTGCTTTTATCTTTTGTTTTGTTTAGCGGCGGCGTCAGCCTCTAGGCTAGCTATCACCGACCTTTTTCCTCTCCCATCAATTTTTTCTTTTTTTTCTTTTACTCATTCACTACATGCGTCTTCTCTCTTTCTAGTTTGCAGATCTATTTTTCTGATATCTTTGTTATCTTCTCAAGTTGTGATGGACAGATAATGATGCATGTTATTTGTTAAAACTCCACCAACTACTAGTAGTTTTTCTTGAAAAGTGGGTAACTCTTCGTCAACAGCTTCTTAATTTGTTTCTGGTTTGATAGTATTTCGGAATAATAAATAATTTCACATGTTGATTTGGACTTGTGTTGTATTAAGTTCTATATGTTTTTTTATTTGTTTTTACATTGTTTAATAAATCTTCAATTTTAGGAGTTTTTTTTACTTTTATAGCACGTTTTTTAGTCTTGCTTATGCATGTAATTTTGGTTTTATAAGTGATTTTAGGGATGATTTTGTTGTCATTCTCTCTAGTTTGGTGAATGATCAATTCTTTTGTCAATTTTTGCTCACCGCTCTGGACCATCCGGGCCTGATTTCATTATTGTATTAAGTGCTTGCAATCACTTCAGATATGTCGTGCTTGAGTTGTGACAAAGTCAATTGTCAACGTGTCATAATATTATATTGATGCTGAGGCTAAAACCTTTGTTGTGTTGATGGAGCTTGTCCTTTATCATATACGATGTGTGTTTGCTATTTTTTTCTCTCTGAATTGTATGATTCCATTCATTGAATAATGAATTAATGAATTTACCTTTCAAAAAAATTTGTATTAAATATATGATTAGTTTGTTTTATTAATGTTTTTCTCGTATCTTATATCAGTTTTTTCATATTTAAGGGGAAGGGTATTTTTTTCTTGTGTTTTATTAGGTTTAAGTTTGTATTAAAGGTGTCAATTGAGTCTTAACTCGATTGGCATGAGCATTGTAGCCAATGCAGGAGGACGTAGGTTTGAGTGCGCTAAAGCGCATTATCCTCCTATTTATAGGTTGAGAGAGGCTATAAGTAGTTTTAGGCATTATCTTAAAAAATAGCATATATGATCAAAATCTATAATAAGATTGTTCAAAAAAAAAAGTTTGTATTAAATGTATGATTAATTTGTTTTATTAATGTTTTTGTGGTATCTTATATTAGATTTTCGTATTTAAGGGAAATGTTATTTTTTGTTGTGTTTTATTAGGTTTAAGTTTGTATTAAAGGTATGATTAATTTGTTTGATTAATGTTTTTGAAATATCTTATATCGGTTTTTTGTATTTAAGGCATGAGCATATTTTTTATAAGTTATTTGGGTTTATTTAATGTTTGGTTATTTGAGTTTATTAATATAATTGATATGCTATATTAAATTATTTATTATTTCAAAATAATGTTTAACAATATTTTAATTAATAAATGTGACAAAAATCAGAATGAGTTCATGTATCAGGTTAGGCGATCACACAGTACGAATGATAAATGAGACGTTAAAAAAATTAATTGTGTCCGATCGAGAAGTTGAAATGCTAAATTCACAGAATTATTTTTTAGTTGATCAATTTTTTTTTAATTGACAAGATGAGTATCACGTTTTGAGGGCATGTAGACATGGGCCGAGCTACCATCAGGGCGACCGTATAATGCCATACTTGGAAATGGTAGGATTTGGTTAGTGGGTTTAATCGAGATATTTGAGTTGCGGTTTGACGTAATATCCGCATTAATTGAGCGGTGACAGTCGAAGACCCACACATTCCATTTACTGTGTGGGAAGTACACCATCACACTTGAGGACGTTGCACTACAACTCGAGCTACCAGTGGATGGTTATGCGATCACCAGTTTCAATAAAGTGGTCGAACCTGTGGCGTTGTGCGACAGTTTACTTGGTCGATCGTTAGATGATGGGAAGAATAAATTTACTAGTTTTGAATATTGGTTGGTTAAAACAAAATTTCAAAAACGTATTGAGTAGTGCTACGGAGTCGAAGCTTATGTGCGCTGCTCAAGCATTTATCATGCAGCTGATAGGGTATACTGAACACGAACAATAATAAAGTCCAAATTATGTACTTGCCCCTATTGTTAAATTTACGCGTCACTCGAGAGTACAATTGGGCATCAACAGTATTGGCAACACTGTATCGTTAGCTTTGTCGGGTTACAAAGCACGATATGCAAGAAATAAGTGGTTGTCTAATACTGCTGCAATCATGGGCGTCGTATAGGATGTCGTTTTTTGTATCAGTGGGTCACTAACCACCAATGTGACTGCTTGTAAATAGGTAAGAAAATATCAATAATAACCCAACTAACAATTAAATTTTTTTACACACATTTATTTGTTAACAATTTTCCTTTGTTGGCAGATGGTTTACATACCCTACTATAGGGAGGTCCGCACAGCTTGGGGTGTATTGTCAAATAATCAAGGCGTATTTCAGGGAGAGGGTGGAGTTTTTATAAAAATGTCAATAAAAACTGTATTTGGTCACTGTAGTATAACTATGTTAAATATTTTGTAGTTCATGTGGATGCCATATCTTGCGTCGGACGTTGCTGTTGTTATTCTGCAGTGGGGTCATGCACCGCACACTCAACCGTGTGGTGCATCAACACTTCGGTGTTGAATTTCTCGATTGTTGAGTGGTATAACGGTGATCGATTTCTTCAGCAAATTGATGGCTAACAATGCTATAAGTAGGTCCACACAATCTTGAGAATAGTAAAAATATAATTTTTAAAATGTCTATATTCGATTTTAGCTTAGAGTTTTTGTTCTCCTTACTCTGAAAAAATTCAAAAAATTCATAAAATTTCGATAAAGTGTCTAAATTCACAAAAAAAAAATATTGATCTCGGTAGGGTTAACATACAAAAGAAACTCTGAAACTGGAGCCTAAATAGAATCTAAATTATAGGATTCGTTTATAAATAGAACAAAATAGAGGCAGCGATGCGTGGAATAGGCAGCTAAAGCGTTCAAAAACCAGGGATAGAGCCCAAAAGTCCAAAACCACTTGACGCCCGTTTCCTATAAGTGGAAATATAATGCAGAATAATAAAATATTGGGTTATAATTAAAAATCTCAACATGATTCATTTTGTCGACTCTTTGCTGTTTCCTTCATCCTCGTCTATTCACTGAGTATATAGTGCAGAATAACATGATTCATCATACCTCTTCACTCGACACGTCCCAAGATTTCAAGATTGATTCCTATGAAGAATTAATATTATTATATTCATATCCTTAAAATTTTATTATATTAATTAAAGGTAAAAGATTTTAAAAGGTTTTTTTATAAAAAAAATAATTAAACTTTTAGTGAAGAGCGCACATAATTGAGCCATCATAATAAAAAAAATCGATTAGGCGTTTTCATTAACGAAAATCATTATTGATTAGTTTAATTGTTAACAAATGTTGATGTGGTTGATGGAAATTGACTTGTAGCATGCTATGTAGCATGTCATGTGAGATAAATTTAAAAAAAAAAATTTAAATTTACTAAAACAAAATGAATCTAAACAAATGATTGTTCAAGTTTATTTTAGATATGGTTCAGAATATTATAAAATTATTAAAAAGATATACAAATTAATAAAAATGATGAAATAACTAAAACTTATTGAAATAATTATTAAAAATTTTAAAAATTTAAAAGAATTTATAAAAATTAGTTCAAATATTTAAAACTAGCATGTAAAAAGTATTACTTTGGAAGCAAAAAGTTGTTAATTTTTTTAAATGGAATTGTTATTTTTAATTTTAAATTAATTCAAATATATACTTTCATAGAAAAAAGGCAAAAATTTTAGAAAGTAAGTTAGCAATAATTTTTACTCCTTTTTAGTGTAAAAAATTATTATATTTAACTTTTTATTTTAGGATATTATTTTTAACTAACAAATATAGAAATAATTAGAACTAATCTTAAATTTTATTTGATATATTTTGAGCTAAAATTTATGGCACCTTAGAGGAAATTATTAAAATATTGAATATTAACATAAATGCCAAATTTTGATTATATTTTTATTATTTTTATAATTTTTTGAAAAATTTAAATTTTTAAATAATTATTTATAGTTTTCATTTATCTTTTTAATATTTTTTTTTCAAAAATAATATTTTTTATATTTTAAACCACATTCGAATGAACATAGACATTCATTTGTCAAAGTTCATTTTGGATATATATATATATATATTAATAATTTTTAAAATAATTTTCAGAACTTTATGAATTTTTAGAATTCTTATATTTATTTGTAGTTTTTTAAATAGTTTTTAATAACTCTTATAATATTTAGAGCCACATCTAGAATGGATATGAATAAATAGTTATCAAAGTTCAAATATATGCTAACGTGCACATTGCATGTTATTTGTCAGTCTCTACTAATCACATTAGCATTTATTAATAGTCAAACTGGTCAATGACGGTTTCCATTAACGGAATGGCCTAATTGATCCTTTTTGTCACTAAGGGCTTGTAAATGTTTAAAGTTATTGATTAAATGCTTAAATGTTGTATTAGGAATCAAATGGGGTTGTTTTAAGGAAGTAGATAAAGTTTAGATAATGACTATTTCTTGGACTTTATCTTGTTGATTTTAAGGAACCGAGCTAATCAAATTTTGAAGGGAGCTTATGATTTCGAAAATGAGGAGATAAAGTCTCAATTTTCTGGCTTGTTTCAAATTTGAAAGTTGACTTATCTTCTTTCAAAAAAGAGGACAAAATGGAGCCTATAAATAGGTTGTGGAACATGCTAAGCTGGGTAGATTTTGGGGAGTGTTTAATTTGTTCTACTTGAGGAATATTTTGTTAGGTGTTTAGGCCTTGTTATTTTGGGGACTTGGGGAGCGCTTTTTCAATTAGTATTAGAGCAAAATCTAAATATACTTGAAGGAGATGTTCTGAAATCTATGAAAGAAGGTAGTTCAATAATTTGAACACCCATACTGATTAGCTTGTCAATTCATACATATTGGAAGGCCTATACAAGAGCTTTCATAATTTTTACAGGTGAAAGGACTTAAATGCAATATTTAGTGGAATTAAGATTTAACAATCCAAAATTGTTTCAATGTGTGAATTAACTAGACAAGTATGGACAATACTGCAAAACCAACGTGAAGGAATGTTGTTTGCGCTAAAAAACTTCGAATTCTAATAATTAGGTTTAAATTTTTTTTTGAAATGAATGAAAATGATATTATTTCTGAGTTTATTCACAATTAAATGAATTTTTATCTTGATAAATAATTTTCAAATGAAAAATTGATATACAAAGTTGTTAGAATTAAGTGACCCAAATTCTTATTTAAATAAAATAAAAGAAGAATCCCTATAGAATTACACTTCTTTTATTTTATTTTAAATAAGGTTTTTTAAACCTTATTAAACTCTATCTATTTGATATTGATTAGAATAAGGAGTTTCAATCTTACTACACTCCTATTGAATATGGCTTTATAAGCCTATAAATAGACATGGTCTATTCCTCTTGTAATTGATTCGAATTCGACATAGTGAATTTTTCTTCTCCTCTGCCCGTGGTTTTTCCCGAAAGGGTTTCCACGTAAATTTTGTGTGTTCTTTATTTTTATTTCTATTTCTTTTTTTTTCTTTACGATATATTGTCATTACCGACGTTATATTTTTCACAAATTGGTATCCAAGCTTCCGGGTTTTTCTCATCTCGATAACGGTAATGGCGTCTTTAAAGTATGAAATTCCGCTGTTGGATCGCAACACCAGATTTGCGTTGTGGCAGATAAAGATGCAGGCAGTTCTTGCACAGATGGATTTAGAGGAAGCCCTGCTAGGGGTAGATAAGATGCCTTCGACATTGACGGAGGAATATAAGAAGCGCAAGGATCGAAAGGCGTTAACACAGTTACATCTACATTTATCTAACGAAATTTTGCAGGATGTGATGAAGGAGAAGACTGCCGCAGCATTATGGAAGAGGCTAGAACAAATATGTATGTTGAAAACTCTAACTAGCAAGTTGCATATGAAGCAACATCTTTATGCTCATCGTTTGGGGGAAGGTGCGTTTGTGCACGAACACTTAACAGTGTTTAAAGAAATTCTCTCAAACTTGGAGGCCATGAAGGTTCAGTATGATAAGGAAGATCTAGGGTTGATTCTACTTTGTTCGTTGCCCCCGTCTTATTCAACCTTTAGAGACACGATTTTATATAGCCGTGAGTCTCTCACAGTTGATGAGGTTTATGATTCTTTGACCTCGTATGATAAGATGAAGCATCTTGTGGTTAAACCCGACTCCCAGGGAGAGGGTCTCATTGTTCGTGGGAGACAAGATCAGAATGCTGATGATGATCGTGGAAGGACACAGGATCGGAGTCCTCGCGGTAAATCTAACGGTAGATCGAAGTCTTCAAACAGAGGTAAAACTTGTAACTTCTGCAAGAAGAAAAGGCACATTAAATCTGAGTGCTATAAGCTACAGAACAAGATTAAAAGGGAGGCTGCGAATCAAAAGGGAAAACAACCAGAAAATTTTGGTGAAGCTGATATTGTAGAAGACTACAGTGATGGTGAACTTCTAGTCGCTTCTGTCAACAATTCTAAAGAGAGCGAGGAGTGGATACTTGATTCAGGCTGCACCTTCCACATGAGTCCCAATCGGGATTGGTTTACAAATTATGAAACAGTGTCTGAAGGTGTTGTTTTGATGGGAAATAATGCTTCGTGTAAAATCGCAGGTGTTGGAACAATTAAAGTTAAGATATTTGATGGAGTTGTCAGAACACTTAGTGACGTACGGCATGTTTCAGAATTGAAGAGAATTTTAATTTCGTTGAGTAATCTTGATTCAAAAGGGTACAAATACACAGCTGAAAGTGGGATTTTGAAGATTTCCATAGGTTTCCTCATTGTGATGAAAGGGCAGAGAAAGACTGTCAAGTTATATGTTTTGCAAGGTTTTACTGTTATTGGTGATGCAGCTGTCGCTTCCTATTCTTTGTCAGATGATGATATTACTAAACTTTGGCATATGCGCCTAGGGCATATGAGTGAGAATGGCATGGCATAATTGAGCAAAAGAGAACTTCTTGATGGGTAAGGAATTTGCAAATTGAAGTTCTGTGAGCACTGCGTTTTTGGGAAGCAAAAGAAAGTTCGATTCACCAGATGAATCCATAACACGAAGGGAACGTTGGAGTACATTCATTCTGATCTGTGGGGGCCATCAAGAGTGCCTTCGAGAGGTGGAGCTAATTATATGCTAACTTTTATTGATGATTTTTCTAGAAAAGTTTGGGCATTCTTCTTGAAGCAGAAAAGCGATGTGTTTTCCGCATTTAAGTCTTGGAAAGCTATGATTGAAAAACAGATAGGAAAACAAATAAAATACCTCCGCACAAACAATGGCTTAGAGTTTTGTTCTGATGAGTTTAATAAACTGTGCAAGTTAGAAGGGATCGTGAGACACTTGACAGTTCGTCATACTCCACAACAAACGATGTTGCAGAACGAATGAACAGAACTATCATGGAGAAGGTTCGATGCATGTTGTCAAATGCCAACTTACCAAAGTCGTTTTGGACCGAAGCAGCCTCTACTGCATGTTTTTTGATCAACCGATCTCCATCCATTGCCATTGAGAAAAAGACTCCACAAGAGGTATGGTATGGTAATCCTGCTAATTATTATGATTTAAAGATCTTTGGGTGTCCTGCGTATGCTTATGTTGATAATGGAAAATTGGAACCGAGATCCATTAAATGTGTTTTTCTTGGTTATAAAGCTGGCGTAAAAGGGTATAAGTTATGGTGTCCTGAAAATAGAAAAGTTGTGATTAGCAGAGATGTTGTTTTTTATGAAACTGCTATGCTACCTAACTTATCTCTTAAAGAGTTTTCCAATAAAGAAAATCAAAAGCAGGTGGAACATCAGATTAATACAGAGACAACTCCTCAAGCCAGTATAAAAATTGAGAATAGAGTTGCTTCTTCACCACAATACCCTATTGCCAAAAACAAAACTAGAAGAGAAATTAAACCTCCAAAGAAGTATGCCGAGGCTGATCTAGTTGCTTATGCTTTAAATGTGGCTGAAGATATAGATGCAAACCAAGAGCCGTCTAATTATTCTGATGTGGTTAGCTGTGAAGACTCAGAAAAGTGGATGTGTGCTATGCAAGAGGAGATGGAATCACTCCACAAAAATAGAACATGGGATCTTGTGAAACTTCTTAAATGTAAAAAGGTTGTTCGTTGTAAATGGGTGTTTAAAAAGAAAGAAGGGACTCCAGGAGTTGAAGAATCCAGATATAAAGCAAGGCTTGTTGCAAAGGGTTACAGTCAAATTCCAGGAGTGGACTTTACAGTCTCCCCAGTTGTGAAGCATAGTTTGATTCGAGCTTTGCTTGGTATTGTGGCCATGCATGATTTGGAGCTTGAGAAGTTAGATGTAAAAACTGCATTTTTGCATGGAGAACTTGAGGAAGATATTTACATGCAACAACCATAGGGTTTTACAGTCTCAGAAAAAGAGGACTATGTTTGCTTGCTGAAAAAATCTCTTTACGGTTTGAAACAATCACCAAGACAGTGATACAAGAGGTTTGATTCCTTTATGACTTCTCATGATTTTAAAAGAAGTAGTTTTGACAGCTGTGTTTACTTTAAGAAAAACAGTGATGGTTCTTTTGTGTATCTACTTCTTTATGTTGATGACATGTTGATAGCAGCAAAAGATGAAGGAGAGATAAGAAAGGTCAAAGCCCGACTAAGTGAAGAATTTGAGATGAAAGATTTGGGACCAGCAAAGAAGATACTTGGTATGGAGATTCTCAGAGATAGAAAAGAAAGTAAATTGTACCTAAGTCAAAAGGATTACATGGAGAAAGTTCTTTGCAGGTTCAATATGCAGTGTGCTAAGCCTGTTAGTACTCTTTTAGCAGCCCATTTCAGACTTTCATCGGCTTTGTCTCCACAATCAGATGATGAGATTGAGTACATGTCACATATTCCATACTCTAGTACAGTTGGATCTCTCATGTATGCTATGGTTTGTTCACGTCCAGATTTATCATATGCAGTCAGTGTAGTTAGCAGATACATGGCGAATCCCGGTAAAGAACATTGGAAAGCAGTTCAGTGGATTTTAAGATACTTACGAGGTACTACAGATGTTTGCTTACAGTTTGGAAGAACTAGAGATGGAGTCATTGGGTATGTTGATGCTGATTTTGCTGGAGACCTTGATAAAAGAAGATCTCTTACTGGTTATGTCTTTACAATAGGAGGGTGTGCAATCAGTTGGAAAGCTACTTTGCAAATTACAGTCGCTTTGTCTACCACTGAAGCTGAGTACATGGCGATTACTGAGGCTTGTAAAGAAGCTATTTGGTTGAAGGGACTTTTTAGTGAGCTCAATGAAGACCTTCAAATTAGCACAATATTTTGTGACAATCAGAGTGCCATCTTCCTTACAAAAGATCAAATGTTTCATGAGAGAACAAAACACATTGATGTTCGGTATCATTTTGTTCGTGATATTATTACTCGTGGTGATATTGTTGTGAGCAAAATTAGTACTCATGAAAATCCTGCAGATATGATGACTAAGTCACTTCCTATAACCAAGTTTGAGCATTGCTTAGACTTGGTTGATGTTCATTGTTGAAGTTAAACCCTTAAGGGGTTTTATGGAAGAGGTGGAGAACTTGTTCGTTGAGAGTTCGCGATGAAGAACTTGTTCATTGAGAATTCGTGTCAAGGTGGAGATTGTTAGAATTAAGTGACCCAAATTCTTATTTAAATAAAATAAAAGAAGAATCCCTATAGAATTACACTTCTTTTATTTTATTTTAAATAAGGTTTTTTAAACCTTATTAAACTCTATCTATTTGATATTGATTAGAATAAGGAGTTTCAATCTTACTACACTCCTATTGAATATGGCTTTATAAGCCTATAAATAGACATAGTCTATTCCTCTTGTAATTGATTCGAATTCGACATAGTGAATTTTTCTTCTCCTCTGCCCGTGGTTTTTCCCGAAAGGGTTTCCACGTAAATTTTGTGTGTTCTTTATTTTTATTTCTATTTCTTTTTTTTCTTTGCAATATATTGTCATTACCGACGTTATATTAGAACGATTTGCTAATTAACTCGCAACAAATAAGGAGGCCAAATACATCACCACACACAGGCTGGATGAACTTATAAGTTCATTTTGAACTTTAGAAATGAATTTTGGTTGCAACAAAAACTCAAATTTTTTATTAATTTTTGGGATTCGAAAATCACTTTTTCTTGGTTTGAATGTTTTTATCTTTTTTTGGCTTAAACATAATTTTATCATTAATTTTGTAATTAAATAAAAAAATATAGATACATAAAATGATTATGATGATGCAGCTAGAGCCTAGATCTAGAAAGAACGAATTTGTGTTAGTAGGCTAGAGCCTAGATCTAGAAAGAACGAATTTGTGTTAGTAGGGAAATAATAAAGGAATATAACGCGTGATTTCACACCATTCTTGCCTCCCAAGCGCATTTATCACAGTATCTAGTTTCCCATAAAACATCCCCCTTGCCTGAATCAAGTTAAAATAATCAGTAATAAAATAGAACATCCGATCCATAGAAAGTAGAAACCAAAACCCCCGGTCCTTCTCTCAACAAAAAAACCGCCCCCCGTATTTCTTTACCATCACTTTCTTCCCTTTAAAATCCGCCCCCATTCGTTTCCACTTCACTTCATCATACACAACAATTTCTTGATTACTTCGAAACTTAGAAAAAAAAAAGAGAGAGAGAGAATTCACTCCTTTCTTTCCCTCTACAATTTTCTTCGCGAAATTTCGTATTTCTTTCTCTGAAATGGATACCAATATTGGATCACTTGACAGCTGCAAACCTACTTCCAACGACGTTTGCTGTCCGGCAAACGGTACCGTTTCTACCATCCAAGGATCCGTTTCCCCCACCATCATCAACTCCTCTGAAGCCACTTTGGGCCGCCACTTGGCTAGGCGGCTTGTGCAAATCGGAGTAAGCGATGTTTTCTCTGTTCCTGGGGATTTCAACTTGACTTTGCTTGACCATTTGATATCCGAGCCAGGGCTTAACCTCATCGGCTGCTGTAACGAACTCAACGCTGGGTACGCAGCTGATGGTTACGCTCGATCACGTGGCGTTGGCGCTTGCGTTGTCACTTTCACCGTTGGTGGGCTCAGCGTTTTGAACGCCATCGCCGGTGCTTACAGTGAGAATCTCCCTCTTATCTGCATTGTGGGTGGACCCAACTCCAATGACTATGGAACTAACCGGATTCTTCACCATACTATTGGCTTGCCTGATTTTAGTCAAGAACTTAGATGCTTCCAGACTGTTACTTGCTATCAGGTTATATTCTCTCCTTTTCCCCAGTTTTTTAATAATATTGTTGTAATTTTTTGTTTCATGATAAATATGGGACCTTTGGTTTTTGCTAGGCCGTGGTGAATAACTTGGAGGATGCTCATGAAATGATCGACACAGCTATTTCAACTGCTCTGAAAGAAAGCAAGCCTGTTTATATCAGCATCAGCTGTAACCTGCCTGCAATTCCTCACCCCACTTTTGCCCGCGAGCCTGTTCCATTTTCACTCTCTCCAAAGTAAATTTTCTTTTCCTCTTTTCTGTTCAAGTTCAAGATTGTTCAGTGATTATTTTGCACGCCAAGTAATTTCTTTTTTTTTTTTTCCCATTTTCACTCTCTCCAAAGTAATTTATTTTTCCTCTTTTCTGTTCAACTTCAAGATTGTTCAGCGATTAATTTTCACGCCAAGTAATTCTTTTTTTCCGTAATGGGTGTAGATTAAGTAATAAGATTGGATTAGAGGCGGCGGTGGAGGCAGCTGCAGAGTTCTTGAACAAGGCGGTCAAACCCGTTTTAGTTGGTGGACCAAAGCTGCGTGTTGCCAAGGCATGCGAGGCTTTTGTTGAGTTGGCTGACGCTAGTGGCTACGCCGTAGCGGTGATGCCATCGGGTAAAGGGCTTGTCCCTGAGCATCATCCTCATTTCATTGGGACATATTGGGGAGCTGTTAGTACTGCATTTTGCGCTGAGATCGTTGAATCTGCTGATGCTTACTTATTCGCTGGACCTATTTACAATGATTATAGCTCTGTTGGGTACTCTTTGCTTCTTAAGAAAGAGAAGGCGATTATTGTGCAGCCTGATCGGGTGGTCATTGGTAATGGGCCTGCATTTGGGTGTGTTTTGATGAAAGACTTCCTTAGAGAGCTTGCCAAGAGGCTTAAGCACAATAATACTGCTTATGAGAATTACCATAGGATTTTTGTTCCTGAGGGACAACCTTTGAAGGCAGCACCTAAAGAGCCTTTGAGGGTTAATGTTTTGTTCCAACATATACAGAAGATGCTTTCCAGTGACTCTGCCGTGATTGCTGAAACTGGGGATTCTTGGTTTAACTGCCAGAAGCTGAAGTTGCCCGCAGGATGTGGGTGAGTATTAGGGAAGGAGCTTTTTATGTTATGAAATAAAATCCAAATATGGGTTTTTTAATTTGACATTGAACTCAAAAACTTTTGCGCAGGTATGAATTCCAAATGCAGTATGGGTCAATTGGGTGGTCAGTTGGTGCCACTCTTGGATATGCACAGGCTGTTCCAGAGAAACGTGTCATCGCTTGCATTGGTGATGGTAGTTTCCAGGTACGTAATGTCATTTTGGCCACTAGATTTTGATATTTTTGTGTGGAAAAACGAATGCACTATAAAATTGATTCACATGTGCATAATGTTCTTGTTTTGGGTACATCTTCATAATGTTGGTGGTGATTGGTTAAATAGGTGACCGCACAAGATGTGTCCACAATGCTGCGATGTGGGCAGAAGACCGTAATCTTCCTCATAAACAATGGTGGCTACACCATTGAAGTCGAGATTCATGATGGACCATACAATGTGATCAAGAATTGGAACTACACTGCCTTGGTTGATGCAATTCATAATGGTGAAGGCAAGTGCTGGACAGCCAAGGTGAGTCAAATTCAAACTTAGTACATTGGTTGAAAGAATCAAATGAAGTTCTTGACATTGATAAAATTGCTTGATATAATACTAAAAATTTGATATTGTTGTAGGTATTTTGTGAGGAAGAGCTCATAGAAGCAATTGAGACGGCAATGGGAGCCAAGAAGGACTGCTTATGCTTTATTGAAGTGATAGTTCACAAGGATGATACTAGCAAAGAGCTGTTGGAGTGGGGGTCTAGGGTCTCTGCTGCCAATAGCCGACCTCCAAATCCTCAGTAAATTCTACAGTATGCTTTATGCTATAAGCTTTTGAGTTTCTGAATGCTGAGTTAAAAATCTGTAGTTTTCAACATTTTGCAAAATTTACGGACTGCTTGCTCATCTTCGTGTCATTTTCAGTAATGAAAGCTATGTTCTGGTTTGCTTTCTCTTTGTCTTCTGTTAACAATTTGAGTACTAGTGGAGGGCGACGAAAGCGCAAAATTGACACAAAGGAAAGAACCAGTTGGTATGATAAAGACGGACAGGCGATAAATACAATAATGTACTACGTAAATTTTCGGATAGATATTTTTTAGGTATGAAAGAGAATTCATTGGAATTTGATGGTGTCAAGGGGATCATATGATTTTTTCCCCCTCAAAGCTTTACGTGGATCATAGGGAAAGGTTAGAAAGTTGTGGGTTCCGTGATTTTAATGTGCGTTCCAAAACAATGAAAAGTAGCGTCATATGATATTTCAGTCAGGTACAGCTGCCTCCCTTTAAGGAAAAGAGCTAAAACCGGCATTGAAATGTTTCCACCACAAAATTGATAAAATTGATTTCCGTAGATTTGACATTTACGGCAATCTGCTGCGTAAAATATTCTATGTGAAACATGATAACGTGGCTCCTAGTTTCACCATATTTGGGTAACTAAAATTTCCTCTAACAAAGAGAAAATCTTCCAGTCCAACTATAGTTTTACCATATTTTTCTAGAATGTGTATATTGAGGGAAAATGTTGTAAATAGAGTTGAAATAAAAAAAAATAAAATCAAATGAGCTTTTAGAAAATAAAAACTAAAAAATAACACTCAATTAAGTATTTAGTAAAAAAATTAAATTAATTAAGTTCTTCTATTAATAAAAATTAATATGTTAGTGCACACATGGTATACTATGTGAATAAATATGGCAACATATATTTAAGAAGTCTTAACATTATAATAAAAAGAATTACATAAAATACATGTGTAGAATGAATTTGCACATTTGAATATCCAAATTCATCCAAATGGATATATATATATTTGTTTATATAATAAATTAAAAATTACATAAAAATCCATTTATAATACTGTAAAAAAATAGCATATATATATAATAATAATTAAAAGTATTTTCTTTCATTAATCAGTAATAATGATATATAATTTTTACAATTTTTCAATAATAATTCTAAAACAAGTCTAGAATGAATATGAGTACATGTATGTCCACATTTGAATGAATTTAAACATCTTTTTGTCTATTTTGAACATGTATTTTTAGTACTTTACAATATAATCTCCTTTTATTTTTTCAATATATGTTGATATGGCATACTACGTCCACTTATTTAACCACGTGGTAGCTTCTCATTGCTTCCATTAGTCACATTAGTGTTAGTTAAAGATTACTCTAGTTATTGATGATTTCTATTAACGGAAATGCAATTGATTTTTTTTTTTTGTCAATAAAAGTTCAATTGATTGTACTTTTTTCTTAAGGTCTCAATTGAATTATAGACAACAAAATAGTCCAAACATGAGTTAATTTGACTAATGATAAGCTATTTAGATTACATACTAATACAAGTTGTATTATGCATTACAATAGACCATGTAATACAACTTAATATTAATTAAACTTTAGACAATCAGTAAGCGAATATTTGCTCATTCAATTTGCTTTACGTGCAAAAACTATTGAGGACATCCATAAAATGAATATAAATTAATCATGTAAAAATCTTTATTTATTCAATCAATTCGAAACTTACAAGTAACTAGTTATGGAATTGCTACACTAAGGGTGGGCTTAGATGGGTAATTGTTTATCTGTGATTAGTGTAAAAACAACGATGGATGTGAGATTAGATATTGTACAGTGAAACAAAAAGTAAGCTAAACATACCAAACCCCACCATACATCCAAACCTACTTTCAGCGCACAAATCTCAACACAGAATGAGACTCAAACATGGGGTATTAAAATTTTTAAAACGTTAACGTTACCATTAAACCATACCATTAACTTTGAATTCATTTGTTTCCTTTCTTTCTTCCTTTATTTTTTATATTATATTTTAACTAATTTCATTTTATTAATACCTTTTAAATAAGGAAATTAATTATTTTTACATAAATATAATTTAATAAATATATCTCAAGTTTATTATATAACTTAATTAAATATAAATGTGAAATATTTAATTTTAATTGATTTTTTTATGAAAACGTCAACTATGTTTAATTTTATAGTACTTCGATATGTAACTAATTTCTTTATTCTATAATTAAAAATAGAAAAATAAATAATAAAAAATGTATAATTTTTTTCTTCGAACCATAATAGTATTTTACCCAATTAAATATTTTAGAATGATATTTACATCAATCACTTTTAATTGATTTTTTTAATCAAACCACTTGATAAAAATTCACAAATTTTAAATAAAATGAGAAATTTACCTTTTATTGGTTATATTTATTTTTTATACCTTCCATCTGTATATCTAATAATTTTTAATAAAAATCTAATTAATTATAAAAATATTTTAATTATTAAAAAAGTAAATTATAAATTGTATTATATACTAATATAATCATATGTTAAATATAATGTATTTTTTAATTGATATATGTAAGTGATTTTTAAAAGTTACTCGTACAATTACAATTGTAATTATAAAAAAAATTCAAATAACTATAATCAAATTAATAAGGATAAATATGTTAATGCATGTTAATTATTTAAATTTAAATTTAATATTAACTTTAAGAAAATATATTTTTCTTCTTTATTTTTCTTTTGTTAATCACTCTAAAATTATGTCATTCCTATTTTAATAATCTATTTTTTGTAATTAATTTAGTTATCGCCGATAATTAAATTGACTAAATTGATCAGTGCATTGCTAAACCTAATGAAATACTCTCATTTTCCCTTTGTTAGCATTTTCAATTTTCAATTGGACTTCCCTCAATAGATATACATTGTTGATCATTGTCCGACGAATCGATGCCACCAAAAGACTCTGTTCCTTCTCTCCTTTGCTTCTATCTATTATGATCTTTTAAGAAATAACCAAAAATCACATGACCCACACTCAGAGCCTTAAAAAATGCCATTGGATTTGCGTAATTTATCATTTAATTGGCTTGGGTCCAAGATATGTGACTATTCTTAGCCTTAACATTGAATCCACCAACGAAATTTAAAAGGAGAGCACCATAGGCTCTGATTTTGTCAATTGAGTCTCTTTTTTAAGTTTTATTTTCTCTTTCTTTTTTTGATTTTTTTTGCTTTGCTTCTTCTTCTTCTTTTTTAATTGTCCTTTTTTATGTTCTAATTTGGGGTAGAATTTGAAAAATGTTGAATTCAAAAAAATATTTAGGGTTTTGGGTCGATTCTTGGTATATTTAAGGAAATAAACCTATTTTGGAGAGAGAAACATAAACTATGTCCTATGTGCGCTTTTTGACACATTAGTTCACTTGGTTAAATGGTTAATTATTATTGGTTTTGTTTTTGAGTCTCGGGTTCGATTCCTCTTTAACTCACATTTGTATTTTTTATTTCATATTGTTTCAAACTCTACTTTTATTTTCAATTATTGTTTTTAACATAGTGACTCTTTTGGTTAGATGGTTAATTAATTATGATTTTATCATTGAGTTTTAAGTTCAATTCCTCTACATCTGTATTTTTTATTTTATGTTGTTTCAAACTTTTTTTTAATTAATATTTTAATTAATAAATATTTTATTTTTAAGTTTTAAAATTTTCAAATCATCTTTTTAATTAATAACTATTTTATTTATAAAATCAAATAATTATTGTCAAATATAATTATTTTTAGTAAATATAATTTTTATACATGTAATATTTTATTTTTCAATCCATATCATGAGTGTAGTAAAATTTAGTATTATATATTTTTGTATGTGTATTTGAAATATTTCACATATAAACATAATGATATTTGAAATATTTCACATAAAAATATTTGAAATATCATACCTACAATGTAAATGAAAAAAGAATGATATTTGAAATATTTTACATATAAAAATAATAATGATATTTGAAACAGTTATTTGATTTTGTAATATTAGAAATTACCATACCCACAATGTAGGTGGAGAAAATAAATATTTGATAAATATTATACATAAAGACACACATACGTGTGTGTGTATATATATATATATATATATAATAGTTAATGTTTTAAAATATATATATTTAACACAATGATAAATGTCAATTTTATAAAAAAAATTATTATATAATTGACAATAATTATTTGATTTTATAAATAAAAGAGTCATTAATTAAAAAGATAAATTAAAAATAAAAAAATTGAAAGCAATATATTTATTAATTAAAAACTTAATTAAAAATAAAAAAATCTTGAAACAACATTAAATAAAAGTAGAGATGTGTTTAGAAGGGAAATCAAACCTAGGACTTAAGGATAAAATCACTATTAATTAACCATATCTAACCAAATGAGCTAATGTGTTAAAATTTTAATTGATATAATAACAAATTTAGCCTCAAAGTTTACACATTTTATCAATTTAGTATTTATTTAACAAATTTAGCCCGCAATATTTATATATTTTGTCAAATTGATCTTTAATTTAATAAATTTAGTCTGCAATATTAATACATTCCGTTAATATTTACACATAATATACATATATAACAATGGCTAAAAAATTTTACTATACCAATCAAAATTATGTACAACTGACGAAAAATATTAATGTTATGATTAATTGCATTAATTGTTCACTTTTAAATTTAACTGAGATTAATTTATTTTAAATTTTTTAAAGAGATAAATTTACTCAATATCAAAATTAAAAGAAACTATACAATTGCTTTATACCTATATGATTTAATATGACATTCTAGAACTTCCTCATACTCGTCATGCTACATTGCAGTCTTATACAGAGATTGAAGTAATGGGGATTGGGGTTTAGTCATAGATCCTAATCTCATCATTTAGTAGTGAAGGTATTGATAAATGCTTAGGCTGAAGATTATTTCTTTTAGTATAATTATAGGTGTCTTCATCTGTTTTTTGGTTTGAGTTTAGTTCTAATAAGGTGATATTTAAGTAAAATTTTCTTAACAATATCGATTCTAAAATTCAAACTTAATTTAAATATCTTTTGAGTAAAAAGTCCACTTTTATTTCTTCTAATCACTTGTTGATTATAGTGAATAATTTTACAGCCACCAATTAAGTCATTAATTATGAAGTCAATTTGTTCTCTCAAAGTTCACATTGTGTCCAACAACATGTATTACATGGTCACTCTTGGAATAGCCTTCCTGACTTAATAAAAATGCAATGGGTCAAGCAATACTAGAATGGATTAAAAAACACAAAAGCTGCGATGGGCAATGTGACTCAGAAATTTCCGTCGTTGTTCCAGCAACAGTTTGTGATTATTATCTCTTAAATCCTATGATGATTGGACCCTCCACGCTTACCTCGGGCTCTGGGAAATGGACCTTTTTTCTCACCTTTAGGCCCAACTCCAGGCCTCAGTTTGTGAGGAAAGCAGAATGTATGAAATGCTTTTTCTTTTAAGAACAAACCAACAAAAAGTATGACAAGTTGCTATTGATGACACCAATACAATTAAAGATTCAATAAGATAAATCTTTTAAATGAAGGATGAAAAAGAGAATCACTGAATTTTACCTCATCTAACGTGGTAAGTTAACTGACCACATCAGTTAATTAAGTGGGCCACGTTAGTGGTCCCATTAAGCCAATGACGGAAAAAGTTAATAGGTAACTAATTTGTCACTTTTCTATAACATTAGTTACTATTTTGTTATTTTTCAAAAGTTGAGTGATTGAATTGAAAACAAAATGACTATTTTATCAGCTACCCCAAATTTAAGTGGCTATTGATGTAATTTACCCTAATTTTAATTATACACGTGAACAATATTGTAAGATTATATTTGTTTAACAATATGATTGTGGCATATAATTGCTTAATTTATGGTTTTTTTTAGTTATGCCACAAATTTTTTACACATTACATTAATATTTTTATGATTATTATAAGAAGAGAATGTAAAATCAATGTTGTTTATTGATTTAATTAATTAAACTTTATTTTTTAGTTAATATTATATTTGTTTCACTAAACTACGGAAAATATTTTTTTTATAAAATTATTCAAACACCAAAAATTATTAAAACGATCAAAACTAAACCCAATTTTTTAATTCCATTTTATATTTTAGATTTACTTAAACTTGAGATTCAAATATAATTATTTTTATTCTAGACATCTAATTAGATTAAAGTATTTATAGCATAAGCCTAAAATCAGTTTGGTTCAAATCTAACCTAATTAATGTTAATTAAATTTAAGAACTAACTTGAATTATGATTTTAAAATTTAATCCTATATGGACTAAAATTTAATATACTTGTAATCAAAATTAAACCGAACATGCCTTAACCTTAAACTAAGACCATCTAACTAATTTTCTTAAAGCAAATCTACTTGTTACTCTAATAAATAATATTCAGATTGAGATTCTAATTCAATGTAATTAAATAAAATTTAAGAATAACAATAAGCGCTGAATGTAATAGTAAGTTACGTTTCATTCTTAAGGAGAGATGCAGTTCGGAATTTGAAAATGACATTATTGAGAGAAATAACTATAAACAGGGGTGAAGCAGAACAAATTTTTAGGGGCGGCCGAATGAAATTTTAATTTTTTATAGTCTATATCTTTATAATTTTTAAAGGATTAAATCGAATTTTTATAATTTTAGGGGGCCAAAGTGCAATTTTACCTTTACTAATTTAAAAATTTTAAAACATTTTAAGGGGCTAAATTTAAAATTTACATTTTAGGGGGGCCGGGGCCCCTGCCAGCCCCCCTTAAACAGGGGCGAAGCAGGATAAATTTTTAGGGGGGTCGGATGAAATTTTAATTTTTTATAGTTTATATCTTTCTAATTTGTAAATGATTAAATCGAATTTTTATAATTTTAGGGGGCAAAGTGCAATTTTACCTTTACTAATTTAAAATTTTAAAAAAATTCAAGGGCCTCAATAGCAATTTTACCTTTTAAGGGAGGCCGGGGCCCATGCCAACCCCCTTGGCTTCGCCCCTGCCCCTAAATCCGCCCCTGACTATAAACCTCTAATATAAACAAATAAAACAAACGCAACAATTCACATATACTTATCGATATTTTTATTCCTTCCCAAAATTATAAACAGCCTAACTAAGTTTGAGATTTAAATTCTCAAACTAAATTCACCGTCTTACTATTTATATAACATAATGTACTAATTTAAAAGATTACAATAAGATTCTTAAATGACCTAATACAAAATCCTATCTTATTTCATTTCGATTCCTAGATTCATTTTTATTTCCACGTCAAATCTATTTAGTTAACCCCTAAATTCCTAAAAAGGTTAATTCCGTGGCAAGTCCTCCATTAGCGGTTGAATATTCAATTTAATTCATACATTTAAACCAAGAGTCAATTTAATCTCAAGATTAAGGCTACGTTTGTTTCACTGAAAATGACTTCCAGAAAATGATTTATGGAAGATGATTTACTTTTCTGGAAAAGCTAATATTCTCTGTTGTTTGGTAGATTTCTTAAAAATATTTCATAGAAGTTGTTTTCGATTAAACAAATAAAAATATTTCATAGAAGTTGTTTTCAATTAAACAAACATACATCTGAGATTTTCTTATTTTTCATTGTTTAATTGAATTTATTTTTATCTATAATTTTATATTTTACATTGTTTTTGCATATATTAAAAATATCATGTTAAATTCAGATTTATTACAACGTCATTTTTTAATTACATGACTACTAAGTGAGTATTTTTATTTAAAAATGTGACATCAACAAAATTGACAAAAAAAATTAATGATGTCAACAATTGGACTTGATTTTCAAATTTGAAAAGTAAAGGGACTAAATTCTTGAAAATAAAAGTACAAAGACTAAATTACAAATCTGTGAATTGTACATAGACTTATGACATATTTTAACCTTTATACTACAAAACATTTATTATTAATATATTTATAATTGTAATAAATATTTATTATAAAACTATTAATATTAAATATTTTGAATAATATTATTTAAAATTATTATTTTTAAAATTTTTTATTAAAATAAAATTAAATATTAAATTTTAAAACAATAAATTATATTTATTAGATTAATAATTTATTATAGAACTAAATAAATAATTAAATATGTATGTTTAATAATATTAAAACATATAATATTTTAAATATTTTTAAAAATAAAAATAAAATTTATTATTAATATAATAATATTAAGCTTGATTTAAATTAATTTTTATATAAAATAAAGTTATCTATAAATGAGCCATTTTTCAGAAAATAACTTACACTTTTCAAAATGGTAAGTCATCTTATAGAAAAATAGTTTATTTTACCTTTATCAAACTATTTTATGTGAAATAAACATAAAAAAAAAAAACAGAAAACATCTCACTGAAATTGTCTACAACATCAACGGCTACGCAGCTAATTTGGAATTGTAGTCCCACGTTTTTATTATCATTTGAATAAATAGTATAAATCAACAGTGAACTGAACGCGAAAGCACTCATTAATTATTGAATGCCTAAATCAGTGCATCTAGTGACGTTAAATGTGGTGTTATTATTGCAGTATCAAGTAAAATAGGTCTAATATAAAAATAGAGAAATTCACACTTTATTTTATTATGATTTGATTGAAAATTAAAAATTAAATTTTACCATCAAAATTTAATATTTCAATAATTTATATGTAAAAAATTAAATAATAATAATTTAATAGTTTATATGTAATAAATTAATAAAATCAATATTTACAAATAATTTTACGAAATTCTCAGTTTCATTAAATAAAATATCAAGTATTGATAAAATTTAAATTTAAATTTTATTTTATTTTTCATAAAATAAAAAATAAAATTCATAATTACACCAATAAAATAAAACAAAACCCAAATCCTGAACTTCATGCTTATGACCGGAGCATGTAACACTATAGCTATCACATGAAATGATCTCTTTGGTTGGATTTTTGTTCCCTATTCTTTGAATGTTAAATTTAATATATGATTATATTCTGCATCTCTATTATACAAAAAAGTAATATTGTTACTTTTATTTATGTGTGAAAACATGGGTAAAGTATATTGGATTCAAATTTTATTTTGTTTTTTTTATTTAAAAATTAAGTAAATTAATTTTATATGTTAGATAAAAAAGTAAATTCATCATTTTTTATTAAAAAAAGCATCCATGTATATTGTTAAAAATTGACATGTTGATGGAATAATTAGACACTAAGACATGAAATGCCACATATACCTCATGTTGATGTACAATGATCAATTTTGAACAAACTTGCTCTTTGATCTAACATACATGAACTAAATTATCAATTTTTTGAATAGAAAAAAATAAAATGCAATCCGATTCCTAATATATGAACAATGGCGATTTTAGGGGGCTAGTATAGGCGTCAGCCCCCTAAATTTTGTAAAATTTCAATTTAACCCTTTTGATTTTTTAAAAGTTTTTATTTTTACCTTATAAAAGATGATTAAAAATAAGATAATTTTGTGTTTGACCCTCCCAAAATTTTCTAAAGTTTCTTTTAATTTGATTACTTTGATAAAATTTAGCAACATTTTTAGTTTAATTTGGTAAACTATATAAAGTAGTATCTAAATATTTAATTTGATAAAATAAATAATTATAATATTTAATACAAATCAAGCGTTTTAACTTACTTTTTTTAAATATTTATTTTGATGATTAAAATTATCTCAAATTTAATAAATATATTTTTTAAAGTAGGCCCAATTCAATTAAATCTACTTTTAACATGTCTATTTTATGTAAATATCCCACACTTCCTTATCAATATTTTTTACTTCACTCCTGATACCTCTATAGTATTTTTACCCGAAAACATTGAGTTCATACCATAAATGGTTTTTTTAATAAAATAAATGTAACTGAGAAGAGAAAGAAAGAAAGAAATAAGCAACAAGTCTAAATGTGATTGGTGGGTTGGTTGGTTTGATTCTATTAAAATAAAGGGGCAATGGCAGGAGTAGTGGTAGTGGCAGTACCACCTGTAATACCCCTCACCCGTATTCAACGCTGGAATAGGATTACGGAGTGTTACCGAACATATCACACATTTAAACATTCATTTCACATACATTTTCATATTTCATGTAATCATCATTCAACAACATTCTTATTGTCCCTAATACGAGCTTACGAGGCTTAAAACATG
This sequence comes from Gossypium australe, assembly GCA_005393395.2. Classification (NCBI taxonomy): domain Eukaryota; kingdom Viridiplantae; phylum Streptophyta; class Magnoliopsida; order Malvales; family Malvaceae; genus Gossypium; species Gossypium australe. The sequence goes on along the minus strand of CM016622.1, from coordinate 10,629,206 downwards.
TATTCGAGGTAGTTCGGGACTAAATCAATAACTTTAAAACCTTTTAGAACACTTAGAAATTTTTTGCAAAATACAGGGGATATGTAACAGTCCGATTTAAACCTTAATCGGAATAGTGGTTTCGGAACCACAGATCTGAGTCAAAAAATATTTTAATATTATTTTTGGTGTCTACAGCATGTTAATTTATGTGTGTGAAAGTTTCGTGTGAAAATTTTATCGTTTGTGTGCTCGATTTAATTAAAAAGACTTAATCGCGTAAAATGCAAAACTAGCATGCTATAGGTAAAGGTATCTATTTGCTATGGCTTTTATTATATGGAGTTCTTATGTTGTAATTTAATCATTAGAATTATGCATGGACAAAAATAGACAACCACTAAATAGTTTTCTAATTAAATCATTAAGGTTAAAATTGTAAAATGTATATTAATATGTATTAAATAAAACAAAAATAAATGGCCATGCATGTGTTCATCTTTCTTGGCCGAATCTAAGAAGAAAAATAAAGCTTTGGAAGCTTTAAACATTCGACACCTTTGGGAGCTTAATTCGAGTATGTGTATTGCTTGGTTTTTGATAATTTTTACGTTTTTGAGATCGTTACTTTGAATACTAGCTAGCCCATGCTTGAATTTTTGAATTTGATGATGTATTCATGATGATAGTTTGTGGTTTTTGTTGTTTGATGATGGAAAATAAATATATGTTGTTAGATTAATATGTTTTGTATTTGAATTTTTAATGAATTTGAGAAATTTGGGCTAAATTGTGAAAACAATAATTTGAGGGACTAAAATGTAAAATAAATGAAATATGTGGACTTATATGAGTTTAGTGAACATTCGGCCAAGTTATAGTGTGGTCAAATTTTGAATATTTTGTATTTTGTTAAATAGGGACTAATTTGTGAAAAATGTGAAATGTCAGGGGCAAAAGTGTAATTTTCCCATTTATGTGTTTTTGGATGAATATTGATTGAATATGTGATTTAATAAGTTTAATTTATACTAATTTAGATCAAGAAAAGAGGAAATAGGAATTTGATCGGGGGAAATCTAAAGTTGTTGAATAGTTGTCTTGGTTCGTCTGTCTTTGTCGAGGTAAGTTCATAAGTAACTAAGTGTCGTTAAATTCGATTGTATATATTTTATCTGTGCCGAATTGAATTATTACTTGTATATATATGTTCAAGCCGAATTTGTATAAGTATGAGAGAAGTATTTACAAGCCTGAATCGATCGAGTTACGACGTCCGAAAGCCCCGTCGAACCTTAGGAATAGTTAGGATACATATGTCATGACATAGGATTTCTGATATGTGTTTACGTGTAAGACCATGTCTGGGACGTTGGCATCGACTTGTTATTTACGTGTAAGACCCTGTTTGGGACAGTGGCATCGTTGTGTGATTACATGTAAGATCATGTCTGGGACGTTGGCATTGTACGAGCTTTTCAACTATCCAAGTATCCTTTTTAATTCCGAATGGTTCAACGGGCATTGTAACACCCCAAATCCGGCCCACAAGCCTTGACCAGATCTGGTATGTCACGGAGTAAAAAGGAGTTTGAAAGGTTTGGACTAATAGTAGAAATTCAAAAAATTTTGTTAACGGTATTTGCTAAAACTCAAGTGGGTGGATTTGATAAATACGATTGAGTTGAAAACCCTTTCTTCCTTTGAAACCATTTGATCATTTAAATTTTTAGAACATTAGAGTTATCGATAACTTAGAAAATTTTGTTACCCGATGGTAACAAATTTTGAAATCACATACGAGTACTTATTTTAAAAACGTTACTTTTAACCGATTCGCTTAACAGTTCATAAGTTCATCAGTCATATAATAAAGTAAAAACAACTACCTAAACATCCAAAATAATAAGCGGCCATATTACAACCCAATCGAAATTTAGTGAATAATAAACTTAAAGCGGGGCAAAATAAAATTTCAAGTCCACAAAACAAACATGGCCGCCTCGAGTCCTTCCCGGCTCCGTCTCCGCGATTTACTCACCTGCAAGATGATATGGGAAGGGGTGAGTCACCAAGACTCAGTGTGCAAATCCCCAACCCGAAAATACCACTCATACACAAGATATTAGTATGACATGCAATTATGCAACCCAATCTAGCCATCCATGCTCCTTTTTCTACCCCGTGTGGTACCAAACCACTGGTGGTGCCAAACCACTGGTGACTTAAAGTCACGGTATCCGTCAATACTTGTGGTGCCAAACCACTGGTGGTGCCAAACCACTGGTGACCCGAAGTCACAATCAAATGATGGGGCCAACCCATCGTGTGATACCAAATCACTGGCGTCGATCCCTTATCTCAAATGTGGGGCCAACCCACGGTGGAATTAATCCACAGGGACGAGACGCTATGAGGTGCCAAACCTCTGGAGGTGCCAAACCTCTGGTGACCGTAGTCACGAAATGTGGTACCAAACCACTGGTGTCCGTCGACACGATTATTACTTCCTCTCATCAATCCCACCATCATCATGCTCACATAACAAGTATCATGATCCCATATATCATGCATTTGTATATAACATAGCATTTAACAGCATATGATGGCATACACAACATATATCATAGATCGAGCAATAGGGGACTCACCCGAAAACCAAGCTTATGCCCACTAGGCAAAGTTGCTACATGAGAGTTTATAAATATCATCATAATAACAATTTATACTAATAAAGTGTGTAAGAGCTTACACACCTGATCAAACGTAAGTCTAAGTGAATCCCGAACTACTCAACAACGAAAGCCCGAAAATCGATCTATCGCGCTAGATTTCTTGCCCTATATTCGGCCAAGACCAAAATTAATAATAATAATATAGGCTATTCGGCTATCAATCAAGAAAAATCCCGAAGGATATGTCGTACGCGAAATACTTGGACCGAAACTTACTATTACCTATCAAAACGAACCGAAATCCCGGAGTTACCACTCGACTTGTCGAGCTTCCTACCAAAAATATTCGTTAGAAACGGCATGCACACTATATTCATAATTAAGGCCTTAGCCGAATCTCCATGTCACCTTACCTTGAAGAAACGAAACCCGAAGGACACCTTCAAAGCCCCTAAGTGTTGGCTACCAACCTTTGAAAACGGCAACACCTTCCTTTAGTGGATTCGGCCTATGCTCTATGTGGTAAGTAACATTCGGCTAAGACTACAATGGAAAAAGAAAGCAAATTTGACGAGGTTAAAGAGCTTAGAAAAAAACAATAGAAGGAAAAGAAAATAACAGGAGCTAGCCGAAAACACTCCCTAGAGCCTCTTCAAAACCGAAACCCCAAGCCCCTTGGAGTCTCCCATTTTCGGCCAAAGCCTAAAACTCACGGCCACAAGAGTTGGTTGCCCTTACCTCGACGATTTCTTCACCTAGATGATCACCAAAGTTCGGCCAAGCCTTGAGGAAAAAGATGGAGTAGCCGGCCACTTCAAAAGAAACCAAGGAGAGAAAGAAGAGCAAAAATTTCGGCATGCACAAGGAAAGGAAACAAAACATGCTAAGGGAGTTTGGCTATGCTTTTGTTACCTTCAAGGCCGGCCATACTTCTTTTTTTTTTTTGTGATAATTCCATCACTAATTGGAATAAACTTTGTTTAATCATGTTTCCATCACCAACATTAATTAACCAAAATGCCCAACACTAGCTCCATCTTCAAGGCCGGCCAACCCCCAAGCACGCTTCATTCTCATCATCAAAATTCAAAATCACATTGTTTAAACATTCCCCCATAACTACCCCATCCTTTGATTAAACTAATAAACTAGCCCATCCCTATATATAATAATAATAATAATAATAATAATAATAATAATAATAATAATAATAATAATCTAATATAATATAACATAACACCATCCCATACCAAAACATAAAATAAATAAACCCATACTCCAATAATAAAATAATTAAATAAACAAAATAATAGAAATAAATAAACAACTACTTCCACAGCCCTGGGTACGAGTGCATGCCCCATGCGGGCCTTTCCCACGTCGGCCAAAGCAGAACAAAAAAAAACAAAATCTCCCTTGCTGCATACGGGTCTCGAACCCAAGACCTGAAGCAGCAAGCATCCCATGTGCAGCGCCCCTTAGCCACTCGGCCAAGGCGACTTTTGTGATATAATCCGCCATAACTTTCTTTTAAACTATACTTTGCTGGCCCCTAATGCTTTAGCGCTAAAAGCAAAATAAAAGTGCTCGCGCGCCCCCAACGGTACTCGAACGCGCGACCTCGAGCTGCAACGAATCATTACGCCTCTGGCCACTTTGCCAAGGCATTTATTTGTGACATGCACTCATCACAATTTCTTTTAAACACTCCCTCACTTCAACGCCAAAACAAAAACAACCACCCTTGCGTCCATGGTGATTCGAACCTGAGCCCAGCGCCCCCAAGCCCTTAAGTGGCGCCCCAAACCACTTTGCCACTCGCTTTCTTATGCCAAACTCTTCCAAAACTTTTTCTTAATCCTTATCTCTCCTAGCTCCTTCCCCTTAGGCACTAAAAATAAATTTTTAGCCCTAAGACAGAATTTCCCGGGGTTTAAGACTAAATCCTAAAATAAATCAAAAGGCCAATATCTAAGCATTTTATTAGGCAAACACGTGAAAACAATAGGATTGTAAATGACCCCCCCTCCCCACTTCGGGATGTTACAGGCATTATCGAGTTATGATTGAATGTGAAATTGAGATAAAAGGTTCAGGTACGTGCTAAGTTTAATGTTAATGAAAATAAGGTAAGCTTAGTATTTGAAATGATAATATAAATTATGCATGATATAAAGTGACTTATATGTATGTGTGAATGCTCAAATTCGGCCAAGTGATGCTATAATGTTAATGTTTATGTATTAGTATATGAATTTGCAAGCATGATAAATGTAAATTTGATTAATGTTTGCTTGATTCGGCCTAGTTGATTTTAATGTTCATGAATATAAAATGAATTACTTGCTTATGACTTACTAAGCTATTCAAGCTTACTCTGTGTGTGTTTGTTCATTGTTTTATATATTTTGGAAGCTAGTTATGAGCTCGGGGATCGTCAGAGAAATCCATCACACTATCGATCTTTTTTCTTTTCGGTACTTTATAAGTTGAACTTTGAATCTATGGCACGTATAGGCTAGCCTTTGTTTTGGTTGATTTTGAAAGTGTATATACATATATGTATAAGCTAGTCTTAATGTGTTTGAGTTTGAAGGTGTATATATATAAAGCCATGCGAAAATGGCTTGATTTTATTTTATGCTTGGGTTCGATTATGTCTGATCATGGTTTAAGCTCATATTGGTAAAAATGCTATATGACATGCATGATTGGTATTTTTGATTACGCAATGTGATTCTTATATGTGATTAATGATTTGTGATTTTGACTTAGATTATAAGGTAGATGATTAATGCTTGATGAATTATGACAAGTGACATATAAATTGATTAAGTAATGTATATGTTATATGTTCATGTAATTGATTCGGTTATTTGTGAGATAATTAGTAGGTTGTTCAATGTATGAGTATATTCGGCTATACTTAATTAAATTATATATATGTGCTTATGATATGTTCTTTCATGGGATAGCTATTGAGGTTCGGTGGTGGTGGTAAATATGTGTATATAACATGTGTAAATAGTTGATATTTATATGTGGTTTTATGTATAGATTATTTGAAGTTATGAAAGTAATATATAAACATGATCATAGTATGCGAATTAGGCATGTATGGTTTAATATGAATGTTCGAAAATGGTGGTTGGTATAATAGTCAAATGGATGTGAATTAATGGTTAAGTTGTTGGTTACTTTGGTATATAGTAAATGGATAATGATGGTCAAGATTTGTGGCTAAAATTTGGTTGGTGTTTTGGGTTATGTGTTTGTAATTTAAGTGTAACACCCCTTACCTGTATTCAACTCCAGAACCGGGTACGAGGCATTACCGGACTCATCTTGCTTGAACATATAACTTTGGGATTTAAAAAAAAATCCATCCCCAACTTAAAACTTCTTATTCAAATGCATAGCATCCTTATCATGGGCCTGTGAGACCTTAAACATACATTCGAAAGGTCTCGGAATTCAACTGGAAACTTTTATGCTCTTAGAAGTGCTTTGCCTAAACAGGGGTCACACGCCCGTGTGAAATGGGACACACCCGTTTGGGTAAGCCGTGTGGTCACACACGCCCACGTCCCTAGCTCGTGTGGAATTTAATTTCTAACTCGAACCTACAGGGGTTTTCACACGGCCGGGCACACACCCGTGTCCCTCACACGGCCTCGACACGCCTGTGTCTTAGCCCGTATGCCAAAACCATGGCATTCTATTTATGACATCATCACCTCACTATGGTCACACGGCCAAGGCACACGCCCGTGTCCTTAGGCCGTGTGTCGAATTAAATTCCAAATTTTAAGTGCAGACTTCATACGGCCTGGGCACGCGCCCATGTCCATGGCCGTGCCTCCCACACGGCTGAGATACACGGCCGTGTCTCTGCCCGTGTGTTTACTACTGAACATACTAACTTGTAAACCTAGAATACAAGGGGTCACACGACCGATCAACATGCCCATGGGGCTGACCATGTGTCACACACGGCCTAGACACACGTCCGTGTGTCTACCCGTGTGGGCATTAAAAGGGCTATCTTCCAAGCCAAATGCCACCCTACATCACAACCACACTTATACCAACTCAATTCAACATAACTCATGACCATAAGACACTTCCAAGAACTCAATCAAACATCCGCACAAGCATAAACTTCACAATTTCATCAACGTTGAATATATTATATAAGCTTGCCAAGTATTAGCCCAATTCCAATGACCACTTACAAAATGATTTTGATATTATAAATAGCCAACACTTTGGCTAATACATATGACATAACAAAATACCTAAGTCCTATACATGCCATACTCAAAATAAGTCTAACTTTGTTGTACCAAAGAGATGTCGATAGTGTGATTTCCGAACTCCGACGTCCCACGAATCCTCTAATTATCTTGCCAATACTACAAGGAAAAGGGAAATGAGAGGGGTAAGCATAAAGCTTAGTAAGTTTGCATGAAAATAAATAGCAACAATAAGCTCATAATGACATCAATCCATGGCATTAGATAACCACACAAAGTTATAAGCACTTTGTCATAACTTACTCGTACTTGTTCTTATCTAGAACATACCATGCCACATATCGTAAATATTCCTCGTGAATTTCTCACGGGTACCTGTATTCACTCGATCACATGACTTTAGTACTAATCTCATTTCTATTTCCAAGCATATCTATTTATCCCACTAATCACTAGGGGTACTCAAAACGCATATTCATCGTCATTAACATAAACACGTAGCCAATGCCACATCCTAGATGTAGTCTTACATGGGGTCACCTTTGAGTGCCGATGCCATATCCCGGATATGGTCTTATATGGAATTTCACATCAAGTATCGATGCCATATCCCGGATATGGTCTTATATGATTCTCATGTTCGGTACCGAAGCCATATCCCAGATATGGTCTTATATGGAACTCCACATCAATGACGAGGCCATGTCTTGGACATGGTCTTACACGTGACCTTATCCATCTCATGTCTCGGTGATAGTAATTTCCTATTTATTATAATCCCAATGGGACTTCAACATCTCATCTTTTATCATTCTTCTCATTCAACACCAATACTCAATTTCATAAAATATCATGCATTATTATAATATCAAACATTCTCAAATATGCTAGCATAAATGTTGAATTTATCACATACAAACTTGCCTCGGTTTCAAACCAAGCTAAATCGTCGATCTAGTCCGATACTTTGTTCTTTCCCCGATTGAAGTTAATTTTTGGTTCTTCTTGATCTATAATAGCAAATTAGCTTATTTAAATATTCAAATTAATAATTGCATTTCAATAATCATGCTTCGACAAAATTACTATTTTGCCCTTAAACTTTTACAAAATGACCATTTTACCCTTAGGCTCAGAAATCAATTCTAATCAAATTTCTTTCTTTAACGAGCCTAGATGAACATTTATTTCTCTTATGACTACCATCAAAACTCAACATTTCCAACATTGACTACATATTCTACAACATTTACAAAAAGGTCATTTTTAGGTGTTTTTATGGAAACACCTTTCACAAATATTGTTTATCTAACAATCAAGACTCGTTTTATTCCATAAAAATGCAGCAACCAACTTAATAGCTTTCATTGAAAAAAAAACTCTAAACTCTTCACCATTTTACAAAATAGTCTCCTCTTTAGAAAGCTTAAGCTTTAGGGGTTCCAAAAGTACAATTTTTATCAAGAATAATCACTAGAACACTTACTTGTAAAGAGAAGAGTGTACTGAAATTTTTGAGCTTTCAAACCCCTATTTGCTACAAATTTTCGTTGGAGAAATGAAGGTATTTTAATATAAAATCTCAATTTAGTCTACCTAACACACCTACTTGACCAAATTTTGACCTTTATTGTCCCCTATGGCCGGCCAACCATGATTTAAGGGGCTAATTGCCCTTTTAAGACATCCAATTAAAATTCAATGGCTTTTAGATACCTTTATCTTGAAATTTTGAACTTTTGCACTTTATACGATTTAGTCCTTTTTTCGCGATTAAGCATGAAATCGTTAAAATTAAAGCACCAAAATTTTCATGTACTCATATAATCATACTCTAACTCATAAAACATCATGAAATAATTTTCTCTAACCTCAGATTAATGGTTCTGAACCACTGTTCCGACTAGCCCCTGAATCAGGCTGTTACAATTCTCCCCATTAAGGATTTTCGTCCTCGAAAATCTTACCGGTAAAAAGGTTGGAATATTGGTTTCTCACAGTCTCCTCAGGCTCCCATGTAGCCTCTTCTATTCCATGTCTCTGCCATAGTATTTTAACAAGGGCTATACTTTTGTTCCTGAACTGTTTGACCTCTCGCACCAAAATTTTAATCGGTTCTTCGCCATAGGTCAAGTCTGGTTGAATTTCTACCTCTGTTGGTACTATCATATGTTACTGGTCCGAATGGTATCGTCGCAATATAGATACGTGGAAAACATCATGAATCTTTTCCAGCTCAGGTGGCAAGGCCAAACGGTAAGCTACCGGTCCTATCCTCTCGGTAAGTTCATAAAGTCCGATAAAGCGCAGACTCAACTTACCTTTCTTGCCAAATTTGAGAACTTTTCTCCATGGTGATACTTTCAGGAACACTTTATCACCTGCTTGAAACTCAATATCTTTCCTTTTTAAATCCGAATAGGACTTTTGTCTATCTGAGGCCGCTTTTAAACATTCACGTATCACCTTTACTTTCTCTTCAGTTTCTCTGACCAAATCGACCTCGTGAATCTGATTCTCTCTAAGTTCTGTCCAATATAAGGGCGTTCGACACTTACGCCCGTACAATGCCTCATAAGGCGCCATTTTCAAACTTGACTGAAAACTATTGTTGTAAGCGAATTCCACCAACGGTAAGTATTTTTCCCAATTACCTTAGAATTCCAAAACACAACATTGAAACATGTCTTCAAGTATTTGTATTACTCTCTCTCCGACTGCCCGTCGGTTTGCAGATGGAAAGCAGTACTGAAACTCAATTTTGTGCCTAAGGCCTCTTGCAACTTTTTCCAAAATCGTGACGTAAATCTCGGATCTCTATCCGATATAATCGACAACGGTACTCCATGAAGTCTTACTATTTCTGCCACATACAAATTCGCCAACTTATCAAGTGAGTAGTTGACCTGTACTGGTATGAAATGGGCTGACTTTGTGAGTCTATCAACTACGACCCATACAACACCTTTCTTTTTCGACGTCAACGGTAAACCCGTCACGAAGTCCATAGTAATACGGTCTCACTTCCACTCGGGAACTATAATAGGCTCAAGTAGACCTGAAGGTACTTGGTGTTCAGCATTCACTTGTTGGCAAATCAGGCATCTCAATACAAACTCGGAAATGTCTTTCTTCATACTCGGCCACCAATACCACTTCCTCAAGTCAATATACATCTTCGTGCTGCCTGGATGTATAGACAAACATCCACTATGTGCTTCATGTAAAATCTTTCGGATAAGCTCATCGTTTTTGGGTACACAGATCCTATCTCGAAATATTAAACATCCATCAGGACTTATCCGAAAGTCTGACTCAATATTTGACTCACATAGAACCCTTTTGGCTTGCAAGTTGTTGTCACCTTTCTGAACTTCACAAATCTCTTGGAGAAACAATGGTCTAGCCTTCAACTCAGCTAGAATAGAACCATCATCTGACAAAGCCATTCGAGTGTTCATGGCTCTCAGCGCAAACAAAGATTTTCTGCTTAAAGCATCGACGACCACGTTTTTCTTTCCCAGATGATAGTCAATCATTAGCTCATAATCTTTGATCAGCTCTAACCATCTCCGTTGCCTAAGATTCAACTCTTTTTGAGTCATCAAGTACTTTAGGCTCTTATGATCAATGAACACCCGACACCTCTCACCATACAAATGGTGTCTTTAAATCTTTAGTGCAAAAACAATTGCGGCTAACTCCAAATCGTGAGTTGGGTAATTCTTCTCATGACGCTTTAACTGTCTAGAAGCATATGCAATCACCTTGCCCTTTTGCATAAGTACACAACCCAATCCATTCATGGATGTATCACTGTAAGCCACAAATTCTCTTCTTGGCTCAGGTTGCACTAAAACAGGAGCCTTAGTCAACAACGCATTTAGTCTCTCAAAACTCTGTTGGCAATTTTCTGTCCAATCAAACTTCACATCCTTTTGCAGTAGCCTCGTCATTGGTGTAGCTATCATGGAAAACCCTTTAACAAAATGCCTATAGTAGCCAGTTAGGCCCAGAAAACTCCTAACATCGGTAACATTCCTTGGTGGTTTCCAATCTACAATTGCTGAGATTTTACTCGGGTCGACTCTGATTCCATCACTCGAGACAATGTGCCCCAAAAATCCAACTTCCTTCAACCAAAATTCACTTTTACTAAACTTGGCATATAATTGTCTATCTCTCAAAATTTGCAAAACCGTTCTCAAATGCTCGGCATGCTCGTTCTCATCCCTAGAGTAGATCAGTATATCATCAATGAAGACCACAAAAAATTTATTCAAATATGGCCGAAAAATGCGATTCATCAAGCCCATGAAAATGGCTGGGGCATTTGTTAAACCAAAAGGCATGACCAAAAATTCATATTGGCCACACCTCGTCCGAAATGCAGTTTTCAGTACATCCGAGTCCTTGACTTTCAACTAATAGTACCCGGACCTCAAGTCTATTTTAGAAAAAATCGTGGCTCCCTTCAATTGATCAAAAAATCATAAATTCTTGGCAACGAGTACTTATTCTTCACAGTTACTTTGTTGAGTTGCCGATAATCTATACATAATCTCATGGAACCATCTTCTTCTTCACAAATAATACGGGAGCACCCCACGAGAAAAACTCGGTCTTGCGAAACCTTTATCCATTAGTTCTTGCAACTGAGCTTTCAATTCTTTTAGCTCGGTTGAAGCCATTCTATACGGAGCAATAAAAATGGGGGTGGTACCTGGAGCTAACTCAATCCCAAATTCGATCTCTCTATCCGGAGGTAACCTTGGCAATTCCTCCGGGAAAACACCTGGATACTCGCATACTATGGGTACCAACTCAATTCTCAACTCAGTCTCTTTGGCATTCATCACAAAGGCAAGGATGATATCGCTACTGGTGATCTGTTGAGCTTATCTGATTCAACACGAATAAAATCCCCACTTTCATATCTTAACTTAATAAAATTCTTTCCACAATTTACAGTCACATCATGAGTAACTAGCCAATCCATCCCAAGGATGACATCGAACTCATCAAATGATAATAACATGAGATTAGCAGGAAAACAATTACCCCTAATCATCAAAGGGCAACCTTTGCATACTCTACCTCAGCTTTCTTTTTCTCTTTGGCAAATTTTCGGTGGAGAAATGAAGGAGAAAAGATGATATCTTTTCTTTCTTTATTATAATATAAAATCTCAATTTAGTCCACCTAACACACCTACTTGACCAAAATTTGACATCTATTGTCCCCTATGGCCGGCCAACCATAATTTAAGGGGCTAATTTCCCTTTTAAGACCTCCAATTAAAATTCTATGGCTTTTAGACACCTTTAGCTTAAAATTTTGAACTTCGCACTTTATGCGATTTCCTTTTTCGCGATTAAGCATGAAATCGCTAAAATTAAAGCACCAAATTTTTCATGTACTTATATAATCATACTCTAACTCATAAAGAATCATGAAAATAATTTTCTCTAACCTTAGATTAGTGGTTCTGAACCACTGTTCTAACTAGCCCCTAAATCAGACTATTACATTATGTATGGTAAATTGGTATGTGAATTGAGTGTACTTTTAGTTGGGATTTGTGCTCAAAATGATTTAAATTAATGTAGTCATATGCGATTGGTCTTATGACTAGGAAAGAGGTATGTTTAATCTTAAATGATAATTGTTTACGTGTAGTATATGTAAATGCATAACTTTTTCCTTGTGGATGTTTTAACCTAAATTAATGTACATTATGCTTGCTCATATTGACTAATATCAATGTTGCATATGTGGGAGGTATTTAAGTTGTGTAATATGGCTTATATAATTTTTGAAATGTGCATGTGTTGAGTTAAGAAATGGTACATTGATATTTGACAGATGAAATAGATATATTGATTCATATTAGTTATATGAAATGTATTAATATATGTTTGCATGTTTTAATGTATGCGCATATAATTTGTAAAGTAATAAGTCATCTGATACTTTGATTATTCGAATGTTATATGAGAAGTATTTTTATATGATTGAATAGTGGAGTTTTTAAACATGTGAATTATGACTATTATGGGATGTGCTTTGGTCTGTAATGCCTTATAACCCAAGTCCGTGTTAGACACGCCCGTGTCACAGGATGTGTTGACATTCGAAATGGAAGCACATGGCCGTGTCCCAGTCCGTGTCCAACATGTGTAACCCTCTGACTTAGGTCACACGGCCAACACACACGCCCGCGTGGCTACCCCGTGTGCCCTAAAAATGGCCATACACGCCCTTGTGCCAGGCAGTGTACTAGGCCATGCCAAACCTGTAGGGTATACTGACTTATGCTACACGACCAAGTCACATGCCTGTGTGTGAGGCCGTGTAGAGCATACTGACTTGGTTTCTAATTCAACACAAGGGTACACGGCCGTATACATGACCGTGTGTCACACATGGCTGAGACACGCGCCCATGTCTCTGCCCGTGTGGACAAAAATAGGCTATTTACCAAGCCATTTTGCCACCCAAATTTTGCATATATCCACACCAACCCAATTGGCACACCAACAAGGCATAAATAAGAATTTAACATCAACTCCTACCAAGCATAATTCACCATTTCAATACGAACAATTAACATGCTCATATTATCTAACAAACCTTTCACATCTTTAAATCATAAGATTATATGCAAACTTCTCAATTTCTTCAATTCAAAGCTTATACGGTTCATGTACATACCTGTACCGTATCGTATCAATCTCGTACTCAACCACATATTTCATTTACTCGTTGAACCATTCAGAATATTATCGGATACTCGGGAAACTCGCACCGAAGTGCCACATACATAACCAATACTATCTCAATCTCATATCACATATATGCTCACTCTTGAGCCATCAACGGGCCTACTCACACAAGCTGTGGGTCAAGACGTAGCTACACTGTGCTATTCACATAAGCTGTCAAGTAACCGCAAAACATACCGATATACTCAGCTACTGGTAGGACATACAAGACCAGCACCCGGATCACATAATCACAATAAGCCTTAATGACATGTCATTCGTATCCTAATCTATTTCTAAGGTTCAACCGGGATTTTCCAATGCCAAATTGTCATCGAATCATTGTCGAATATGTCCGTAGTCTCGTATTCATAGTTTATACAATATCAAAGCATTAAAAACATAATTATAACAATGCTTATTACATACGAGCTTACCTCGATTCACAAAAACGATGAAATGAATCGACTAGTTGGATACTTTATTTTTCCCCCGATCTAAGTCCGAACCTCGCTTTCTTGATCTATATGTAATCAAAATTAACTTATTTAATCATTTCTCTATTCAATTTAATCCAAAACACTCATTAAAACACATTTACACTTTTGCCCCAAGTATTTCACATTTTTACAATTTAGTCCTTATTTCGTAAAATCACAAATTCATGCAATTTAATACCAACCCATGCTAGCCGAATTTCTATAGTGCACATATCAGCCCATATTTTTGTTTATTTCACATTTTAACCACAAAGTTTCCACATTTCACAAATTAATCCCTAATTTGCATTTTCACTAAAAACCACTTATCAAAACTTGTATAACTATCATCAAACATAAAAATACTCATGTATTAATCAATGAAAACATATAAAATCTTTAAAAATTTTGCAAAATAGTCCCTGGGCTAGCTAGACCTAGTTGCAACAGTCTCAAAAAATAGAAATCATTAAAAACAGGACAAAAATCGTACCTTAATGAGCTATATAACCATGGCCGAATGGAAAACCTAACTATGACTTTTTTTTCCTCCCAATTTCAATTGAAGAATATGATTAAAAGATGATACAAATTGTTGTTTTTATTTAATTTACCTTAATTACCAAATTACAAAATTAACCTTATTATTAATTCAAAATTTCAACTATGCCAAGCCATTATCATCCACTATCTAATTAATGGTCTATTTACCATATAAAGACCTTAACTTTAAGGTTCTATAGCTATTAAATACCTTTAACTATTAAAAAATCACTTTTGCACTTTACGCGATTTAGTCCTTTTTATCAAATTGACTAATCAAAACGATACTTAATGAAATTTTCACACAAACATATTATCATTAGAGGTGTTCATGGGCCGAGCGGCCCGGCCCGGCCCGAAGGCCCGACCGAAATTTGGGAGGGTTTGAGCAAAAATATAAGCCCAAAAAATGGGCTTGGACAAAAAATAAGGCCCGTTTAAAAAATGGGCCGAGCCTCGGGTAAGGTATTTTTGGCCCGGGCTCGGCCCGGCCCGAATTCACTAAATGACAAAAAAAATCAGCTTTTTTTTTTATTTTTGAATGTTATTTTCTTGTTGTTTTCTCCCTATTTTGTTACCATTTTACTATTATGTTGCTACTATTTTGTTGTTATTGATTGAATATTGTATAAAACTTATTTTATTGTTAATTTTGTTATTATTTTCAAGGCATTTTTTAATTTTATTATTATTTTAGAGATATTTGCTTGTTAAGTTACATCTATCTTAGTGTTATTTAAGTTTACATATTTTTTTAAAATTTATTTTCAATTTGTTGGGAAATATTTATTTTAATTTTTTTAGTATTTTTGATGTATTATATATATTTAAATATTATATAAAATAATATAAAAATTTAATACGGGCGGGCTGGGCCGGGCCTGGGTTTTAGCATTTTTATATGGGTCGAGCTTGGGAAAAAAATTAGGCCCATTTTTTGGGCCCGGTCGGCCCGAGCCCGATGAATGAGCCTAAATTTTTAGTTGAACCTGACCCAAACCAGGCCCGGCCCGGCCCATGAACACATCTAATTATCATGCTGTAGACTTTAATTAAATAATAAAATAATTATTTCGACTTCGAATTTGTGGTCCCAAAACCACTGTTCCGATTTGACCAAAAACGGGCTGTTACACCACCAATCAAGTCTTTGCTTTGTTTTGATAATTCCAAAACGTTAGCTAAAACTTCAAAAACAAGATGCTGCCCTCAATCAAAAGTCTAACCAAACTAACACTAAACAATTGCCGACAAAAATAGGGAACGCGTCTTGTAATAAACAACTACTACATAGAACAACACGGTTTTACCTTTGAAGCTTCTTTCTTTGGCCGACCATCCCATTCTTTACCTCTCCTCTCCTCTTCCCCTTCTGCATTTTTCTTCTGGTTGTCTTTCATTGCCAAAAGGGGTACCTTCTGGTCGCTCACCACTCACGCATGATATGCTAAAAGCTCATACATGCCTCAACCTATTCCCACTCTTATCTTCATTTTAGTTGTATGGATATCCCACCATACCCTTACCAATGATGATTTCACCATTTTCATGGATTTTCTTTAATGCATTTCTAGTAGTATCCATCTAGTTTTGGTTTCAGGCCAATGTCAAAGAGATTAGGGACTGTTGTTGCTTGAGTTGAAAAGCAGCTTCAACTCTACTTCATTGGGAAAGTTACATAAGTTGAATCAAACAACGGATTGTTGTTTCTGGGATGGTGTAACTTGCGATGCTAGTGGGTGGGTTATCAGTCTTGACTTGAGCAATCAATCAATTTCGGGTGTAATAGACAATTGGAGTGGTCTCTTCCATTTTCAACATCTTCAACAACTCAATTTAGCTTACAATAGACTCATGGCCACTTTTCCTATGGGGTTTGATAAGTTGGAGAATTTGAGTTACCTTAATTTGTCAAATGCTGGCTTTACTGGGAAAATTCCAGATGTGATTTCGTTGATCGCTGAAATCAGAGCTTTAAAAATTTATAAAAGAATGATCGAACCTGGAGGCTGACTATGACAATGATTAAAGGCAAGTGTACCTATCGAACAATAGTATAGCTTAGGCAAGACCGGATTATCGAACCTAAAGGAACTAAAAGTACTAATACTAACTTTCTTTTTATTATTTAGTCTTAAAAATAGAGTGAAGTTGCTTTTAAACTTACATTGTCAAGAACTAAACTAAGAACACAAAGACAAAAAGGACGATTTGGAAAATAACTTGAAGAAAACTCAATTGATCACGACGATACCCTCAGGAAGAATCCACCTAGACTTCACTTTTTATCTAACCCTTAATTATACAATTTCTTCACTTAGCTTGATCCATATGACTCCCTAACCTATATTAAACCCTCTCTCGAGGCGAATAACGTCTAACCCTAGGTTAATTAGTGGAACTCTCGTTCGCTTATAATAACCCCCTAGGATAGCAGTAAATCGATCAATGGACTCCCATATTAGGTTTCACCCTAATCTGGCAAAATCTCGTAACCCTATCTCTAGGCGTTCGATCAACTCCGCTTAATTATGTTAGATCTACTATTAGGCAGGGTTTATTCCTCCTCCATCTAAGCACATTAGATTTGGATTAAGCAACATAATTAAGAACAAACTAAGTAATTCATCATATAACTTAAAAATCAAATAACAAGATTCGTCTAGGTTTCATCCCCTTTAGGTATCTGAGGGGTTTAGTTCATAATGAATAAAGAAAACATCGCAAGAGAAAGGATAAAACAAAACATAATAAATCCCTCAAACCCCCTGAAGGAATTGAAGGAGAATTCTGCCGTCTTGAGTATAACTCCGACTTCTTGGGATGGATCAACTGGCTATCTTCGTGTTATTCCCTAACTCTGACCTTCTCGGCTTGGCTCCTTGGCCTAGCTTTGATGCCTTTTCAAAGGTAGCACTTAGGGATATATATAGGCTATTGGAATGCGATTCTTTCTCCCTAAGTATCCTTTTCCGACTGAAATTGTTATTTTCAGCGACAAAGGCACGGCCATGGCACACGCCCGTGTGGATCGCGTTCAAACCGTGTTCGGACTTTTAATTTGAGGCACGACTGTGCGAGGCGGAGTTGAGGCCGTGCTCTAGGTGATTGTTGAGTCACGGCCGTGTGGGCTTTGGGCCAGGCCGTGTCAATTTCGTACTAAGGCCCATTTACTCTGTTTTGTGCCCGTTTTGAGTTCTTTTCATCCTCGGGTGCTTTCCTGGGTATAAGACATGAAAAGAAAGGATTACAAGCACCTTTTTATATAAATCAAGGAATAAATCATTGAAATGCATATTAAATGTGGGTTAAAATATGTTACAATTACGGTTTATCATTCGCACATGACAAGGTTGGTTACTGTCGATCTATCTATAAGTTCACTTCTTGGAAGATCATTGACGCTTGAGAAGCCAAAGCTGGAGATGCTTGCTCAAAATCTCACAAAACTAAAATTCCTTCATCTTGATGGGGTGAATATTAGAGCAACGGGAAATGAATGGTGCTGGGCCATATCATCACTAACTAATTTGCAAGTGTTGAGCATGTCCAACTGTAACCTTTCAGGACCTATAGATTTTTCAATTTCCAAGCTTCGATCTCTATCAATAATTTGTCTTGACAACAATAATTTGTCTACTTCAATTCTAGAATTCCCAATCAGTCATCCTTTCATCTTAGTACCAATAGTTTGCGTGGAAGACTCCTAGCAGAAGTTCTCAAGATACCCTCATTGCAGATTCTTGACTTGTTAAATAATGAATTACTAGAAGGTTCGTTTCAAGAGTTTCCTTTTAATGGTTCTCTTCAGACGCTGACACTTAGTGCCACAAAGTTTGTGGGGCAAGTACCGGATTCTATTGGTAACCTTGGGCAATTAACAAGAATAGAGCTTGCAAGTTGCAATTTCAGTGGACCAATACTGAAAGCAGTGAAGAAACTTACTCAACTGGTCTATTTGGATTTTCCCAGTAACAAATTTTTTGGTCTAATACCATCATTCTCATCGTCAAGAAATCTTACATAGCTAAACCTTGCTTACAATAAGTTAAACAGCGCAATTCATTCCACAAACTGGTTAGTCCTTTCTAATCTAATAAGTATTGACTTGCGAAACAACAAGTTAAGTAGAACCATTCCACCTACTTTGTTTGGCATTCCATCAGTGCAGAAAATTTTCCTTTCCCATAATCGATTCAATGGTAACCTTGGTGATCTCCGTGGTAAGACTACTTTACTGCTTGATACCCTTGATCTAAGTAGCAACATCTTACTTGGGCAATTACCAATGTTTGTATTTGAGCTTCAAGGTCTTAAGATCTTGACAATTTCTTCAAATAAGTTCAGTGGGTTCATACAATGGACTGACATTTAGAAGTTGAGGAATCTTTCCAACCTTGATCTGTCATATAACAACTTGTCCATTGATGCAACTTCTATTAATTCTAACTTGTCTACCTTTCCCAACATTACCACGTTGAAGCTGGCTTTCTGCAACTTGAAAAAATTCCCTGGTTTCTTGAAAACTCAAGTAAAATTAAACCATCTAGACTTTTCAAAAAACCAGATGTCGGGGGAAATACCCAATTGGGTTTGGGAAATTAAAAACCTTGCTTATTTAAATCTTTCTCAGAATTCTCTTACGAAATTCGAAGGACATTTTCTAAGTATTACGTCTACACTAACTGTTGTCGACCTTCATGGCAACCAGCTCCAAGGGCAAATAGTTTGCTTTCCATAATACGCCACCTATCTGGATTACTCAAAAAATAGTTTCAGCTCTGTTTTGCCACTTAATATTGGTGACTTCCTTTAGTTTGCCTATTTCTTCTGCATCTCAGATAATAACTTTCACGGGAGTATCCCTGAGCCGATATGCAAAAGTTCATATCTTCGAGTACTTGATTTGTCTAATAATTCCCTGAGCGAGTCTATTCTTGAATGTCTGATTCAGATGAGTGTGTCTCTTGGAGTACTGAATCTAAGGAGAAACAATCTTAGTGGCAACACATTTCCAGAGAACTGTTTACTACAAACTCTAGTTCTTAATTGAAAGTTACTGCAAGGAAAGGTTCCAAGATCCTTGGTCAGTTGCAAAATGCTGGAGCTTCTAGACCTCGAAAACAATCAGATCAATGATACATTCCCATGCCATTTGAAGAATATATCCAGCTTGCGTGTCATTGTTTTACGAGGCAATAAATTTAATGGGAATGTGCATTGTTCAGAGAAGAGCCCTTGGCCTATGCTTTAGATTGTCGACTTATCTTCAAATAGTTTCAGTGGTAGACTGCATGAAGCATGCTTGTCTACCTAGAAGGTAATATGAGTTAAATCAATTTTATTATCAGGATTCCATAACAGTTAGAGGTGCTCATGGGCCGGGCCGGGTTCGAGTCGGGCTCAACTAAAAATTCAGGCCCATTTACTAGGCCTGTGTCTTAGGCCGTATGGACATTTAAAATAAGGGCACATGGTCGTGTCTCAGCCCGTGCCCAAATTAGGGTGCTTACTGACTTTGGTCACACGGCCAAGCCACATGCCCGTGTGCTAGACCGTGTGAAAATTTTGAGCATTTTGTTTCTCAATTTAATAGATGCAGGGGACACACGGCTAGATCACACACCCATGTGCTAGGCCGTGTGTCACACACAGTTGAGATACACGCCTGTGTCTCTACCCGAGTGGACAAAAATAGGCTATTTTTCAAGCCAATTTCTCACCCCATTTGTCATCAACCTAACTCAATATTTTTACACATCAACAACCCATATCATAGCATTCAAATCAAGCTAAAACCAAGTTTTATACATTTATGATCATCACAAATACTCTAGGATTCAAACTTATCAATTTGACCAAATTAACATATATGCATACTTGTACTAAGTATTAACATACCTATAAGATTATCATCATTTCATCATTCAACCATACCAAACATTCACATCTAACATTATACTATATGCACATCAAAACATGTCCATCACAAACTATCCCAATGGCTAGATACAACAAAGCATTTATAAACCAACATTAGCCAAATTAACCTATACATGCCATTATAACCAGAATCAATTCATCCAAAATTACCAATAGAACCAATGGATAGTGTGATATAGCTTCGATAAGCTTCCAACCTGTTCGAGCTTCCGATAATCTGTAAGGTAAAACAAAAACAAATATGTAAGCAATGAATGCTTAGTAAGCTTGTGTAATCTTTAATCATATTAATTCATTTCAAATATAAAATCTATAAATCACATTTTAGATACTAAAATCACATATAAGCATAGCTCTTGTAAATTAATAAAAAAATTCATAAGTGATGGAATAATTGATTCAAATACACAGTATCTTAATTTTTTCGTGTATTTATTATTATCAAGATACCTTATTTTTTGGTATTAACAAATATCCAACTTAGATTATAATATAAATATAATAAAATAATTATTAATAAATATAACTCATTGTTAAATTTTAAATAGTTTTTAAGTAATTAGTATAAATTATTTATAAAACTTAATTTAAATGTACAAATAATATTTATAACTTATAGTTAATATAAAAAAACTTATTTAACTTGAAAAACACCCCTAAGTGAAACTCAAAACACCCTTAGACAAACTTATACTAACGTTATAAATTGACATAATGATTTATTTTGCACTTTAATTTTGTTAAAAAGGTCATTTTAGCTTTTTATTTAATTTTTTACTTTTTTTAATCATCAAACTTACATTGTTTATCAAATCATCTAAAATAATGAAAAAATTAATTCTATTAACTTTGCTGATGTGACATACACATGTGTGCCACGTTAGCAATTAATAAATTTTTAAATTTTAAATTATTAATTATTGATTATTAATGTGACAATCTACGTGTAGGTCACGCTAATAAAAGTAACATATACTAATTTTTTCATCTATTTTAAATTAATTTAATCAAAAATATAAATTAAAAAATAAGAAGATAAGAAAATTTAAAAGAAAAATTAAAATGATTTTTTTAATAAAATTAAAGGGCTAAATAATATGTTTGTAAGGGACCTCGCATACATGTGATGTAGGGTAAGAGATAATTCAGTTTTTGATATAACATTATGGCCACATGAACGTGAGATAGCGTGAAGTGAAGATTATAAAAAAATCTACCAAGAGAACAAAGAGACATCTAAAGGTGGACCTGTTTCTTGAGGACGTGAACATCCAACTGCTGACTTGAAGTACTTTATCACTCACTGTGGGGGTCAGAGGGCATACGTTGTCATTTTCGAAGTGCTTCAAATTATTAAGTTTGTTTCATCACGTGAAAAATCCATGCATGATTGCCTTTTTCTAAATTCATACATACGATAGTACTCAACCCATCAATCACCAGATTATTTTATTTTTGATGTAATATTTAAAATTATTTATTATCTTTTTTATTTTAAATAGAAAAATAAATACGTTTTAGTATATTTAAATATATATTTTCTTGTACCGGTAATATTATTAATATTAATTGAGTTAAGACTTAACATAAATCTATAGTTTATTATCCCATATGTGGCTATTACATCCTGTTCTTGCATACCTTACAACCTTTTAGTAAATTTTTCGCACGATTGTAATTAATAGTATTTTTTAATTTAATTTTCAGATATAATTCATTAGCGAAGCATATCCTGAACAATGATTTTGAAATTGCTTGGGAGGAAGATAGACTTTAATTCCGTACAATCAATAAAGACTTACTACATGGCCAAATTCAAATAATGGAAGACTAGAGAAATATGTTGTGGCATGGATTCAAACTCCTTGGTATATTGGGGGCTTGGTACAAAAGAAATATGCTAAAAGTGATGAGAGTCAGAGAAACTATTGGGATCAGAGTGAGTAAGATAAATTTCAATGTTGATAATGGAACCCAAGGTTGATTAACCAAATTGACAATATGTATAGATCTTTGAGTGCCGTTAGTTTCTAAAATCAATATCGATGGGATCATACGAAGAGTTGAATACGAGTCATTGCTCAACATCTAACTACATTGTGGGTAGAATGGACATCTAAATGATACTTGTCTGAGTGTTTAAATATACGAGGATTAAACACAACCATTGGAGGGGGAAAGTGGCAATTTCCGACATTAATCATTAAGTCCAAACGAAAAATCTTGGAGTACCCTGATGGAGGTAGATCATCAGTCACAAAGACTAGGTAGGAGAGAAAATAGAAAGTTGACTCCTAATCAAAGCAAGGATGATGCGAATTAAGCATTAATTTAATTGGCATGATTACTATTGCATAATGAGGAGAACGTGAGTTTAAGAATGTTTAAACATATATTTCCTCTGGTTTAAGGGTTAAAAAAGAATTACGGGTAAAAATAGGTATTATATAAAAAATAAGAATAATGAAAATGGTAAATCACCAGAGAATAAAACACTTTAACAAGAAGGTCCTAGATTTAACAGTTTGGCAAATTTTCATAAAACTAAGGGTTAATATGTAGTTTGCCCCCCTAAACTTATCCAAATGTATCTAGTTGGTGTAATGGTCTAAATTCAAGGTTATCGGAACAATGGTTTCGTAACCATAAATCCGATTTAAAGAGAAATTTATTTTAATATTTTTGCATGAATATTTATATGATAGGAAAATCGTATTAAACTATCGATAGAAAAAATTTTTACCGATTTAGTGGTTAGTTAGAAAAAGGAATTATTGAAGGAATTGGGTAAAAACAAGGTATCGAGACCTTGATCTCATAAAATTGAGTAGGAAATATTTTTATAAATATTTATAAAATGTTAGTAATGTGGTATTAAAATTTCGTTAGAAAATTTTATCGTTTGAGTATGTAATTAAATGAAAAGGACTAAATTGTAACAAATACAAAATTATGAAAAATGATTAAATAGTTTAAATGATAAAAGAAGAGGGCTTAAAAGGAAATAGACCCAAGGTCTAATTGGGCTGGACGGCAAAGGTATGAAATCAGCAAGAAAATAAGGAGAAATAAGGGTAAAATGGGAAAATAACAAAATTTGCTAAATAAAACTAGGACTAAATAGGGATATCTAGAAATCTCTTCATTTTTCTTCACTCTCATCAGCAAAAACGCCATAGGAGGGGTATCTAAGCTGGTATATCATAATTTTTGCACCAAGTAAGTGAATCCTTGCCTATTTCTTGTAATTTTGTGTTTTTAAAGACTTTTACAACTAGGTCCTATCATTAAATTCATTAGTCTTTGATTTCATGGATGAAATTGAAAGCCACCATGGTTGGTTTATGTAAGTTTATGATGAAATAGCATGAAATTTAAGCCTTAATTCGTTTAAGAGATGATTTTATTAGGTAATTTCAATAGAAATTGATTTTGGGACCTAATTATGAAAGTGTTTGGAATTAAAGTCTATTACTGAAATTATGATTTCCAAAGGTTATAAAGTAGTTTAAAGTGATATAATAAAGTGTTAATTGAGAAAAATAAGCTTAATTGAGAGGTTAATTGAGCAGGGACGAAATTATCATTCATTGAAAGTTTAGGGGAAAAATGGTAATAACCAGCTTGCACTAAAACAGTTTTTGACAGCAGCAGTAGTCTAACTTTGAAAAATCACCGTAAATTGTAGAAGTTGAATTAGAAGATGAAAAAAATATGAAATTAAAGCTTATTGAGTCTAGTTTCTTATGGAAGAAACTTTGTAAGCAATAGAATTGTAAATTATGAGATATAATAGGTTTTGTGAGACAAGGTCAGAATGAATTCGGGTTCCCCTGTTCTGACTTTGAAAAATCATAAAAAATTGAATAAAAATAATTATGGGGAGTGGTTTATATTCTTAGAATCCTTAGTGAGTCTATTTTTTTATGGTACAAACAAAAACATTATTTTAATTCTGTACAGTGAGATATCTGTGATTTTGTGAAGAGATAGCAGAACTGTCAAACAATGAAACAGGGGAAACTTTAACGAATAAACTGTACTAATTGGCTAAACCAAAAATTATGAAAATTTTATGGTGTGAAGATATGTGAGTCTAGTTTCAAGGAAAATTAACGGTTCTTCATTTGGAGTTCTGTAGCTCGAAAAATAAATAATTTAGTGACTATGACTCAAGTAGACAGCTTTGAATGAACTATAAATAGTAATAGAATTATAATGAATGCTACATGTGAACATGAAATGTATTGAATTGATAATTGAATTTATTTATTTAGATCCGGAAAACTCAAACACAAAGCTAAATCGAGGAAAGGAAAAAGTTCCGGATTAGTAGATTTTGTATACAAACTAGAATCGAGGTAAGTTCATGTAACTTGAATTATATTCTTAGATGCTTGAAATGTATGTTATTGATGTGGATATAATTTGAATGTTCATTGTATGAAGATTGATGATACATTGATATATTTGATAAAAAGGGAAAGAAATCTCGGTTGAATGAAAGGAAAATTCGGTGGATCTCTGAAAAGGAATTGACGGTAAAAAGGATCTAGCCCGGACGGGTGATCCTATCCTGATATAGCCCTCCCGAAGAATATGTGGAAAATGGATTTAGCCCGGACGGGTAATCCGAATTAGGGTCTGAATTTAGCCTGGACTGTTAATTCAAATCCAAGCTCATTAGAGTAATTGTCGTTGCAGGGGATTTAGCCTGGACTGGTAATCCCGACAATACTCTATGAGTTTATATTACAGGGGATTTAGCCTGGACTGGTAATCCCGCTGTAAAGATGAGGTTCGCGGGAGTGTGCTCTCTGAAATAAAAATGTGCGCACATGAATATGAATTGACGGACCCTGATTTGTACACTAAAGTGTACCTCTGAAAATCCATCGAAATTCCGAGAAATTCAACGGGATAAATATGGAAAAATAACAAGGAAATGGAAATCATGGTATTGATGAGCTCATCAATCATTGTACATATTAATGATACATGAAAATTGTTGGACTAACTTGAATGTTGAGTTTGTGTATGTTAAGGTAATAATGCATTGAATGGATATATAAATGGTTATTACATTATATTGAAAATGTTAGGTAAGTATAATTCTTGTTACATGGGCTTACTAAGCACAAAGTGCTTACTCTGTTTCCTTTTCCCTGTTTTGTAGTATTAAGAGCTCGGAGGTCAGATTCGGTGGGAGACATATCACACTATCAACCCCCAAGATTTCGGTATATAAAGAAACTTTATTTTGGAAATCAATGGCATGTATAAGCTAATAAAGTAGATGTTAATATGAAATGAATGTAAGGTTAGCCATTGGTATGGCTAACAAATTTCTAGTTTCAGTATGTAATGAGGTTATCTTATAAATTTGCATGGATCTATTTTGAAGGTATGTTGATTGGATTGGTTGATATGAATTAGTCTCGGTTTAAAAAAATTTTGCATGGAAGACTAGATTATTTATAAAGGAGTTATATTGAGTAAAAAAAAATATATTGTAAACTCCGGTAATGCCTCGTTCCCTATTCCGATAATGAATACGGGTAGGGGGTGTTACAGTTGGTACTTAAAATTTTTTATTTGTATCTAGTTGATGTAAGACCCAATTTGTGCCCGGGGCCCATTGAAAAACCAATACCAGTAATTAAAGCCAAAAACAAAACCAAATAAACCCAATAAATCCGTCCATAAAACATCCAAATTTCGCAAGCCCATTAAGAGCCCAATACACAAAACCAAAACAAATAAATTTTAAATGTCCAATGTCCATTTACAAACCCCAAACTTAACCTAACCTATCAGCCCAAATTTACAGACCCAAATGACCCATTTAAAATTAGCCCAACTAGCCCAAATAGAATCAACCCAAAACCTAAGGCCCAACAGCCCAAAATTAAAATTTCTTTTGGAACCCTAAGGTTTCTGCCTTTTGCGCCGCGCCTCCTGACCTTCCCATCCCCACGCGCGTTTGCAACACGCGCCCCTCACGGTCCCTCGTCTGCCACCACGCGCCACGTGTCGCTTCGATTTCCCACGCGTTCCGTTCCCCGTTGCATGCCTCGGTCAACCCCCTCACGCGTCTGGCCAGACCCAAGCACCACTACGCACGCCAACCAAAGGGCTCCTGCACGCCTTCGCCATCGCCCGTATCCTGCAGACATAGAACGAAGCAAGCAACAGCAAAGTATGGAGCAAAAAACAAGGGAATAATAAAAAACAAACATGGTGCATTTGGCTATAAAGCCATGAAAAACCGATGTAGAGGGGGGCGCTCGGTTCTTTTTTTTACTTACTTCAAAAGAAAAAAACAGAAAAAACAAGCAATCAGAAATCAAGAGGCAAGAAACTTCGAAGGTCGATTCAGTTCTCGATCTCACAATTTACTGTCATTTTTTTGTATATTTTATTTAGTGTTTTCAAGTTTTCTAAAACGAAACAAAAAAGGACTGCCGAATAATAGGAGGAGAAATACAAAAACAAAATAATAAAAAAAAAAAGAATCTTGACAAAAATCGGTGATAAAAAACAAGGTTAAAAGCACTGTACAGGGGTTTCGTTTTTACGAGCAAAAGGAATATATCAGAAAAAAAAACAAACAAAGTGTAAAGTTGTTCCTTTTTATCTTTTTTTACTATTTTTACTTACCTTTTTCGAAACATGCTACAAATGTAAACCATAAGGCCAAGGAAACGTGTTACCGGAACCCATGGACGCGCCGGAGAACTCATTCCGTCGTTGTCGGGTTCGAACGCGGGCTTCAAGAACGCCCTAAATCGGAGGCCGAATGTCTCTTGTGCTCAACGTCGACCACCGTGCGTCGGGGAGGTGCGATGGATGGCGCGATGGGCAGTCAAAAAGGGGGGACCGAGTGTCGGTTGAAGGGAAGAAGGAGAAGGCCGCCGTTTCTTTCATTTTTTTGTCTTCCAAAGGAAGTCTGCAAATGAGGGAAGTTAGGGCTGAGATGTGAAAACAATTTTAGGGCCTTTTAAATGGAACAAAACGGTGTCGTTCGCCAAAGAGGGATCCGCGCATATCCTTTAAAAGGGACCTGGTCCCCCTTTTTTCGGCGCTTGCTAATCAAACCCCCTGCGCACTCTTTCTACGTTTTGCAATCTTGCCCTGTTATTTTCGTTATGTTTTAATCTGGCCATTGTCTTTTTCCACTTTAATTTATTGCGATTTTGGTCCCCATTGTCTCATTCTGATTTCAATCTAGTTTTTAACCTATGTTAAAAAAAAGAGTTTGTGTGCGTATTTTTCCTCAAAATATTATTATTATTTATTTATTTCGAGCTTTTTTATTGTGTATTATTTCTATTAAACATTATATGCATTGTTTATTTTGAATCCTTGACGTCATTTTAAAAGTATTTCATATACATTATTTGCCCTATTTTTTATATTTTCTATTTCATGTGTTCTTTACTTAAAGTCATTTTGTTAAATATTTTAAACTGTTTCATGTGTTATTTCTATCAAATTGCTTAACGGCTCTTTGACCGTTAATTGATACCATATTCGTGTGGAACATGTGATTATGTTTTGTATGTATTACGGTTTGTTTATTCGCATTTCCATATTATTGATATTATTGTCATCATCATTATTGCTTAGATTATTATTCCATCATTATTATTATCATCCGTGTAGGTTAGTACTTTAGATTAATAATTCCGATGCTATGTGTTACGCATATTATGTTGTCGTCGTGCCAAATTCATGTCACATTATCATCATTCGTCGCGTGACTCTATTCACGTTTTGAATAACGTTTCTTTAAAATATAACCTAGATTTTTATCAATTTCATCCAAAAGTCAAAATTTTCAAAATAAGGCAATATTCTGTGTTTGGAAACTTAAGAGATCGTGCCCTATGAGTTGGGTTTCTGTTTTTTGCTTGGCCAAACGATCGAATATCCTTTCGATTTTTTTTTTCGCGTGAGACTCGGGAATTAGGAGATGATCTTGAATTCGAGGATTCAAATTATCGTATCCTAACGTACTGGATGTGATATTTTATTCCTTCGGAGCGAGAAAATCTTAATATTCAATTCGAGAAAATTCAAATGTTTCCAAAAGAGATCAAATTTTTTAAATTCTTTCAAAATTTTCAAACTGTCGACAGGGGGACATTAAATAATCAATTTGGTACCGATTTTGGGCTTTGCGAGAGCGCTAATCCTTCCTCGCACGTAACCGACTCCCGAACCCGTTTTCTCAAATGCCGTAGACCAAAATTATTGTTTTAGTAAATCAAAATGTTTTATTAAAACAAAGGTGAACCGATCACACCTAAATAAAGATCGGTGGCGACTCCCTATTTTTAAAGTCGATTCCCGTTTTGTCAAAAAATGGTTACGACAGCTTGGCGACTCCACTGGGGACAAGAGAGTCAGGCCATGAATTGATTGATTTTTGTCCTTTTGACCGAAAATTTGGAAAATTGTTTTGAAAAATCTTGCTTCTCTTTGATGCATTTACTTGTGCTATAGTGTCGAGTCTCATGAAATACTCTGGCATTGCATTGCATGACCATTGCGGTCACACCCTTAAGTGGGAGTGAGAAGCTACTCTTTCGTGAGGTTTTTACCTTCGTGCAAGATAGTAGATCGCTTTCGGGATACATCCGTACCTATGTCTTCGTGAGATTTTTATCTCCGTGCAGCCATAGGGAAATGTATTCCCCTGAATCGAACCCGATCCATATGAGCCTATAATGGGTGAGGATCGAGGAATCTGCTGGTTTAGGTACCCTTACTTTAGAACCGAACCACATATAGAGAGACCTAAGAGCCCGTTGTAAGTAGAGCCGTGTAAACCCTAGTCGTTACCTTAAATAGGGGTTTGATCGTTTCCTGTTTGCTTTAAGTTCCTTTTGTACCTGATACTAACTTGTTGTGTTTTGCTTTTATTGCATGGCATTTCATCATAAAAAGGTGTTGATTCACATTCGGTTACTAGATAGAAAAGCTTGACATGGAAAAGGGGTTTCTCGATAGAGTGGAGGATAATGCGGCCGTCCAAGCGTGGTCCGAAAGAGTACAGCAAGAAAAAGGGGATAGTCTGACAGTGGGGCATGAATCGGAGTTATGGGATTTCACCCGCATCAGCGTGGCCCAAAATGACCTACGAGAATTGAAGGAAATATGGGATTCCTGGGGCGACGAGGTCAAACAATTATTCTACTATAATTACGGTGATTTGCCCTATCTGCTTGATATCAAGGTAGACGAGTATCTACTCTGAGCCATTACCCAGTTTTGGAACCCAGCTTACAGTTGCTTTACTTTTGGAAAAGTAGATTTGGTGCCTACCATAGAAGAGTACATAGCTTTGTTCCGATGCCCGAGAATTCAAACCGATAAGGCGTATTCAAGGTTTGCTAATGTGCCGCCGTTCTCAAAAAAGCTAATGAACATCATAGGGATGAGCGAGCAATGGATTACAGCCCGGATCAAACAAAAAGGAGATTATAAGTGCATTCCTTGGAAACATTTGAAGGATCTGATCTTAGCACATCCTGATGAGAAAAAGAGGGTCGATGTCTTCGCTTTAAGCATCTATGGTTTGGTCATCTTCCCCAAGGCGCTGGGGCATGTAGACGAAGCGGTCTCCGACTTATTTGATAAACTTGACAAGGGAGTCACACCCGTCCCTACAATCTTAGCCGAAACTTTCAGATCCTTGAGTGCTTGCCGAAGAGCGAGCGAAGGGAGGTTCATGGGATGTGCACAACTGTTGCTATCATGGTTCCATTGCCATTTCTGGAAAATAGAAAAGGTCTCATGCAAAGTCTATTTCGAAGATTATTCTCCTCTAAAGGAATTAGCGGATACACCAAGGCGGGACGACCTATCAGGAGAGAAATGGATAGCGATCCTCCAAAATTTGCAAGTGGAACATGTAGAATGGAAGACTCCGTGGATGATCCCTGACGAGATTTTGTATCGGTGCGGAGAGTTTGACTGGGTCCCTTTGCTCGGGATATGGGGAGCTGTTGGGTATGCCCCATTGCTAGTGATGAGGTAGTATCGATCAAGGCAATTCATACCGGCGACACATGGATTAGCCCAGTGCGAGTTTTCGTACAAGGACGATAACTATAAGAAGAGTGTAACACCCCTTACCCGAGACCGTTGCCGGAGTCAAGCACGAGGCATTACTAGACTTAACTTACTAGTTCTGGGCATAAAAATTGAAACTGTCCGTCTGCGTCATGTTCACTAAATTAATTATAACTCGAGTTACGAAACTCGAAATCTAGATCCGTAAAATTTCCCTGAAACTAGACTCATATATCTTCTTACTATAATTTTTCCAGAATTTTTGGTGTGTACAATTAGTACAGTTTATTAGTTAAAGTCTCCCCTGTTACACAGTTTGACAGTTCTGACCTCTCTTCACTAAAAATCAATTATATCATATTATACAACTCTTTTTCCTACACCGTTTCTTTCATATAAAAATAGACTCAATAAGCTTTAATTCTATATCTCATGCACAACCTAATTCAATTTATACTATTTTTGGTGATTTTTCAAAATTACATCACTGCTGCTGTACAAACTGTTCCCCTGCATATAATTACATAATTTATTTAAAATAACTATCAACTAGGCATTTCATAACATCCAAAACATGTTCTTAATTAACCATTTTAATGGCTAATCATTACCAAACATTTACAAGTCCATAATAAGCCATATCATAAGGTCACACACATAAAATGGCTAAGTCCCTATACATGCCATAACTTAAAACGTTCAAGTCACAAAATACCAATATAATCCTTTGATAGTGTGTAACAATCTCCGACGTCCTTTCGATCCCCAAGTTGGCTTGTAATACTAAAAAAATAAAGAATAGGTGTAAGCATAAAGCTTAGTAAGTTTACATGTAAATAGATAACAATATTCTTAATGAATTATCTTATGTTTTTCTTATCAAGATCACTTAAGCTTTTAACTCAATATACTTAAAACTTGTATACTTGCCTTACCTTTTAACATGAATTTATCTTACCTTACCTTTTTAGCTTGAACTTGTCTTACCTTTACTTTGGAATACTCCTTGAATTTTCCCGTTGAACCACTTTGGAATACTAAGGATACGCGGGTACCTTTCCTTATGAAACTTAACCATTGCCATGTCTTGACATGGTCTTACGTGGTATCCTTGCCTTATGAACTCACCAATGCCATGCCTTGGCATGGTCTTACATGGGACCTTTGCCTTATAGTAACATATCAATGCCATGTCTTGACATGGTCTTACATGATTTCCTTAAACCCTAATGTCATGACATTTGTATCCTACACATTCCTAAGGTTCAACCGAAACTTTCTGAGATAGTTTTTCCGTCAATTCATACTTGAGTCTTTAAATAATAAATTTACAGAATAAATATGTAAATGCTGGAATTTAATAACATTAAATGTAAAATAATAGAATATTGCATTTATTTACTGCAAACTTACCTCGAAACAAAATACGATCAACTATATCGATTTAATCCTCTATCTTTTTCTTTCCTCGATCTAACTCTGGATTTCGTTCTTCTTGATCTATAATAGCAAATTTAGCTTATTTAATACTCACATTCATCAAAACAGTCCTTAACTCTTAACTTTAGAAAAATTACAATTTTACCCCTAAACTTTTACATATTTACACATTTGCCCCAAAGCTCGGAAATTAAACTTTATCCCTTATTCTTATGTTTTATGGCATGCTGATCATTTTTCCCTTCTATGGCAACATCAAATTCTCACTCTAACTTGTACTTATGAACATTAGGTATTTTTACCGATTAAGCCGTTTTACTCGTTTTCACTTAAAATCACTTAGCAAAAGTTGTTTAACATAATTTCAGACTTCATATTCTATCATAAAACATCAAAATAAACACATTTCACCTATGGGTATTTTT
This sequence comes from Gossypium australe, assembly GCA_005393395.2. Lineage (NCBI taxonomy): Eukaryota > Viridiplantae > Streptophyta > Magnoliopsida > Malvales > Malvaceae > Gossypium > Gossypium australe. The sequence goes on along the minus strand of CM016622.1, from coordinate 10,596,622 downwards.
CCAAATATGAACCCTAGCATAAATTATTAATAGAATAAGCTAAATCGAGCTACCGGGGCTTCAAAAATGTAAAAAACATTAAAAACGGGGCTTGGAATCACTTACTATGGAGCTTGGAAGCTTGAAACAAACCCTATCTATGGTGAACACTTGAAAATTTGGCCTAATGAAGAAGATGAGCATATTTTGCCATCTTTTTCCCTTTTAATTTCTTTTTATTACCAAATGACTAAATTACCCTTCATTAAAAACTTTGGTTCTTTCTACCCATATATGTCCATTTTTGTCCATGGAAATATAATAGTCTAATTACCATTTAAAGACTCTTACTTCAAACCCCCATTTCAATCAAGTACTTTATAAATTAGAACCCCTATTTAGCAACTTTTACAAACAAGTCCTAATAGGCAATTTAAGCATGAAATCAATAAAATTTCTTATCAATACTCTAACACATGTATTTAATCACTCTGTAAATCATAATAATTAAACGTAATAAACTTTTATAGCTCGAATTTGTGGTTTTGTGACCACTATTCCGTTTAGGCCCTATTTCGGGATGTTACATTTCTCATAATCTTACCTGTAAAGAGATTTTGGTACTGTTTTCGCATAATCTCTTCGGGCTCCCATGTAGCCTCTTCCATCCCATGCCTATTCCAAAATACTTTCACAAGTGCAATACTTTTGTTCCTTAATTGCTTAACCTCTCGAGCTAAAATTTTTACCGGTTCCTCACTGTAAGTCATATCTAGCTGAATCTCAACCTCTGTTTGCGAAATGACATGCGATGGATCTGAACGATAACGACGTAGCATAGACACATGAAACACATTATGAATCTTCTCTAACTCAGTCGGCAAAGCTAATCTATATGCCAATGGCCCGACTCTCTCAATCACCTCAAACGGTCCAATAAAACGTGGACTTAGTTTGCTTTTCTTGCCAAATCTGAGAACTTTCTTCCATGGCGATACTTTCAAAAATACCCTGTCACCAACTTGAAATTCAATTTCTTTTCTTTTCAAATATGCATAGGATTTCTGTCTATCTGAAGCTGCTTTCAAGCAATCTCTGATGACTTTTACTTTCTCTTCTGTTTCTTTGACTAGATCAACCCCATAAATCTGATTTTCCTTAAGCTCTATCCAATACAAAGGTGTGCGACATTTACGTCCATACAAAGCTTCATAAGGTGCCATCTTCAGACTCGATTGATAACTATTATTGTAGGCAAACTCTATTAACGGCAAATATTTCTCCCAACTACCTTGAAATTCCAATACGCAACATCTAAGCATATCTTCAAGTACCTGAATAACTCTTTCTGATTGACCATCAGTCTGAGGATGGAAAGCTGTACTAAAACTCAACTTTGTACCTAAAGCTTCCTGCAATTTCTTCCAAAACCGTGAAGTAAATCTCGGATCTCTATCTGAGATAATCGATAACGGTACTCCATGTAGTCTCACAATCTCTGAAATATACAACTCGGCCAACTTGTCAAGTGAATAATCCATACGAACTGGGATAAAATGAGCCGACTTCGTTAACTTATCAATCACAACCCACACTGCATCTTTCTTTCTCGGTGTCGAAGGCAATCCTATCACAAAATCCATAGTAACTCGGTCCCATTTCCACTCGGGAACTAATATAGGCTGCAATAAACCTGAAGGTACCTGATGTTCGGCCTTTACCTGCTGACAAATCAAACATCTAGAAACAAACTCTGATATATCTCTTTTCATTCTTGTCCACCAATACATTTTTTTCAAATCATTATACATCTTTGTACTACCTGGGTGAATAGACAAAGAACTGCTATGTGCTTCCTGTAAGATATTCCGAATAAGCTCATCATTCTTTGGTACACATACTCTATCTCTGAACATCAAACAACCGTCAGAACCGATCTGAAAATCAGACTCTACACCTGACTCGCACTGAACTCTTTTGGCTTGCAACTCACTGTCATCCTTCTGAGCTTCACAAATTTCTTTAAGAAACGTCGGTTTAGCTCTCAACTCAGCTAAAATAGAACCATCATCTAATAAGGCCAAACTAGTATGCAAAGCTCTCAATGCAAATAACGATTTTCTACTCAAAGCATCAGCAACAACGTTTGCCTTACCCGGGTGATAATCGATCACTAGCTCATAATCTTCAATCAACTCTAGCCATCTTCTTTGCCTCAAGTTTAGATCTTTCTGAGTCATCAAGTATTTCAAACTTTTATGATCAGTGAATATTCGGCATTTCTCACCATACAAGTGATGTCTCCAAATTTTTAATGCAAATACAATAGCAGCTAACTCTAAATCATGTGTCGGATAATTTTTCTCATGTGGTTTTAATTGTCTAGAGGCATAAGCAATTACCCTTCCTTCTTGCATAAGTACACAGCCTAGTCCATTTAAGGATGCATCACTGTAAATCACAAACTCTTTACCTGGTTCTGGTTGTACTAAGACAGGAGCTTTAGTCAACAATGCCTTTAACTTGTCGAAACTCTGCTGACACTTCTCAGTCCATTCAAACTTGACATCTTTTTGTAGCAATCTTGTTAATGGAGTAGCTGTCATGGAAAATCCCTCTACAAATCGTCTATAATAACCGGCAAGACCAAGAAAACTTCTGACCTCTGATACATTCCTGGGAGGCTTCCAATCAACAATGGCTGAAATCTTATTCGGATCAACTTTAATACCTTCACCTGAGACAACATGTCCAAGAAAACAAACTTCCCGTAACCAGAACTCACTTTTGCTAAATTTGGCATAAAGCTGATTATCTCTCAAAATCTGTAAAACTGTTCTCAAATGCTCTGCATGCTCAGTCTCATCATGAGAATAAATCAAGATGTCATCAATGAACACAACTACAAACTTGTCCAAGTAAGGTCTGAAAATTCGGTTCATTAAATCCATGAAAATGGCAGGAGCATTAGTTAAGCCAAATGGCATCACAAGAAACTCATAGTGACCATACCTAATTCGAAAAGCAGTTTTTGGAACATCTGACTCTTTAACTCGCAACTGATAGTATCCGGATCTCAAATCTATCTTAGAAAACACAGTGGCTCCTTTCAATTGATCAAACAAGTCATCTATTCTAGGCAATGGATATTTGTTCTTTATGGTAACCTTGTTAAGCTGCCGATAGTCTATACATAATCTCATTGAACCGTCCTTCTTTTTCACAAATAATACTGGTGCACCCCATGGTGAATAACTAGGTCTTACAAAGCCTTTATCAGTTAATTCCTGTAGCTGAGCTTTCAATTCTTTTAATTCTATTGAAGTCATTCTATAAGGAGCAATAGAAATAGGTGTGGTACCTGGAATCAATTCAATACCAAACTCAACTTCTCTGATAGGAGGCAAACCTGGTAGTTCTTCCAGGAACACATCAGGAAACTCATTTACCACAGGCACTGATTCAATTTTCAACTCTGGATCTTTAGTATTCAACACAAAAGCAAGATAAGCTTCACATCCTTTCCTCAAACATTTTTGAGCGGACATAACTAAAATCATGGTAATTGCACTATCTGACTCATCTGAATTAACTCGAAGGATTTCACCATTTTCACATTTCAACTCAATGAATTTCTTTCCACAATTCACTATCGCATCATGTGCAGTTAACCAATCCATACCAAGAATCACATCAAACTCATCAAATGGCAATAGCATGAGATCAGCCGGAAAACAGTAACCTCTAATCATCAAAGGGCATTTTTTACATACTTTGTTTACTAACACATGCTGACCAAATGGATTCGATACTTTAATCACAAATTTCGTAAACTCTATGGGCATGTTCATACTAGGCATTAATTTCATGCAAACATAGGAATGGGTTGAACCCGGATCAATCAAAGCAATAACATTAATATCATGAAGAGAAAATGTACCCGTAATTACATCGGGGGAGGATGTCTCTTCACGATTACGGAGAGCATAAGTCCTTGCAGGTGCTTTAACATCTGATCTCATTGTTGTATCTCTAAATGCAGCTCTACCTGCCCCTACTCCCGGGTTTCTCTGATGCCTGCCTCTAACGGGGGCATTACCTGATCTTGCACTCGGTATTACTTCTCTTTTAACCATTTCAGGACACTCCCGAATGAAATGATTTGGTGCACCACATCGGAAACAACCAATCTCAGTTGCTCGACATTGACCTGGATGACGTCGACCACATTAAGGACACTCGGGTCTATCAGGTTGAATACTGCCAACACTCGCAATCGAAGTGGTTTGAGCTTTTGAATCCATAAATCTTCCACCTCTGTTCCGGCTAGAATACCCAGCTGAAAAATTAGATCTCGTAGAAAACTCTCTAGGCCTCTTGGATGTAGACTGAAATGACTTGCTCATCTGTCTTTTCTTCGAGTCTTGCATCTCAATTTCAGATTTACCCTTTCTTTTTAATAACTCTTCTGCCTTACAGGCTCGTTCAACTAAAGCAACAAACTCTTTTATCTCTAGAACACCAACTGACAGTCGGATATCATCATTGAGCCCATCTTCAAATCTTTTGCACATGATAGCCTCTGTAGACACACACTCTCGAGCATAATTGCTAAGTCGGACAAATTCACGTTCATAGTCGGTCACAGTCATCTTACCTTGTTTTAACTCAAGAAACTCTTTTCTTTTCTGGTCAATAAACCTCTGACTGATATACTTCTTACGGAACTCCTCCTGAAAGAAATCCCAAGTAACTCTTTCTTTCGGTACTACTGATACAAGTGTCTTCCACCACTGGTAGGCTGAATCTCTAAGAAGTGACACTACACATTTAATACACTCTTCCGGTGTGCAGGATAACTCGTCAAAAACTCTAATAGTATTTTCGAGCCAAAATTCAGCTTTTTCTGCATCATCATCTTTGGTAGCCCGAAACTCTTCAGCCCCTTGTTTTCTGATCTTGTCAACGGGTGGCTTCTCTCTTCTGACTGTATCTGTGACTGGGGAAGCTACATGGGTGGTCTGTGGATCATGAGGGGGTGGAGGTCTAACGGCCGGGTTCGTACGAACGAACTCAGCAAACTATTCATTCAAAGCTTGGAAGAAGGCTTCTCGAGCCCCTCCTCCCTAACTAACTGTAACGGGCCTTTCACGACTATCTTGTGGCACTGTCCCTTCAGCGGGAGTGGGTGCACTACTCTCTACATCATCTGCACCAGCTCGTTCGGGATCCATAACTATATAATTTTGATCGTCAAGAGTCGTCACACTATCAAAATATAAGTATGGCATGTATAGATAGACTCTTACTCATACTAAATATTCCGAGAACCGATTAAACCTTGCTCTGATACCAATAAATGTAACACCCCTTACCCGAGACCGTTGCCGGAGTCGAGCACGAGGCATTACTAGACTTAACTTACTAGTTCTGGGCATAAAAATTGAAACTGTCCGTCTGCGTCATGTTCACTAAATTAATTATAACTCGAGTTACGAAACTCGAAATCTAGATCCGTAAATTTTCCCTGAAACTAGACTCATATATCTTCTTACTATAATTTTTCCAGAATTTTTGGTGTGGACAATTAGTACAGTTTATTAGTTAAAGTCTCCCCTGTTACACAGTTTGACAGTTCTGACCTCTCTTCACTAAAAATCAATTATCTCATATTATACAACTCTTTTTCCTACACCATTTCTTTCATATAAAAATAGACTCAATAAGCTTTAATTCTATATCTCATTCACAACCTAATTCAATTTATACTATTTTTGGTGATTTTTCAAAATCACGTCACTGCTGCTGTACAAACTGTTCCCCTGCATATAATTACATAATTTATTTAAAATAACTATCAACTAGGCATTTCATAACATCCAAAACATGTTCTTAATTAACCATTTTAATGGCTAATCATTACCAAACATTTACAAGTCCATAATAAGCCATATCATAAGGTCACACACATAAAATGGCTAAGTCCCTATACATGCCATAACTTAAAACGTTCAAGTCACAAAATACCAATATAATCCTTTGATAGTGTGTAACGATCTCCGACGTCCTTTCGATCCCCAAGTTGGCTTGTAATACTAAAAAAAATAAAGAATAGGTGTAAGCATAAAGCTTAGTAAGTTTACATGTAAATAGATAACAATATTCTTAATGAATTATCTTATGTTTTTCTTATCAAGATCACTTAAGCTTTTAACTCAATATACTTAAAACTTGTATACTTGCCTTACCTTTTAACATGAATTTATCTTACCTTACCTTTTTAGCTTGAACTTACCTTTACTTTGGAATACTCCTTGAATTTTCCCGTTGAACCACTTTGGAATACTAAGGATACGCGGGTACCTTTCCTTATGAAACTTAACCATTGCCATGTCTTGACATGGTCTTACGTGGTATCCTTGCCTTATGAACTCACCAATGCCATGCCTTGGCATGGTCTTACATGGGACCTTTGCCTTATAGTAACATATCAATGCCATGTCTTGACATGGTCTTACATGATTTCCTTAAACCCTAATGTCATGACATTTGTATCCTACACATTCCTAAGGTTCAACCGAAACTTTCTGAGATAGTTTTTCCGTCAATTCATACTTGAGTCTTTAAATAATAAATTTACAGAATAAATATGTAAATGCTGGAATTTAATAACATTAAATGTAAAATAATAGAATATTGCATTTATTTACTGCAAACTTACCTCGAAACAAAATACGATCAACTATATCGATTTAATCCTCTATCTTTTTCTTTCCTCGATCTAACTCTGGATTTCGTTCTTCTTGATCTATAATAGCAAATTTAGCTTATTTAATACTCACATTCATCAAAACAGTCCTTAACTCTTAACTTTAGAAAATTACAATTTTACCCCTAAACTTTTACATATTTACACATTTGCCCCAAAGCTCGGAAATTAAACTTTATCCCTTATTCTTATGTTTTATGGCATGCTGATCATTTTTCCCTTCTATGGCAACATCAAATTCTCACTCTAACTTGTACTTATGAACATTAGGTATTTTTACCGATTAAGCCGTTTTACTCGTTTTCACTTAAAATCACTTAGCAAAAGTTGTTTAACATAATTTCAGACTTCATATTCTATCATAAAACATCAAAATAAACACATTTCACCTATGGGTATTTTTCCAAATATGAACCCTAGCATAAATTATTAATAGAATAAGCTAAATCGAGCTACCGGGGCTTCAAAAATGTAAAAAACATTAAAAACGGGGCTTGGAATCACTTACTATGGAGCTTGGAAGCTTGAAACAAACCCTATCTATGGTGAACACTTGAAAATTCGGCCTAATGAAGAAGATGAGCATATTTTGCCATCTTTTTCCCTTTTAATTTCTTTTTATTACCAAATGACTAAATTACCCTTCATTAAAAACTTTGGTTCTTTCTACCCATATATGTCCATTTTTGTCCATGGAAATATAATAGTCTAATTACCATTTAAAGACTCTTACTTCAAACCCCCATTTCAATCAAGTACTTTATAAATTAGAACCCCTATTTAGCAACTTTTACAAACAAGTCCTAATAGGCAATTTAAGCATGAAATCAATAAAATTTCTTATCAATACTCTAACACATGTATTTAATCACTCTGTAAATCATAATAATTAAACGTAATAAACTTTTATAGCTCGAATTTGTGGTTTCGTGACCACTATTCCGTTTAGGCCCTATTTCGGGATGTTACAAAGAGAGTTCGTGAGATATCAGATGCATGGACTCAAGCCCGGAAAATGAAGAGACTCGCCATAAGGCCAATGATTACTCCTGAGTATGATAGATGGTGGGACAAAAGAATCAACGACAACGTCCCAAGGCCAGCCCAAGGAAATGCTCGACCAATAAAAGAGCAGTTACAAGTAATCCCGTCTGAATTAGAGATTATCAAGCAAGATTTCGAGAGAAAGAGCCGGGAATTGGGTAAGAGGATAGAGCAGCTAGAAGAAAAAAAGATGCAGTTGGGGTTAGATGTTGACGTCCACAATTTCGAGGCCGAGAAATTGAAAAAAGGAAAAAATAAAGCCGAAGAGGACCTGGATAGTTTAAAAACAGACTACAAAAAGCTGCGCATGTCCATCAGAACAGCTGGTCTAGGTAAGACATCAGAGCAATGGCGGCAGGAGATTGAAGAAGAAAAATCCAGAGCCAATCAGTGGGAAAAGAAGTTCCGAGATGCTCGAGTACAGGAGGACGCCTTGAGAAAGAGCCTGTTGCAAAGCCAAAGAGAAAGGGAGAAGTTACGCGCCCGAATAGCAGAACTAGAAAAGTCGTTGCATCTACACCGTAACCGCAATTCGGTAATCGAATTAAGAGCTAGCCAGAACAAGATTGAGGAGATGAAAGGGAGGATAGGAGAGCTTGAGACTGCATTACAAGATAGTAAAATTCGAGTTGAGCTCCTTGAGGCGAACAATTAGCATTGGAAGGAGCAGTTCCGCCATTCTCAGGGACAGATTAGAGATAGAGACTATGTGATGGGTGAAGCTGTGGTTCAAGTCCGAGAGGTGGCTGACCATCTACAAACTTTGGCTACTCAAGCTGATGTATTGAGTCTACAATATGAGTCAGCGTCGGATCAAGGCCAAAAATTAGCTTGGCTTCTTAGGAAAGTTAAGGATTTAGGCATTAGCGCGAAATCGTATATGTAATCGTCCGTTCTATGAAAGGAAATTCGTTTTCTAGTAAAGTTTATCTAATGAAATTGAATCAAATCAACACCTTTGTGCATCCATATCATGCATTTGCATTACATAGCATACATTAGTATCATATCACCTTAATTATTCACTGAGGCTAAAATCGTATAATCCACAGTTGCGACACCGCGAATCTGGAATCAAATCATCCTTATAGGACCCGACTAAGAACTAGAATTATGGATGCGGAACTCAGCGAAAGAATTGAAAAAATGGAAAGGATCCAGGGACAGTTGCAAGAACAATTGGCCAAGTCGCAGCAAGAGACAAGGGACCTGATGGTGAAATCTAGGGAAGAATCACTTGAGCAGAAGGACCAGATGGCCAAGCTAATGGAGATGGTGACGACTCTGGTTAAAGGAAAAGGACCTGTACAGAGTCCTGAAATTACAGAACCCCACTCGAGAGTTAATCAGAGTCCATTCCACCCCCCAGGATTCACTCTACCTCATGGAGAATGGCCTCAAAGGGAATTTGCGGGCCCAGAACAACCATCTGTACCCCCACCTACCCATCTAGGGCAAGGAGTATTCATGTCAAACCACGGAGCTAACCCTGCTGACCCAATTGTCCCAGATTTGGATGATCCGGTAGAACTAGCTAAGTTAAGGATGAAGGATCAGGATGCCCAGGACAAGTATAAGAGTCTGGAAGAAAGACTCAGGGTGATAGAGGGTACTAGAGCCCCTTCTGCAATGAGCGCCAAAGAGCTCAGTCTAGTTTCCGATCTGGTCCTGCCTCCGAAATTTAAAGCGCCAGACTTTGAAAAATATGATGGAACAAGGTGTCCAAAGGCGCACCTTATCATGTTTTGTCGAAAAATGGCTGGATATGTGAACGAAGACAAATTATTAATACACTGCTTTCAAGATAGCTTGACCGGGTCGGCCCTCCGATGGTATAATCAGCTCGGTAGAGAGAGGATCCAATCATGGAATGACTTAGCTTCAGCGTTCTGTGAGCAGTACAATACGTCTCCGACATGGCACCCGATCGGCTAACGCTACAGATGATGGAGAAGAAGCCAGCAGAGACTTTCAGACAATATGCTCAAAGGTGGAGAGACGTCTCAATTCAAGTAGAACCCCCACTGACCAAAACTGAGATAACAGTTCTCTTTATTAACACTTTAAAAGCGTCATTCTATGACAAGCTAGTAGGAAATGCCACAAAGGACTTCGCCGATGTCGTAATATCCGGGGAACTCATTGAAAATGGCATCAAAAGCGGAAGGATGGAGGGTTCCGAGAGCTCGAAAAGGCCAGTACCTATAAAGAAAAAAGAGCCTGAAACCCATATGGTGGGGACTGGGAACCACTACGCTCCCAATTCATACCCAACCCAATCACACCCCCGATATCGCCCACCGTCAAATTTCTATCTCCCTCCCCAAAAACTTTATTATCAAGCACCTCCTTCTTACCCTGTCTACAACACGAATAACCAACGGCCATTCACCGTATTCCACCTAATAACATGCCCGCTCCAAGCCTACCCAAACACGAACAAAGGCCGGTGAGACCCAATCTTGAAAAACCCCGACTCACCTCTATCCTTGTGTCGTACAGAGAACTGTGCCCAAAATTGCTGGAGAAACAATTAATATCCCCGCATTATATGGCACCTTTGAAACCGCCATACCCGAAATGGTACGATCCCAATACTAGTTGTATGTATCATGGGGGAAACCAAGGGCACTCCACGGAAAATTGTATAGCCTTCAAAAGGAGAGTACAGGATCTCATAGATGCAGGAATCTTACGATTTGACGGTACTGGTAATGTAGCTGGAAACCCGCTCCCTAACCATACCGAAGGGAATGTAAGCGCAGTGATAAAGGAAGACACACGGCGAGCTAAGAGCTGCGTCTCTGAAATAAAAACACCCTTGCGAAAGGTCTGGAAGGTGATGATGGAACATGGCTTGTTTAGTCATAGAAGCTTCGAAGAAGAAAGTATGAAAAGACCAAGTTTTTGTATCTTTCATGGTATCGAAGGGCACGACATCCAATCTTGCGAAGAATTCAGGAAACTACTCCAAGACATGATGAACAACAAGGAAGTCGAGATCCTTGATAAGATAGATGAGGCCGAGGAAAAGGATATATGTGCCTCTGAGGGTCAATCATCAGGCCCCCCTTATAATGTCGATCGACCTTTAGTGATCTACTACGAAGCAAAGAAGGAAGAGGTGAAACCAAAGATGATAATCCAAGTACCTTCTCCTTTCCCTTACATGGACGATAAGGCGGTGCCATGGAAATACGATGTTAATATTGTCGCACCGGAAAAGCCAAAGGCTGTGGCTGGAGATATCGGTAGAGTAGGACACTTTACTCGCAGCGGGAGGTGCTATTCCCCTGAAAAGGCTGAACCAAAGAAAGAAGCTGCCGACTTGAATCAGAAAGGCAAGGCACCATTGCGTGAAGCTGGGGTGGATGTTGAAGTACGGTCGGAACTGGACTTTAAAAGACCTGTGAATGAGGAGGAAGCTCACGAATTCTTGAAGTTCATCAAGCATAGTGAATACAGCATCGTAAAGCAGTTAAACAAACAATCGGTAAAAATCTCGGTGTTATCCCTATTGTTGAACTCAGAGCCACATCGGAACGCCTTGCTAAAAGTACTCAATCAAGCTTACGTAGAAAGCAATGTATCTGTAGAAAAACTTGACAGATGGGTGAACAATCTAAATGCAGACAATTTCATCTCATTTAGTGATGATGAGATACCAGCAAACGGTAGGGGCTCTGTGAAGGCATTACATATTACGACCAGTTGCAAGGGTTACATAGTGCCGAATGTGCTCATTGATAATGGATCCGCACTCAATGTCATGCCTTTGGCCACACTCTCAAGGATGCCAGTTGATATGTCCTATTTAAGGCCTTGTCACTCCACGGTAAGGGCATTTGACGGGACACAACGAGAGGTTATGGGAAAGATTGAAATACCCTTAGAAGTGGGCACATGCACATATAATGTAGAGTTCCAAGTCATGGACATTAATCCGTCGTACAATTGCCTTTTAGGGAGGCCTTGGATCCACTCTGCTGGGGCAGTCCCTTCATCTCTCCAACAAAAGGTAAAATTCATCATGGATAACCGTTTGATCACGGTCGATGGTGAAGAGGACATCGGTGCGTCTATTTCTGCTGTCACGCCTTACATCGAAGTGAGCAAAGATGCAATAGAATGTTCCTTCCGTTCCCTCGAATTTGTTAATGCTACATTCGTGGCTGAGGGAAACAAGATTCTCACACCTAGATTATCGAGAAATACCAAGATGGGGATCAAACTGATGGTTGGAAAGGGAGCCCGGGTGAAGAAAGGCTTAGGAAGATACCAACAAGGGATAGCCAGAGCGCTAAACCCGATACACCACAAGGCCCGATACGGTTTAGGGTTCAAGCCGGATGTGCGACAAAGAAAGAAACAGCTGCAGAAAGATCAAGAAAAGAGGATGGCAAGAGCTTCAGGTCGGAAAGCAGAATGGGAGCCTATAACTTACCCGCCCTTGTCAAAAACGTTTACATCTGCAGGAATGATGTACCCAGAAAGAGATAATGCATGAAACACGCTGCTGTCGATTGAAAGGGATTTTCAAAACTTCAATATAAACGTTGTTGACAAAGCGGATGATACAAAGAAAGATATCTCAATGATACGCCCTGGTCTGCCTGGATTTGTGTTGAGCAATTGGACTGCTGAGGACCTTCTTGTAGTTTCTAGGGTTCCTCCAAAGTAATCCTCAATGTCCACCCCTTTTATGCCCCAAGTTATTGGGAAAACTGTTACAAGAGTTTATGTCTGCAATTTATCTTTTAAATGAACTTCAACAGAGATGCATTTATGTTATGGTCTCTTCATTCTCATTGGATTCATATTTATTCCCTCTTCTTATAATTTGTGCCTACGTATATTGCATATCATGCCACGGTGTTGTGTTTGTGTGTCCCAACACCTTGATATTCCTCTATAGTTTCTTTTCCATTTATCTTTCAGGTGCTCACATATCGACGATGTGGACAATCCCGTTACAAGTCCTAGAATCGATTTCGAACAAGCTGTTTATTTAGGAGAATTCGAAGCAGAGGAAAACGCTGAAGATTATGTCTCGTCCCCTGACTTGCTAAGAATGATAGAGCAAGAAGACAAATAGATACTACCCCATCAAGAACCTGTTGAGACAGTGAATTTGGGAAACGAAGAAAGGAGGCAAGAAGTGAAAGTTGGGACCTCCATGTCAGGGGACACCAACCATGTTTTGATCGCTTTGCTTCATGAATACAAAGATGTATTCGCATGGTCGTATCAGGATATGCCAGGTTTGAATAAAGATGTAGTGGTCCATAGGCTCCCATTGAAACCAGAATGCAAGCCTGTTCAACAGAAGTTAAGGCGGATGAGGCCTGAAATGCTCTTAAAGATAAAGGAAGAAGTCAAGAAGCAGTTTGATGCTGGTTTCCTACAAGTCTCCAAGTATCCAGAATGGGTGGCTAATATAGTACCGGTACCTAAGAAAGACGGTAAAGTGCGAATGTGCGTGGATTATCGGGATCTGAATCGAGCAAGCCCTAAAGATAATTTCCCGTTGCCACACATCGATACATTGTTAGATAACACGGCAAAGCACTCATTTTTCTCCTTCATGGATGGATTTTCGGGTTACAATCAAATCAAAATGGCTCCCGAGGATATGGAGAAAACGACATTCACGACAATGTGGGGGACATTCTGCTACAAGGTAATGCCATTTGGGCTAAAGAATGCCGGGGCAACATACCAGAGAGCCATGGTAGCACTGTTTCATGACATGATGCACAAGGAAATAGAAGTCTATGTAGACGATATGATCACCAAATCTCGAGGGGAAAGAGAGCATGTTGGGAACCTCAAGAAGTTGTTTGAAAGACTGAGAAAATTCCAACTAAAGCTTAACCCAACCAAGTGCACCTTCGGGGTTACCTCTGGAAAATTACTGGGCTTTATCGTCAGTGAGAGAGGCATCGAGGTCGATCCCGATAAAATAAAAGCCATACAAGAGTTGCCGCATCCGCGCACACAAAAGGAAGTTAGAGGATTCCTAGGGAGGCTAAACTACATCGCTCGGTTTATCGTTCAACTTACCAACCAATGCGACCCAATTTTTCGACTCCTTCGAAAGCACAATCCTGGAAAATGGGATGAGGAGTGCCAGATGGCTTTTGACAAGATAAAACAATATTTGTCTAGCCCCCCGGTGTTAGTACCACCAACTCCCGGGAGACCCCTAATATTGTATCTGACGGTGTTCGATAACTCCTTAGGTTGTGTACTGGGGAAGCACGACGAGTCAGGAAAGAGAGAAAGGGCAATCTACTACCTCAGCAAGAAATTCACCGAGTATGAAGCGAAGTACCCGTCGATTGAAAAATTCTACTGTGCTTTGGTCTGGGTAGCTCGAAAGCTGAGGCAATATATGTTGTATCATACGACGTGGTTGATTTCAAAGCTGGACCCAATAAAGTACATGATGGAATCACCTGCACTCTCAGGAAGAATGGCACGATGGCAGATCCTACTATCAGAATACGACATCACCTATGTGAGTCAAAAGTCGATAAAAGGGAGTGCGATAGCCGACTTCTTGGTGACTCGAACGACAGAAGAATATGAGCCATTGAGATTTGATTTCCCTGATGAAGACTTAATGTGCTTTACGGAAAGAGAATGTGAGTCATCAAGGGAGAGATCATGGAAGATGAGCTTTGATGGTGCCTCAAATGCATTGGGGCATGGGGTTGGAGCAGTCTTAGTATCACCAGAAGGGAATCATTACTCATTTACCGCCAGATTAAATTTCTTCTGTACTAATAAAATAGCAGAATATGAGGCTTGCATCTTGGGACTTCGAGCAGCTATTGAACGAGGCATCGCAATCTTAGAGGTATACGGAGATTCAGCGCTGGTGATTTACCAAATCTGTGGAGATTGGGAGGTGAGAGATTCGAAGGTCAAATATCGCGATCTCGTGGCAGAACTGATCAAAGAATTCGAGGAAGTAACTTTTAACTACTTCCCACTAGAAGAAAACCAATTGGCTGATGCCTTAGCCACTTTGGCTTCGATGTTCAAAGCAAACCGGGAAACAGAAATAATACCCCTCCAGATGAGCATATATGAGGCCCCTGCACACTGTTTTAGTATCGAAAATGAGGCAGATGGACAACCATGGTTTCACGATATCTTAGAATATTTCAAGAATCAAAGATATCCTGAGCAAGCAAATGAGAACGACAAAAGAACAATCAGGAGAATGGCAGCAGGATTTGTTCTTGATGGGGACATCCTATACAAAAAGGGAAAAAATCAAGTGCTCCTGAGATGCGTGGATAATAGTGAAGCCAGAAAGATACTTGAAGAGATCCACGAAGGAATTTGTGGAACGCACGCCAATGGCTTCACTATGGCCAGGCAGATTATGAGACTCGGCTATTATTGGCTGATGATAGAAAGTGATTGCATTAGTTATGCACGAAAGTGCCACAAATGTCAAGTTTATGGCGATAAAATTTATGCAGCACCTTCGCCCCTTCATGTCATGACTTCTCCGTGGCCCTTTTCTATGTGGGGCATGGATGTTATAGGGCCAATCTCCCCGAAAGCTTCTAATGGACATCGATTCATTTTTGTGGTCATAGATTACTTCACGAAATGGGTAGAAGCCGCTTTATTCGCTAATGTAACAAAGACCGCTGTTTGCAAGTTCTTAAAAAAGGAGATCATATGTTGATACGGTTTGCCTGAGAGAATCATCTCAGATAATGCTTTAAACCTGAACAACAAGATGATAAAGGAAGTGTGTGAGTAATTTCAAATAAAGCACCATAATTCCTCACCCTATCGTCCAAAGATGAACGGGGCGGTAGAAGCTGCTAACAAAAATATTAAGAAGATCATTGGGAAAATGACCGAGACGTATAAAGATTGGCACGAGAAGCTACCGTTTGCTCTATATGCATATCGCACATGTGTGCGAACCTCTACGGGGGCAACTTCTTTCTCTCTGGTCTATGGAATGGAAGCTGTGCTGCCCATTGAAGTCGAGATCCCCTCTTTACGAATCTTAATGGAGTCAAAACTAGAAGAATCGGAATGGGTTCGGGCTCGATATGACCAACTAAATCTGATCGAAGAAAAACGCTTGAAGGCAATTTGTCATGGAAAAATGTACCAGAAGAGAATGATCAGCGCCCATGACAAGAAGGTGCGGCCAAGAGAGTTTCGTGAAGGGGAACTAGTATTAAGAAAGATTCTTCCCATACAAAAGGACTTTCGAGGAAAATGGACACCAAACTGGGAAGGGCCATACGTCATGAAGAAAGCTTTCTCAGGTGGAGCTTTGATCCTCACTAAAATGGATGGGAAGGAGATACCGAATCCGGTAAACTCAGATGCTGTGAAGAAGTACTATGCCTGAAGAAAAGAAAAGAAGAAGAGAAAGGAAAAGAGATCAGGATGAAAACCCGAAAAGGGCGTCTTGATAAACAAAAAGATTTAGAATGAAAACCCGAAAGGGCGTTCTAAAGAAGCCGAGTTAGGCTCAAAAAGCAAAGACGACCTGTGCAGAAGGTCAAAGGGCGAGATTATAATATTTGAAGCAGACTCGGAAGCTCAGAATCTTCTACGCAAAAAGCTTCGCTCGAAAGGATTCAGGATGAAGGGACATGGAGAAGTTCATGCGTGGATATCTAGAGCATTTACGACAATCAAACCTGCTTTCCTTTTTACAATGTTTTCCTTATCGAATCATTCTTTGTCAATTTTCTTTGCTTGTTGCTTTGAAATAAATAGGAACCTAAGGTATTTCTTTCGTATCTACTTGGCCATTCTCATGCATCTCGTGTTTGGTTCATTTAAATGGTAAATAGTGAAATTACATACTCTAAACAAAAGGAACGTTGAGCATTACCTGGATGAAAACCTGGTGAGTGCAAGAGCCCCAAAGTAAGGACAAAAGTTCAACAAGGGGGCAAAATGGGTAATATTTGAGAAATGCAGACTACTCGTAAAAATTTGAGGACGGATACAAAACCCGAGAGAAAAGTCAAGAATCGAAGCAACGAATACGAGTCATCATGAAAGGCGTAACGAGAGATACATGACAAACAAACCTAGGGCGCATTGCTTAACCATGTAGGCATAAAAACATTTAGGACAAACGCATGCATTTCATGATAGATTCGCGCATGACACATACAGGTACACCAGTAAAGCAAGAAGTCCTGACGATAGCTGTACCAAACCAAGGAGAAGGGATATATCCAAACTCTACCCGATGATACATTTTAATTTCTATTTTTTAATTTCTGTTAAAGTCAACTCATAATGCGAGAAGTGAGTTGGGCCTCGGGTTACGCACGCTGAGGTATTTTTAATTTCTGTCTTTAAATTTCTGTTCAAAAATCAACTCATACTGCAAAAGGTGAGTTGGGCCTCGGGTTACACACGCTGAGGTATTTTCAATTTCCGTCTTTAAATTTCTGTTCAAAAATCCACTCATAATACGAGAGGTGAGTTGGGCCTCGGGTTACGCACGCTGAGGTATTTTTAATTTCCGTCTTTAAATTTCTGTCTTTAAATTTCCGGTCAAAATCAACTCATATTGTGAGGGGTGAGTTGGGCCTCGGGTCACGCACGCTGAGGTTTTTCAATTTCTGTCCTTAAATTTCAGTTCAAAAATCAACTCATACTGCAAAAGGTGAGTTGGGCCTCGGGTTACACACGCTGAGGTATTTTCAATTTCCGTCTTTAAATTTCTGTTCAAAAATCCACTCATAATACGAGAGGTGAGTTGGGCCTCGGGTTACGCACGCTGAGGTATTTTTAATTTCCGTCTTTAAATTTCCGGTCAAAAATCAACTCATATTGTGAAAGGTGAGTTGGGCTTCGGGTTACGCACGCTGAGGTATTTTCGATTCCTGTCTTTAAATTTTTGTTCAAAAATCAACTCATATTGCGAGAAGTGAGTTGGGCCTCGGGTTACGCACGCTGAGGTATTTTCAATTTCTGTCTTTAAATTTTTGTTCAAAAATCAACTCATATTGCGAGAGGTGAGTTGGGCCTCGGGTTACGCACGCTAAGGTTTGGCAAATTTTCATAAAACTAAGGGTTAATATGTAGTTTGCCCCCCTAAACTTATCCAAATGTATCTAGTTGGTACTTAAAATTTTTTATTTGTATCTAGTTGGTGTAAAACCCAATTTGTGCCCGGGGCCCATTGAAAAACCAATACCAGTAATTAAAGCCAAAAACAAAACCAAATAAACCCAATAAATCCGTCCATAAAACATCCAAATTTCGCAAGCCCATTAAGAGCCCAATACACTAAACCAAAACAAATAAATTTTAAATGTCCAATGTCCATTTACAAACCCCAAACTTAACCTAACCTATCAGCCCAAATTTACAGACCCAAATGACCCATTTAAAATTAGCCCAACTAGCCCAAATAGAATCAACCCAAAACCTAAGGCCCAACAGCCCAAAATCAAAATTTCTTTTGGAACCCTAAGGTTTCTGCCTTTTGCGCCGCGCCTCCTGACCTTCCCATCCCCACGCGCGTTTGCAACACGCGCCCCTCACGGTCCCTCGTCTGCCACCACGCGCCACGTGTCGCTTCGATTTCCCACGCGTTCCGTTCCCCGTTGCATGCCTCGGTCAACCCCCTCACGCGTCTGGCCAGACCCAAGCACCACTACGCACGCCAACCAAAGGGCTCCTGCACGCCTTCGCCATCGCCCGTATCCTGCAGACATAGAACGAAGCAAGCAACAGCAAAGTATGGAGCAAAAAACAAGGGAATAATAAAAAACAAACATGGTGCATTTGGCTATAAAGCCATGAAAAACCGATGTAGAGGGGGGGCGCTCGGTTCTTTTTTTTACTTACTTCAAAAGAAAAAACAGAAAAAACAAGCAATCAGAAATCAAGAGGCAAGAAACTTCGAAGGTCGATTCAGTTCTCGATATCACGATTTACTGTCATTTTTTTGTATATTTTATTTAGTGTTTTCAAGTTTTCTAAAACGAAACAAAAAAGGACTGCCAAATAATAGGAGGAGAAATACAAAAACAAAATAAAAAAAAAAGAATCTTGACAAAAATCGGTGATAAAAAACAAGGTTAAAAGCACTGTACAGGGGTTTCGTTTTTACGAGCAAAAGGAATATATCAAAAAAAAAAAACAAACAAAGTGTAAAGTTGTTCCTTTTTATCTTTTTTTACTATTTTTACTTACCTTTTTCGAAACATGCTACAAATGTAAACCATAAGGCCAAGGAAACGTGTTACCGGAACCCATGGACGCGCCGGAGAACTCATTCCGTCGTTGTCGGGTTCGAACGCGGGCTTCGAGAGCGCCCTAAATCGGAGGCCGAATGTCTCTTGTGCTCAACGTCAACCACCGTGCGTCGGGAGGGTGCGATGGATGGCGCGATGGGCAGTCAAAAAGGGGGGACCGAGTGTCGGTTGAAGGGAAGAAGGAGAAGGCCGCCGTTTCTTTCTTTTTTTTGTCTTCCAAAGGAAGTCTGCAAATGAGGGAAGTTAGGGCTGAGATGTGAAAACAATTTTAGGGCCTTTTAAATGGAACAAAACGGTGCCGTTCGCCAAAGAGGGATCCGCGCATATCCTTTAAAAGGGATAATTGCGCGCCTGGTCCCCCTTTTTTCGGCACTTGCTAATCAAACCCCCTGCGCCCTCTTTCTACGTTTTGCAATCTTGCCCTGTTATTTTCGTTATGTTTTAATCTGGCCATTGTCTTTTTCCACTTTAACTTATTGCGATTTTGGTCCCCATTGTCTCATTCTGATTTCAATCTATTTTTTAACCTATGTTAAAAAAAAGAGTTTGTGTGCGTATTTTTCCTCAAAATATTATTATTTATTTATTTCGAGCTTTTTTATTGTGTATTATTTCTATTAAACATTATATGCATTGTTTATTTTGAATCCTTGACGTCATTTTAAAAGTATTTCATATACATTATTTGCCCTATTTTTTATATTTTCTATTTCATGTGTTCTTTACTTAAAGTCATTTTGTTAAATATTTTAAACTGTTTCATGTGTTATTTCTATCAAATTGCTTAACGGCTCTTTGACCGTTAATTGATACCATATTCGTGTGGAACATGTGATTATGTTTTGTATGTATTACGGTTTGTTTATTCGCATTTCCATATTATTGATATTATTGTCATCATCATTATTGCTTAGATTATTATTCCATCATTATTATTATCATTCGTGTAGGTTAGTACTTTAGATTAATGATTCCGATGCTATGTGTTACGCATATTATGTTGTCGTCGTGCCAAATTCATGTCACATTATCATCATTCGTCGCGTGACTCTATTCACGTTTTGAATAACGTTTCTTTAAAATATAACCTAAATTTTTATCAATTTCATCCAAAAGTCAAAAATTTCAAAATAAAGCAATATTCTGTATTTGGAAACTTGAGAGATCGTGCCCTATGTGTTGGGTTTCAGTTTTTTGCTTGGCCAAACAATCGAATATCCTTTCGATTTTTTTTTTGCGTGAGACTCGGGAATTAGGAGATGATCTTGAATTCGAGGATTCAAATTATCGTATCCTAACGTACTGGATGTGATATTTTATTCCTTTGGAGCGAGAAAATCTTAATATTCAATTCGAGAAAATTCAAATGTTTCCAAAAGAGATCAAATTTTTTAAATTCTTTCAAAATTTTCAAACTGTCGACAGGGGGACATTAAATAATCAATTTAGTACCGATTTTGGGCGTTGCGAGGGTGCTAATCCTTCCTCGCACGTAACCGACTCCCGAACCCGTTTTCTCAAATGCCGTAGACCAAAATTATTGTTTTAGTAAATCAAAATGTTTTATTAAAACAAAGGTGAACCGATCACACCTAAATAAAGATCGGTGGCGACTCCCTATTTTTAAAGTCGATTCTCGTTTTGTCAAAAAATGGTTACGACAGTTGGTACTTAAACTTATATTTTGTCACCCAGGTTGGTACTTCTGCACTAATACCATTAGTTTGTATTGGCATGGCATTGGTAACCAATCTGGTGATGACATGTGGCAACTTCTCTCTATGTCATGTGATAAGCATAAATTAATTTTTTAAATCTTTAAAAATAAATTAATTTTAAAAATAAATTAATTAATAAAAAAAAGTAATTTTTTGTCCAAATTCATTCTTGATGCGAATTTTTTTTATTAATTTATATATTTTAATGTTTTAAAATTTATATCTGTCACATGGCATACTAAAAGGTTGCCACGTGTCACCAATATATTGATTATCAATGTCATGTCAACATAAACTAACAATGTTAGTGCAAATGTACCAATCTAGGTGACGAACTATAAGTTCAGGTACCAACTAAATCTAAAAAAAGGTTTAAATACCCAATAAGTACTTTTAAACAAGTTTAGAGGACAAACTATATAATACCCCTAAAATTAATGGTAAAGTTTCTATGACACAAGATTCAATAATGCTTTAAAAATTTTAACCTTCACCTCCTAAAATTTTATAAAACTACCTTAGCGTTCCTTAAAAAAATTTATTGTAGGAAGAAATAAATCAATATTAAATATATATTTTTAAAAAATTTACAACCAAATTTATATTAGAGCCAATTTAGTATTATTTCTAAGAATTACTTTTAAGATAAAAAACACTTTTGAAATAAAAATACTATTAAATAAGATACTTTTGAACATTTTAAAATTACTTTTAAAACAAAAATACTTTACAAAAACAGCTTTTTAACCAAAAGCAATGCTAATTACCTTTCCGCTAACAAATTTCCAACCATCAAACCATGGTGTCGAATTAAGATTCACACTAACAATGCCAAACAACACAAGCGTTGGGGCAGGCAGGACATTGCATTGTCACTGTTTCTGCTTTTAGACATTATCCCAAATTGCCAATTGTACCAAGCATTGGCCCGGCCCGAAGGCGAGTCCGAA
The DNA here is from genome assembly GCA_005393395.2 of Gossypium australe. Taxonomy (NCBI): domain Eukaryota; kingdom Viridiplantae; phylum Streptophyta; class Magnoliopsida; order Malvales; family Malvaceae; genus Gossypium; species Gossypium australe. The sequence continues at coordinate 10,574,886 of CM016622.1, read as the reverse complement.
AAATGAGAAGATTCGGGTAAAAATGTAGGTCCGAAAAATGAGTTTAGATAAAAAAAAGTCCATTTAGAAAATGGGCTGGGCCTCGGGTAATTTTTTTGGCTATAATAAATATTTTATTTTATTTTTAATCATTTAAAATTTTTAATTTTACTTTTCTAATTTCACTTTCACTTTCAAATTGTGTATTATTTTAAGAATTGTTTTAGTATCATTTTTTATTTGTTTCTTGTTTTAATATTTTTTTTATGTTTTTAAATGTATTTGATTTATTATATTTTAAAAAAATTATTTAATAAAATAAGTTAAAAAAATTAATATGGGCCAGGTCGGGTCGGGCTCGGGCTTAGCAATTTATTTTAGGCCGGGCTTGGACAATTTTTTAAGCCCATATTTAGGGCTGGGCAGGGCATCTTTACAAGCATTCTCGACTGTTTGAGCAGTGACACACCACTTGTGACGGCATCTTTAAATATAAAATTTGTACTTTTAACTTACCCTCTTCTCTTAAATTGGTATTTAAGGTATTTTTTTTTTATAAATTGGTGTTTGAATTTTCATTCCGTCTATTATATTGATTTTTTTTATAACATCGCTGGATTTAGGACAAATAACATAAGAATTATGACATGTGATATTAATGACATCATGATAATGTCATAGTCTAATATATATATTATAAATAAATAAAAATATTTTAAAAAATAAAAAAAATTATAAATAAAAAAGTTAAAAATACTATAATTATTTAAAAATCTAAAAATAAAAAATGAAATATATATTAAAATTGTAAAATTACAAAAATAATCATCTCATCTCAACAAAATCCTTTTCTTTTCATCAAGAGAAGGGATTGTATGAAATTATGATTCTACGTCATCTTTATCCCTTTCTAATGGAGAAGCATAACAAATCAGATTTTTCCTTCTGATTTTTAACATTTTTAGTTGGATTTAAATTTTTCTAGAGGAAAATCTGAAAATTAGGAGAAAAAAGCTAATTTATTATGCTTTTATTGAAAAGGGATAGAGATGACCTGAAATCACTATTTTATACAATCTATTCTCCACGCATCAATTACATTTCCATCTAAAAATCAAATAATATTTTTTTTTCATTCTAAAATTTAATCTTTAACAAAAAAAAAAAAATCCTAACTTCAAAATACCATTAACCTATTTTTCGTGGGTTTGATTTTTATGAAATCTGGGCTTGAGGCTTTTTTATGAAATTTCAGAAAACTCTGAGTATCCCATACCAAATTTATATTTAAGCATAAAATAAATTAAAAACTCGTGAATAAACTCGACTCCTCTTATTTAAAGCCACTCTTTTAAGTCCTGTCTGTCCTAGCCCTTTACATAAAGCACAACCATACACTCCATCATCGATTACTTCCACTATGGATACTCCTCCTCATCTGTTACCATCTTCCATGGCTCCGCATAATCCTCAACAAGATGATCACGTTTTCATCTCTCGTGATACTAACTTTGCGTTGCATGGTGAGATTATGTTGCTTATTTTTCTCCTACTTTTTGCCCTCTTCCTTTCCTTCCTGCTCTTCTTCCTCTACATAAAAGGCTCCCGAAGTAATGCTAATCTGCGAGATTATTCATCCCAATAAGTCTGACCAACTAAATTCTTCGCTTTGCACACCAAAACCATTCACTGCACTGCATGAATCCACCTGCGTAACTGTGACCAATGGTACAGTAATACTATCAAACGGAAGCGTGATTTAGGCTTTGAGGTTTGGTTTCTCTCTCATATCACTCGCGGAGTACTAGGCAAGGCAACCAGGGATGAATCGTCACATAACGATGCCTAACATATTGCCATGAAATGGGAGCTGCACAACTAATGGCGGAGAATACATATAAATTCAATCTATTTATATGGATAATTTGTTTCCAGATTTGTAGGTCTGATTTTTAAAAATCCTATGTACATGTGGAGTATTATGTATTAATAGGGAAGCTAATGAGGTTACCGATAAATTGGCCAAGGATGGTGTTAATACAATGTCCCCTACTGGTGCAATGTTGACAGAGGGAGTGAGATTGATGAGAACATTGAAGGCGTGCGATTGAAGATCCTTCGGAAGGTCTCGGCTTTTGTCCACACGATGTTGGGCTGCTTTTTTTTTTTTTGCCCTTTATCTGTTTGCTGTCCTTGTTTTATTTATTTGTTTGTTTTATTTGCTAATGAGGTTGCCGATAAATAGATATATGATTTGCAAATGGGTTATGGGCCTGTTGGTGTTATGCCTCATTTAGAAGGTCGAGTGGTGGATGCAATAAGGACTTGTACAAACTAAAAACTGGGTCCTTCCATGCCTCGAATGCTTTGAGGCCTTGAGAATTTCAAATTCTAGTTTCACATTGCCTTTGAAAAAGTGATTTTCACAAGTGTGATTTAGGATTTTATGTATTAAGGATGATTGAAAATTTTTATTTTTATTTTCATTTTCAATATTTAATATTTTAAATAAATTTGATAATTATTTTAATTTTTATTAGGTTGATTTTATTAAAAAATTGAAATAATTTTTTTTTAAATTGAGATATTCAAATTACCATATATATCTTTTATCCAAAACTATAAAAAATAATATAAATATAATATTAATAATATTAAACATAAAAAAATAAATAATCTTTTAAAATTAATATTTACTTTTATCAAACAACATAATTATATTCAGTACTTATATTTACTAATTTACCAAATAATTTTTTAATATAAATTCAACACTTATAGAATTTAGCATTAAAAAAATAATACTTTATTTTTCAACGCTTAAATTTTTAGTTTATTAAATACACACTAAATTTTACTGTCAAATAATTTTTATGAAAATTTAAAATATTTATTCTAAATATGAGGTTGAAAAGTAAAATAAAAAAAATAAAAATTAATGTAGACGTTATTCAAATTCGTAAATATTATGATAAATGAAACTAGTTATCTTAGCTTGTGATGAACAAGTTTGATTGTATGTGTAAATTAAAATATATCTAAATTATTTTATATAAATTTAATTTTATGATTGATAATAAATATAATTATAAAAGAAATTAAGTAAAATATATGCTAAAAGAAAATTAACAAATATTATGTAAAAAAAAAAAAAAAGCAGCTTATGAGAGGAAGGAGCATTTGAATAGGTTCAGAATAGAACGCATGGCCTAATATGATGTGAAATGTTGTTGACATGAGCCTTTGCGCACCAATTGGTTTGAGAATAGAAGCTCCCTCTCTGCCAAGATGTTGAGGCTAGATTGTCGTGTGGTGTTGATATGATATTTGATTTTTCTCTGAGTGCGCCCAGGCCATAGGCTGTTTTATTTTGACAATTTTATCGTGCAACTTGTGCATGAGATCAAATTCCAGCTACCCAGTCCAATCATGCTGATTCTTTCTTTCAAGACAATTAGGCAGCGTTCCTGAAAGCAAGTCCTAAATTGATTTTGGTTGGAAGCACTAATTACCACGTTTCACCAATGAACCATAAAAGTCAAATTGAGAGGCTTCTTTTTCTCTGTATAATTTACTCAAAAGGAAAAAAAGGAAAAAGAAAAAGTTAATCTTCCAATTAGCTCTCTTAAATTTGGTTTTAAAATCAGTCATCCAATTTTAATTCGGTTCACAACAGTATTGATGTAAGTTTTTAAAACTTATTTATCATCTTAATCTCTGAAAATGATAGTTTCGTGTTTATCAATTTAATCCCATCGTAAAATTTTGGGGATGAAAGCTGATGTGGTGTTTGTTGATCTTTATTGTCAGAGCTGGCCGCATTGGTCCCCAAACTTTGACAAATCGATTTTTCTTTGTCATCCATTGATTAGTTTAACCATCATCGATCGTACGAAAGATGGAGCGGTCCAGGAGGATGGTTAGCAACCCAATCAATGAGGCAGCATTCTGTCCCAGTGCTCCAAGATATAAGATTTAAAGGTTGACTAATACATATGGATTGAATTCAAGTCTCTACCTTTTACAAATTAACAGTTAAAAAATGAAAAAAGAACAGGTTTGATTGTTGGATATCTATCTGCCGCTGCTCATGGAACTGGAAGAGAAACCAGCGATGGAAGACAAGCGATAAGATTTTGTGATACTATCAGAAGAAATTGTTTCCAAGAACTTCAAGTAAGTTTCATCGCTAGAATCAAACGCCTCCCAGTTATCAATGGAAGGAATACGTTCATCCCCGTTGAGAAAGCGCACTATTTTGCTCATGCCAGGCCTAACTTCAGGCTTTGGATGAGAACAAAGAAGACCCAACAGCAGGACCAGCTTCACCTCTTCCGTTACATAACTGGAATTCAACTTAGGGTCCATTGCATCAAGAATATGACCCATTTGGTGGCACTCTATCACCCAATCTACCAAGAAGAAGTTCCTTGAATCAACTGGCTTTCTCCCGCAAACAATTTCAAGGAGCAAAACCCCATATGCAAAAACGTCTGAGCTAGTAGAAGCCTTGCCATTGCGAGCCAGTTCTGGTGCAATATACCCAATAGTGCCCACAATGTTAGTGGTGTGCGAATCTGTACCATGATCATACAACCTTGCAAGGCCAAAGTCCCCCAGCCGCGCATTCATGTCAGCATCTATTAGAACATTGCTAGACTTCACGTCTCTGTGGATTACCACCAACTCCCATTCTTCATGCAGATACAGTAGTCCCGCAGCAATGCCTTTAATGATATTGAATCTTTGTTCCCAGCTTAACACAAAGCCTTGTTCTTGATTGAAAAGGAGGGAATAAAGGCTTCCGTTGGGAATGTAATCATAGACCAGAAGAAGATCATTCTTTCGCTTGCACCATCCTTGGAGATAAATCAAATTCTTGTGCCTTAATCTTCCTAAGCTTTCGATCTCCGCTACGAATTCTCTCAGACCTTGGATTGAACTTTGAGTTATCTTTTTAACAGCAACTTCAGTTCCAGTTGTAGGCAACACACCTTTGTACACTGTAGCAAATCCTCCAACTCCTATTATCTCGCTCAGCTGGAAACCCCTTGTTGCTGCATAAAGATCCTTGTATCGGAACCGGTGAGGACAATCTAATTCCCAATCTTCAAGATCCTCGTACTTGGCATTCCTTTTGTACAACGTAAAATAGATCAATATTCCCAACAATAAAACAGTCACGGTGGATAAAGCAACAATAAGACCAATGACTCGAGGATCAAAAGAAGATCCATCGTTTTGTTTTGACGGTGCCATAGGTAGTCGGGAAGTATTGAGTTGGGCCGCTGTTCCATTCGTGGAGAAGCTCCATCCTAAGATGTAATGAGAGCTCGACTTTTGTCCCGTAGATGCAGAAAAGCCAACGTACATGGTTTCCTGAACAAAAGGTGTTAAGTCAATGGGATGGGAAATGAGAGGCTTAGAGGGTTTGTTTAGGTGAAAGGGACAGATTGTAATATTCACAAAGTTGCCATCATATTCTATCCAGGCCTGGATGGGCTCACCGCTCTCCAATATCATATCCTCCTTTAGCTCTGTGTTATTGACATAATAAGCGGCCGGTTCCGTCACGTTCGAATACATGGTATTGATGTTAATCCCAACATGATTTCCTTTGCTGTCTAAACCGTCTTTGTATCCATTGACAGTATCGAATTCCACTGCAACAATATGGTTGGAGGATGACCCATCCGTCTCCGAGTTGAATATTCCCATGTAATGCTCTGGTAGAGCTCCGGGGAACTGCTTGGAAGGGGATAACGTGAAAGCAAGGCCATGGCCTCCTCTCCCTGAGCTTGGAGTAACGATGGCTAACACGAAAGTTGTGCTAAAAGAAGAAGCTTTGGGAGAAGGTGAAGACTTGTCGTCCAACATTTGTATTGGTTCTGAATAGAATGCATGGCCAATAGCGTCACGTGAATCGTTTGTCAGCTCTAGGGCGCCACTGGGACTACTAATAGAAGCTCCGCCAAGAGTAAGCTTGGGTTCACTTCGATTGAAACCATGGAAGATGAAATTTGTGGGCTGAGGTTGAGCAATAACTGGGAAGAAGATAAACCAGAAGAGAAGGAAAGCCATGTGATTTATTGAGCTAAAAAAGTTCTCTTTCTAACAAATAATATAGCATAAGAAATATGTGAATAGAAACAATTAGTCCCCAATGGATGACTTGAACATTTCAAAGTCATGCACTGATCAAATGGCATTGGCTCAAAACTTATGATCTGGGCAGTTGCCGTGGGGAAGTGGAATGTCCTTTTTTTTTTTTTTATCACCCTAATAAATATTTTGGGTTGAAAATAGAGCATAATATTATCATGTAAAGAGGGATTAGAATGTTGTGACAAATTCCAAAATTTCTTAAAAAATGCAATTGTTACGTAATTGTGCAGTCATGCAAGGCAACAAAGCACAACCGTGAAATCAAGTAAAATAACGGAATATTTTTTACTTTACCATAGAGCTTAGACCTATAAAGGTAAACCCAATGAAAATAAATAAATAAATACAGAAGCATTTCATTATTTTCTAAATAACCCAAAAAAGCCTAATGCTAGATTAAAAGTTAAATAAAAAATAAGTATAGGAATTACATCTCAAACTTTCCCAAAGTATATCCACTAAAGGCATATTTTGACTTGTAACTTCAAATATAATATAAATACAAATAATACATTTACATAATTATAATCAAAATTAATATTATAAATAGATTAAATAAATAATTAGAAAAAGTCGAGTCCAAAATATATTTAAATAAAACTCAAAGTAAATCAAAATTAATTTAAATTGAAAATCCATATATAATTTACATATTATTTTATTAAATTCATTGAGATGAGATTCTAAAATTAAAAAATAATTGCTTGGTAACCATGTGATACAAAAATGACATTACAATGGACTTGAATTTAACAATTAATATTAATGTGGTTAACAATTCTTAAAATTCATGTAAACACTTTAGTTAGAATAAAATATTTAGACTAATATTGAGGTACCAAATGATATTAAAAATTAAAATATAAAGATTAAATCTTAAATTTAAGCGTTGTATAGAGATCGAAAATGAAACTTAGCCATTTTTGTATATAATCTAAAAAATAGATAAAATCGGAACTGAAATTTAACTCTTATGTTATTAATATCAAAAAAAAAAAAGAAAATAGCCATCGAGGAGTGCCATAAAAGAAGGCCTGGTATAAAAATTAAATCTCACAAATTTGAGTGTAGTAGTGAAATTGAAATTGAACTATTTTATATAATTTGAAAAAGTAGAGGGATGAGAATTGTTAATAATAAATATAAATAGCGAAGGTGACATGTCATAAAATGAGTGGGGCACTCAATGTATTAAGCCCATCTCTTGACAAAGCAAGCCCTCTCTAGGCTCACATACAGTAGCAGAAGAAGTGAGACTTTTAAAAATCTAAAAGTTGACAATAAATTATTCCCAATAGTAATAAGTATATTTGCTTAAAGAATATGAAAAAAGGAATAAAAATCATAAAAAGTAAGGAAGTGGTTGAAAGCTTTTTCGTAGTTAATTCCTGGAAATAAGATTAATTAATTACTTATGCTGCTTGCATAATAAGATAATTAATGAGACACAGAAAGAACAAAAGTAAGGTAACCTTCATTAAGTAATGAAGTGAAAGAGACATGGTGTGGAATTTTTCAACTTTTTCATGCAGCCTGCTAATTTTATTGCTTCTTTCTTTCTTAAACTCAAATAAAATATGTTGACAACAACGAGGAATTGGTTTCTCCAGCCACAAACCATTGGCATTACTTCCTTTGGAAAGGACTAATATCACCTCACAAGCTCTTCATATATTTTTTTTAATGAAGGTTACTTTCCTATTCAAGTTCTCTTCATGAAATAAAAAAATATATAAATTATGGATTAAATTATTATTATTTTTTAAAAATAATGCAATGAGACCTCTGAGAAGCTGCCAGGCAAGGAAGACGACCCAACAGGGAACTTTGATGGGATAAAACTCTTTAAGAATTCGGGTGAAAGTGATTGGAAGTTGTTTTCTTTAATCATCTTATTCATGTCACTTTATATATATACTCGAAAATTAAAGGGGCAGTCAACTCAAAACTCAACCTGAAATAGCATCTTTCCAAGTTCTAAACCTGTAAAAGATCATCAAAAAGATGATGCAATCAGATAATTTTCCACCTTCTTCATGGCCATTCGAAGGCTTCTTGAATTCAAGCATTGATCAGTTCGAAGTGCAACCATGTGGGCTCAATATGGGTAAAAATTTTGATGGTTGTGAATTCTCTTCTTCATTCAATACCAGGGAGGATTCCCCTGAAATTTCCCATTTCTCTACAATGTTCTCTGGTGAGATTTTCCCATGTAATGATCATATTGAGGAATTTTTAGTCCCCTTGGAAGGGCTTGAGTCTATGTTGACCGATGGGATTGAGGATCTATATGATTGTTTGGATGAGGGTGAAGACAGCTTTGGTTCAATGATGCCATTGTCCTCTCAAAGTCAAGATGTATGTAGCCCTAGTGCATCCATAAGATCTAGTGAGGCATCCGCTGATATGACATCAACCCAATCATCACTTACCCTTCCTGGAGATTCCATGGAAATCGATAATCAATTGAGCTTATTTCATCTTCTCAAGGCTTATGGAGAGGCCACTGAAAAGAACCAGTCAGAGCTTGCGGAGGTGATTCTAAGGTGCGTGGGTGAAAAAGCTAGTCCAGTAGGTGAAACTTGGGAAAGGATTGCATTCAATTTGTCTCAAGATATTCAACATCAAAGTGATTATCTAATGCAAGAGTCTAGCAAGAACTTTGAGGCAGCCTTCAGGGTATTCTATCAGGTGTTTCCATATTGGAGGTTTGCTCATTTTGCTGCTAATTCGGTAATCCTTGAAGCGATGCCGAATGATGCAGACACGCTACATATAGTGGATTTCAACATCGGAGAGGGACTTCAGTGGCCTCCGGTGATTGAGGCGATGGCATGGAAACACAAGTCTATGAGACTGACATCGATAAGATGGGAAGAGGAAGACTCTGCTCACTCTCCTTGGAGATTTAAGGTCACAATGAGGCAACTTTGCAACCATGCCAAGTCTTTCGGTCTAAAGTTGAAAGTGGAAGAAATGGGAATCCATGATTTGGTGAATGAGCTAAAGATGAAGAAACGAGGTAGCGCTGGAGATTGGTTGGCCTTCAATTGCATGGTAGGGATGGGAAAAGGCAAGAGAAGGAAGATTGTAAATGAGTTTCTAAACGTAGCGAAAGAAGTATTGGCAAGTTCAGGCAACTACGTTGCAAGAGACAGGGGGGTCATAACATTTGGTGATGGAGATGCTTGCGAAAAACTGAAAGACTGCTCAGGATTTGGCACATTCTTTAATGGCCAATTGATGCACTATCAAGCTGTTTTAGAGTCGATGAAATCCAACTTCGCAAAGCACCTGGTGCAAGCAAGAATGGCAATGGAGTGTCTGTTTGTAGGACCTAATATATGTGGCCAAGCATGGTTACAAAAGTGGAAGGAGATAAATGAAATTTGCGATTTTGACGTAGGCACCGCATTGGAGGGTTTGAGGGTGAGCTCAGAGAGATTAATGGAAGCTAAAGAAATAGTGAGAGAAAGGGATACTTTATTTGAGGTGAGCATTGGAGGGGTTTCTGAGAACGAGTTAGCCTTGGAGTGGAGAGGCAATACACTAGTCAGAGTCTCCTCTTGGAGAAACACACAACTGTAGGGATTATTTATGTTCAAATTGTATAAAACAGGTGAATACAGGATTTCTACGTTGTTATCAACATAATGTCTGTATATTTTTATCAAATATCAATTAGGATGTATATTTTCTAGTTAACAAAAATCCTCTCAACATGTACATTTAAAGCAGAACTTGATGAAAAAGGCTAGTTTGGATTAGATGTTGCGTTTATGTGCAATTAAGAACCATCATCATCTAGTCAAATAGCACTCAAAGAGCAATGGTTATTCTTCAATTAAAGCAGGGAGAAGGAGAAGCTAAAGTGAATCCCATAAATCAGTAACCATGTGATAGAGTATGGTGTATCAGCACTCAGCAACGACGCCTACATACGAGGGAATCGACAAAAAGGTTATATATTCTCAGATTTTCTTATAGTTTTTCACTAATTAGCATAGCAAACCGGATAACTGGGAGTTGCCTTTTTCAATGAATTGTTCATTAGTGGAAGTGGGTGGCAAGCCTGGGGCACTTGTTCTCCCTTGTATGCATTGCAGACGTAGGTAACGAAATTCTTGAAGTCCTGGTATTCACAAAAAGAGTAAGATTCAAGACATGATAGGACCATAAAAGTGACAGTATAAGATAGAAAACGTAGTGATCAGTGACCTCTTGTAGAGGTTGACCGTCAACAAGCACCCATGGCACAAACTTATGTGGTGGATCAAGCTGAGCAGTTTCAGCAGCATACTGGTTCTCAAGCTGTAAACAGAATCACACAATGGATAGTAGAAGAACAAAGTAACATGAAGAAAGATCATAAATAGAGATTATAAGCTCATGAAACTAAACTAACCACATTTCCATAGCCACTTTTATAGCAATCAATGGGAACTGTGGCCAATCCAGTCGTATTAAAACAATTAATCCACTCATTCAGCTCGTTGGCTGAGGCCAGACGCTCAAGGCAGAGAATGAAACTCAAATGCTGCTCCTGCATTAACAAATCACAAGAAAAAAACCAAGTGCCTCCATCCTCAATTATATTTGCAGTGTAACGCAAAAAGAAATGTATTTCTCCTTTTAACTTGGTTGTTATGGAAATGAAGGCTGAATTGAAGAAGAAAGTGGATAAATGAAGGCTGAATTGAAGAAGAAAGTGGATATTCTTAGGCCTAGAGGAATAGAGGGTTTACCTCGTTAGGATATACTGAGATGGTGCAGGCTTCAAGAGTATTTAAGAGGCATTCATCTGGACCATGCTGCAAGGTAATACGGATTAAAAACATTGGCTGCAAATCTGAAACTTATTCTAAGTGGAAAAACAGAACTCTAAAAAGGATTGAAAACCCTGCTTTTTGCTAAGAGGATATATGCTTGGAATGAATTGAAGGAAGCCAATCGTGGTCCCCTGTTGAAGATGATAGAGTAGGAAAGTGAATTGAAAAGAACCTGGCAAAGGAAGGAGCCGTCACTTTGCAAAACAGCGTTGCCCCATGGAACCAGCCTGAGGTTGACGATCGAAAAGAGTCGGCTGTAAAAGAGCTTGACCAGATGGTTGACTATGAAGTCAGAGCAATAAGGGCAGAGAGTTTCGTAGTAAACTGAAAGAGTGACGTTTTGAGCATGACATGGCCATATCCCAATAAACAACGCCAACAGCATACAGGTGAAGAAACCAGGAGACGCCATTTGCAAAGACGCATAGGTAATGTTGACAAGTTTTGGTTTGAGTTCAAATTGTGGAGAATCGCCTCATATCATACGCACTTTGAAAAGCTTACAAAAGTGTCACTTTTTATGGGGCTTTGGTATTACTATTAACCCTTTTTTTCTTTCAGCTTCTTTTCTCTCTAATCCTTTTGCAGATTTCTTTCTTTCCTTTATGTTCTTCTGCTTTGGGTATAAAAAAGAAATGAGAAATATCAGTCGCATTGCAGTTTTTCTTTTTAATAAGGAGTAATTCTCTAATCGGAATCTTTGGTTGCTGCAATGCAAAGTTGTGAAGGTCATCGCCTTCATAATGAATAATATTCTTATTCATCACTCACAAGTCACAATCAAGTTTTCAATATATAAAGTGAAAATATTCCAAAATGAGAGTAGCTTTTTCCCCATTTAAGAAAGGAATAAAGTCTATTAGATAGTGGAACATAAAAAGATTCATTTTCAATACTTTAATCTCATGTTAATAATTTTATCTTAAATTTCAAAATTTTTATTTAGATTTAATATTTTTCAAGATGAAAATTCTAAAATTGAGGATGAAATTAAACTATTAAAAAATAGGTATTTTTTTATACAATCCATTCCCAGAACACACCTATGAACGTCAGAATTTTTTTTTTACAATTATAATTTTTGTGAAATTAATAGTAGAGATTTAAAAAAACAATAAAAAATACACGTATGAAGTCGTAATATTCTTCTGGTTGAAAAAAAAAATCTCTCCTCTGTTTTTTTCCCTCTTTGTTTCAAGTAAAACCAGTAGGTTTTTAATGAACAACACATTTGGGCGGTGCCAGAATTCAGTACAACACATTTGGGCCCATAAAGGCTTATTTATAAAGCACCCAATGTGGAAAAGTTTATTTGAAATAGGCCCAATTACAAAAACTGCTCTCCATTATAAAAAAAGTGAAGCATCGGGTAGTTAGGGTTTTTTGTTAGCCCCTCGCTTCATCGTCTTCAAAGAACGCTTTACCGTCAAAACCAGCTAGCTAAATCAACAGCATTTCACCAGGATGGTTAGTTTTTCTTTTTGATAATTTATTATGTGTTTGCACTCTCTTGTTGTTTGCTTTTGCTAAAAGAAATTTGCTTATTCCAGATAATTTTCTTTACTCACTGTTATTTAATGCCTTTGGCCTTGTTTCTGAATGAATGAAATAGGCTTGATTTGTTTATAAAAACCTTCGTCATTGCTTTTTTGTGATTTACATTATGCATATTCGGATCTGGTAACTACGCCTTTCTGTTACCTGCTTTTTGGAGGCTACCAATCTAATTCCTCTTTTAAGTGATAATTGATATAACTGACGATATAATGTTTGGAACGGAATCTCAGATCAAAATTCTCTCCTCCTGTTTTTCTGTTTTCCTATTTTTAAATTGCTACTGTTAAAATCTGCTTATTTTAAGTTTAACTATGTAATTTGTGAATGTGCAGTCTTGCTGTTGTTGATTTAGAAGTGCATTACTTAAAAATCTTCCCCATGAAAGAGTAGATTATTTCTGCTACATTTACACATTTTATTTTCCTTGGTGGTGCAGGCTAGAGGATTGAAGAAACACTTGAAGAGGCTCAATGCCCCTAGGCATTGGATGCTTGACAAGCTTGGTGGTGCTTTTGTATGTTTTAGTCTTGATCATTTAACTTTCATGCTAGTTTACTGCATTTTTTTATTCCTTAAGTTTTCAATTTTTACCGCCGGTGCCTGCTCAGTTCATCTATTCAATTCTAGTTTTGTTTTATTATCTTCCTGTTATGCAGGCACCCAAGCCATCATCTGGACCCCACAAATCCAGGGAATGCTTGCCATTAATTCTCATTCTGCGAAACAGATTGAAGTATGCTCTCACGTACAGAGAAGTTATTGCTATTCTCATGCAGAGGCATGTCATGGTTGATGGGAAGGTTCGGACCGATAAGACTTATCCTGCTGGTTTCATGGGTATGTGGATTTTCTCTTTTCCTAGATTGAGTTGTTCTGTTTATACTAGGTATTCAATTGAGTGAAATGTACTTGGTCTGATTATTCTGTTGTGTATACAGCTTCAGGATCCTAACATCCATTCTTTGTGTTCATTGTTCACTAGTCTTGCTTGACTGACACTTCTATACTAATTTATGAAATACATGCTGGGTTAGCCAATGTTCATTGGCATGTGATCTTGGGCTCTTGGCTTGTTGCTAGATTAGCTTTAAGTGCTCTGCTTTTTAGGAGTTGACTCCTTTCTCTCTGCCTTCCAGAGATTATTGTATCCAAATCTTATGTAACATACTTGTTCACCTACTTGTAGATGTTGTGTCCATTCCTAAAACAAATGAGGACTTCCGTCTCCTTTATGACACCAAAGGGCGTTTCCGTCTCCATGCCATCACGGGTGATGAAACCAAGGTTTGAATTTTAGTAGTCAAGTATTTGAAATATAGGAATCAAGTGTTTCTACTTTCTTCACCCTGTAGGTATAACAATATTGTTCTTTTTTTTTTTTTTTAATTCTGCAGTTTAAGCTTTGCAAGGTTAGGTCTGTCCAGTTTGGCCAGAAAGGCATTCCATACCTCAATACATATGATGGGCGTACTATCCGCTACCCGGACCCTCTGATCAAGGCTAATGACACCATCAAGCTGGACCTTGAGAGCAACAAAATTGTTGATTTCATCAAGTTTGATGTCGGAAATGTTGTCATGGTGACTGGAGGAAGGAATAGAGGCCGTGTGGGAGTGATTAAGAACAGGGAGAAGCACAAGGGTAGCTTTGAGACAATCCACGTTCAGGATGCCGCTGGACATGAGTTTGCAACTCGTCTTGGTAATGTGTTCACAATTGGAAAAGGAACGAAGCCATGGGTATCCCTTCCCAAGGGCAAGGGTATTAAGTTGTCCATCATTGAGGAAGCTAGGAAGAGGCTTGCAGCCCAAAATGCTGCTTGAACATTAATACAAGATATCTAGATATGTCTTGCTGCTGTAGTTTATTCTGGAGTTACTAGATTTCTTGCTTTTGGTTATGAAGAAAATTTTGAGAACTATTTTCGTCTTGCAATCTTAAATTGTTCGGTTGGGTAATGTTAGTGAACTTACAAGGCTATATTTTAAATGAATGCTTGGACTTGGATGCTTTCGTGAATATGTTAATGCTTTGATTCATTTTACAGTATCTTTGGGGAAATGCAAATGGTTCCAAATCACATTGTTCTTCCACATTTACTCAACGCCTTCAAAAACCAAGATGTTTATTGTCTCTTTCATGGCAATGTTAAGGAGCTGCTACAATGACATATAGATATAGATATTCTACAACAACAATTTATTCTTCTCCACTACCTGTCCCTCATCATATATGTATGTATAGTAGAACATCTGCGAAGCACTAAAACAACAGAAAGATGCAGCATTTAGATGGTGATTATGGGCACATCACGCCCCTTCGTGGAGTAGCATTTGATCGAAGTGCCACACGCCTACAAGCCAATTGCACTCGGTTATTACAAAGTAACTGAAACAATATCAACCCAAATATTTTATGAAAACAAATGATTCATATAGCTTGCAAAGCTTACCATGTCCTTTTCCAACCCGCCTTAATTGAGAAACATAATCTGATATCTTCTTAATGGCTTCAACCTGAAAACTTGAGATAATTAGAAATTGTGGGTGTTTGAAAGATTTCTTTTTTGGATACTAAGAATGAAAGTGAGCTCACCTGCTCAGCTAAAAATTCGCCTTCGATGAAATCGGCCATCTGAGCATCATTGTTTTGCACCGCTACCTGTTAAATTAAGACCATTAGATTAGTTGTAGACGCACACATCTCATCTACTACACCTATGGCGTATGGCTATAAGTTTAGAAACAATTAGTGTTACATCGTGCAGGCACAAAAGCTTCTCGTTTGTCAGCTTCTCCAAGGACAATGCTAATTCCATAGCTGAACTCAACAAAGAAGGCCAAAGTTAATAGATCATAGAAACAACATTTAAACAAACTCTAACAGCAAAATTATGAGATATTGTGAACTATGAAGCAATTAGCATTGCATTTGAGAGCCGAAAAGAGACCAGAATAAACGTGTAAGAGGGACACCGACTCACCGTATAGTGCATCTCCCTTCTCAGCATGATCAAACTCTGAAGGGGGCATCAGAATAGAGTGTAGTTTTACTCTTCCTCCTCGTTTGTTCTAATTAAACAGTTGAAATTAATAATTCTATTATATTTATATGCTCCCACTCCAATATATAATATGAAAAAAGAAAAAAAAAACCCGGGTTAAGTGCACCAATGTCTTCAAATTATGACTCGAATTCTAAATCGATCCCTAAACTTTATAATGTTCTAATTAAATCTTCAAATTATCAATATTCTATAAACCAAATCCTTCCATTAGCTTAACATCAACTCTGACCTTCAAACTATGACTCAGATTCTAAATCGATCCCTAAACTTTATAATGTTCTAATTAAGTCTTCAAAGTATCAATATTCCATAAACCAAATCCTTCCATTAGCCTAACATCAACTCTGACCTTAAATGCTAGTTTAAATTTGACATGGACTATATTTAAAATGTGTATAACAAGTGACAGAGCCAAGAGGCTAGCAGTGGCCTACCCTTTAAAATGGAAAGTTTTTCCTTTTTATAATTTATAAAAATTTTAATTTAATCATTTAAAAATTATAAAAATAAGTTATTTAAATTGTGAAATTACATTTTTACTATCGTAAAAATATATGAATAACTCGGGCCAAATATGTTAAAGAGAATAAATAGTGTTAGGACTATTTTCTTTAATACATTAGATTCAAATTGTCCATACAATGGTAAGTTAAACTCTATATTTTAAATAAGATCCATTGCATATCTGAACTAACATTTAATGGCCAAACAAATAGATAGAGAAATAGAAAGACTGATTAATACGATACTATGAATAGTGAATTGAAAGGTTTATAAGTTTTGAAGATTAATTTAAAACCTGGGCCATAGTTTGAATACGCTTGGTGTGATTAACCCAAAAAGAAATAGACATGAAAGAAAACCTGATATTCCATCAGCTTCTCTGCATGCTCTCTTTCTTCTTCACTTGATTCCTTGAAGAATCTGATGACAACAATATAAAAAATTTATCATGTCATACAGATATATATATATATATATATATATTAAAAAAAAATAACTTTGGAGAGCTTCTCGTTGTTATAATCTTACTTGGCTAAGCCTTTGAGCGCAACGTTGTCTCTGTCGAAGTAAGCATACAACGAGTGGTACACATAGGAAACGTTGTATTCCACACTGTCACACAAAATAAGTAACCACCCCTATAAATCAAGAAACTGGTAAAAATATCAAAACATGAAGCAGCACAACTCACTTGATTTGCTCATTGATGGCGGCTTCACAGGCATCAGCATATTTCTGGCGAGCCAGCGAAAGATGAGGAGCGATTGGGATGTCAAGTTCCTCCTTTTTCACCTCTTCAAAAGGCTGGAACACTACCCCTGTAAGTGCATTATTGTTGGCTCCTATGGATGCATAAACACCCAAAGCCCTTCCATGTTTTCTGGAAAGAAAACTCAGAGCAGATGATGATGATGATGTTACAGGGGAGCCCTTAAGGGAACAAATTAGATTATCCCCTTGCTTGGCTTGCACACACAAAGATGAAACTGGTCTCAAAAGCATTGTGAAGAGATTTTAGGAATGGAGAAGAAATGAAGGAAGATTGTTGGTTGAGGGTGGAGGGGGAGATATCATATATAGAAGAAGAGGTCGGTGGAGTACTCACTGTTGCAAGAGTTCCGGAGTGGATGGCATTCGTTCTGGACCGTCGGATTGGAAATTAAGTGGACGATCATGGTTGAAACACGTAAGCAGGCGTGTGGCGAACCCGTGGTCTATCCAATTGAATAAGCTTTTGTGGGACTTTCAGGCCCTGTATATTCTTTCCACATTGCGATCTCTGCGTCATCACTTAGCTGTCCATGTGATGAGATGAACGTGTTGTTAACTTTTCCCAGTTGCTC
Source organism: Gossypium australe (assembly GCA_005393395.2). Lineage (NCBI taxonomy): Eukaryota > Viridiplantae > Streptophyta > Magnoliopsida > Malvales > Malvaceae > Gossypium > Gossypium australe. Next base: position 10,557,442 of record CM016622.1, on the reverse strand, counting down.
GAATCTTCCACGTAATCATCTTCTTGGCTTTTTCCTTCTTACAATCAATCTCAATAAACATCCATTTCTAATAACAATTTAATCCCTCTACTATTCATTTTAGTCCCCATACATTGTTAATTTTACCATAACTTACTAGCTTTGAAATCAAATGGAAAGAGGGTGATTAATGTGATCCAAACTAGAAATAATTTAAACACAACAATTATCTTTAAAATAAAAACAAATTTAGCAAAATCGGTTTCTTTTATATCTACTCATTCATTAAAATTGTTATTTAATTTTTAAATTTAATATTTAATTTAATGTCGCATCAATCATCATTAAACTATGTCATTAGATTAATAATAAAGTTAGTGCATAGGGATTAAAATATTAACTTTTCAAATATACAAAGCTTAAAATGTTTCTTTTAATAGTATAAGGACTCGCAGTAAATTTTAACCCAATTAGTTTGGATTATAGTATAATTACTCTTAATTGTTGCATTTAATCAACTAATATTCTTAATGGGTAAAATATTTTAGTGAATAAGATTTTTGGCTGGTCAACTAGTAATATAGAGTAGGGCTTATCTTTTAGAATTGAAGATAGAAAAATATAGAGAGGAAACCCTAAGATTTCTTTGTGAAGAAGGTTTATATTTTAAAAGATTTAAAATATATAAATTATTACGAAGAGAGTTTATAATTTTTTTTTGTAAAATATTAATTTTATTATAGGTTATTATCATATTTGTTTTTTTTTATTTCAAAAAAGTCTCCCCCAACTTTTAAATAGGTTGATAATGTACTTCAGCGCACTTAAACTCACGACCTCCTACATTTGACAACAATGCCGATATCAACCGAGTTAATACTCGATCGACAAAGAGTTTATAATTTTATTAGTAGAAAACTTGCATAATATAATAATTGTATTAAGATATAGCAAAAAGATATTGTATTAAGAGAATAATCTTGATCCTATTTAAAGCATGGACGTAAGCGAAAGTAACAGAACAATATTAATATAATTTGTTATGATAAAGTTGATTTGGTATACCGTACTAATTTTGGGCAGGCGGAAGACTAGAAGGTTTGACAAATTGGAGAGTGCTAATTTTGTGTTTAGCAAAGACAAAATGAGCAGAGCTGGGTTTTTCCACACCCTATAAACAAGTTGCTCTTATCTTTCTGTATACACAAACTTCCCTTTGTAAGACAAATTCCAAGTCGTTTCATTGAAAGTTCAAACTAAAAAAATTACTATTTGATGCAAGTTTGGGATAATGGATGGTAGAAATTCTGACACCCAATAACATTGTAACACCCCTTACCCGAGACTGTTGCCGGAGTCGAGCACGAGGCATTACTAAACTTAATTACTAATTCGGCATAAAATTTAAAACTGTCCATCTGCGTCATAGTCACCAAAATATTTATATCTGGAGCTACAGAACTCCAAATTAATATTTGTTAATTTTCCCTGAAACTAGACTCATATATATTTTTACCATAATTTTTCCAGAATTTTTGGTATGGCCAATCAATACCAGATTTTTCTTAAAGTTTCCCCTGTTTTACTGTTTGACTATTCTGACCTCTCTTCACTACAAATCAAATTACTCTTTGTACAGAATTCATATGACCTTATTATTTATTTCATTTGAAAATAGACTCATTCAGGATTTCATACATATAAACTTTGCTCCACAATTATTTTTGTGCAATTTCTAATGATTTTTAAAAGATAGAACAGGGGATCACGAATTCATTCAGAACCAGTTTCACTAAAATTTAAATATCTCATTATTTCCATTTCTTTTGCTTACCATATTTCTTTTATATGAAATTAGACTCAAAGAGCTTTCAATTCATATCTCTTTCACTTTCTAATTCCATTTCTTCTATTTTGGTGATTTTTCAAAATCACGTTACTGCAGTAATTCAAAACTGGTTCATTATAAAATATTATTAACTAGTTTAAAACATCCTTACTTCATCTCATTTAAACTCTATACATGCCATAAATCTTTAAACATAAAACAAAAGCTACCGGAGATAATCTTGATAGTGTGATCCTCAGTGTTGATCCGATCCTCCGTATATTTACACGTCAATCTACATGAGACATTGAAAACACTCAAGTAAGTTTATAGAAACTTAGTAAGTTTACAGGCATAAAATATAAATCTTACCAAACATTCATACTCTTATACATTATGTACAATTACTAAATTCACCTGTCAACCACAATTTGGTGAGTGCTTTCGTATAATCTCACTACCATTTATCCATTTACTTTAACTCTTTTGGGCCTTTTTTGTCACTTACCATCCTTAATCAAATTAGGGAACGGTTACGGAAAATTGAGTACTTCACTTCCACTTTTCGCTGATCAGGTAGCCGAAACTACCACTTTTCACTGATTAGGTAGCCGAAGCTACCACTTTTCACTGATCAGGCAGCCGAAGCTACCACTTTTCACTGATCAGGCAGCCGAAGCTACCACTTTTCACTGATTCACTGATCAGGCAGCCGAAGCTACCACTTTTCACTGATCAGGTAGCTGAAGCTACCACTTTTCACTGATCAGGCAGCCGAAGCTACCACTTTTCACTGATCAGGCAGCCGAAGCTACCACTTTTCACTGATTCACTGATCAGGCAGCCGAAGCTACCACTTTTCACTGATCAGGTAGCTGAAGCTACCACTTTTCACTGATCAGGCAGCCGAAGCTACCACTTTTCACTTTCACTTGTCACTGATCAGAAGTACTCAAATCCGATGTTCCGCTCAATTTGATTATTTAATCACTTTTCGCATTGTCATTTTATCCTTAACTCATCAACAAATATATCTCATCATTCATGATATAATTCATAAAATTTACATTTAATCACTAAATTTCAGCCATATGAACTTACCTGAGTCAATTTGCAGAATTTGAGAAAATTCAGGGACTATTCAGTTACTTTTTCTTTTCCTCGACTTGCTTCGGGTTCTCGATAGGATGTATTAGTATGAAAATCAGCTTTCTCCAGAACTCTTCTGACGTTTTGGCTGAGAAAATGTGAAGATTTTTGTCTAGATTATTTTCAATCTTATCTTAATACATATGTTAAAATTACAAAATTCCAATTTTGCCCTTATTTCCCTTATCTCCAGCTGATTCCCTTGCCTTTACCGTCCAACCTTCTCACTTTTAGGTTTAATTGCTCTTTAAATCCTTTTTCTTTTAATACTTGAGCTATTTAATTCTTCTAGCAATTTTGCATTTGTTACAATTTAGTCCTTTTTATTAAATTGACTACCCAAACATTTAAATTTCTCAACCAAACTTTAATACTAACTTAATAATACTCCATAAATATTTCTAAAATATTTATGGCTCGATTGTCAAATTCGAGGTCTCGATACCTCGTTTTTGACCCATTTGACCTAATAAATTCTTTTAATTCACTAAATTCACCAATCCCAAAATTCTTCTAAATTCTCACTTGACTCATAAATATTAAATTACTACCTATTTCAATCTTACTTGTCAGATTTAGTGATCTCATATCACCATTTCCGACACCACTGAAAATTAGGTCGTTACAACTCTCCCCCCCCTTTAAAATTTCGTCCTCGAAATTTGTTACCTGAAAATAGATTTGGATACTGTGATCTCATTGACTCCTCTGTTTCCCAGGTTGCCTCCTCCATACCATGCCGATGCCATAATACTTTAACCAATGGTATTTTCTTATTCCGTAACTCTTTTACTTCACGAGCCAAAATCTTTATTGGTTCTTCTGAATAAGTCATATCTGGTTGAAGCTCAATTTCAGTATGAGAAATTACGTGTGAAGGATCTGACCTATACCGCCTTAACATAGACACATGAAACACATTGTGGATCTTTTCAAGTTCCGGAGGTAAAGCCAATCGATAAGCTACAGGACCAACCCTTTCCACAATTTCATATGGCCCTATAAATCTCGGACTCAATTTTCCTTTCCTGCCAAACCGTAACACCTTCTTCCACGGTGACACTTTTAAAAATACTCGATCACCCACTGCATATTCTATGTCTCTTCGTTTCAAATCTGCATATGCCTTCTGACGGTCTGAAGCAGCTTTTAGACTATCTCGAATAATCCGGACTTTCTCTTCAGTTTCCCGAATCAAATCAACCCCAACTATTTTTGATTCACTCAATTCAGACCAACATAATGGAGTCTTGCATTTCCTACCATAAAGAGCTTCAAATGGTGCCATTTTTATACTAGACTGATAGCTATTATTATAAGCAAACTCAGCCAAAGGTAAATACCTTTCCCAACTGTCACCAAACTCGAGTATACAACATCTTAACATATCTTCTAGAATTTGAATCACTCGCTCTGACTGTCCATCTGTTTGAGGATGAAATGCTGTACTAAAATTTAATCTGGTACCTAAAGCTTCTTGCAGTTTGTTCCAAAATCTCGAAGTAAACCTCGGATCCCGGTCTGAAATGATAGATACTGGAACTCCATGTAGTCTCACAATCTCTGACACATACAATTCTGCTAACTTCTCAAGTGAAAAATCTGTTCTGACTGGAATAAAGTGTGCTGACTTTGTCAATCTATCAACAATCACCCATATCGAATCTTTCTTTCTTGGAGTCATAGGCAATCCTGACACAAAATCCATTGTAACACGCTCCCACTTCCATTCAGGAATCATAATGGGTTGTAGTAAACCCGTTGGCACTTGATGCTCTGCTTTAACTTGCTGACATATCAAACATTTTGCAACAAATTCTGAAATTTCTCTTTTCATACCAGGCCACCAATATATCTTTTTCAAATCACCATACATTTTTGTACTGCCCGGGTGAATAGAATACATACTATTATGTGCTTCAGAAAGAATATTTCTTCAAATCAGAATTGTTTGGAACACAAATTCTGTTATGATAACGCAACATACCTTCATCATCAATGCTGAACTCTGAATCTAAATTATCTCGAACCATTTGTCGTTTAAGTACCAATTTCGGGTCTTCATTCTGCAGTTTCTGAATTTGTTGAAGAAACATGGGTTTCACTTTCAATTCTGCTAATACAACACCTTCTTCATTAAGAGCCAATTGAGCATTCATTGTTCGAAGTGAAAACAAAGATGACTTTCGACTAAGTGCATCAGCAACTACATTAGCTTTCCCCGGATGATAGTCAATAACCAAATCATAATCTTTCAGCAACTCTAACCACCGTCTCTGTCTTAAGTTCAGTTCCTTCTGAGTCATTAAGTATTTCAGACTTTTGTGATCCGTATAGATATAACACTTCTCACCATATAAATAGTGTCTCCAAATTTTTAAAGCAAAAACAATTGCAGCTAATTCAAGATCATGTGTAGGGTAATTCTTTTCATGTGGTTTTAATTGCCGTGAAGCATAAGCCACCACTTTTCCTAACTGCATTAACACACAACCCAATCCATTTAAAGATGCATCACTGTACACAACATACGGTATACCTGATTCTGGTTGAGTTAAAACTGGAGCTTCTGTTAACATTTTCTTTAATTGGTCAAAGCTCTGTTGACATTTATCAGACCATACAAACTCAACATTCTTTTGTAACAAACGAGTCATTGGTGAAGCAATCATGGAAAATTCTTTACAAAACGGCGATAATACCCTGCTAATCCCAGAAAACTTCGCACTTCAGTTACATTCTTCGGTGTTTTCCAATTCACCACTGCTGAAACTTTACTTGGATCCACACGAATTCCTTCAGCTGATACAATGTGACCCAGAAATCCAACTTCATGAAGCCAAAACTCACATTTACTAAATTTTGCATATAACTGCTTTTCTCTCAAAGTCTGTAATACAATTCTCAAGTGTTGTGCATGCTCGGATTCTGTCTTGAATAGACCAATATGTCATCAATAAATACCACCACAAATCTATCCAAATAAGGCTGAAAAATCCGATTCATTAAATCCATAAATGCAGCAGGGGCATTTGTTAAACCAAAAGGCATTACCAGAAATTCGTAGTGACCATACCGAGTTCGAAAAGCAGTCTTTGGCACATCACACTCTTTAACCTTCAGTTGATAATACCCAGATCTAAGGTCTATCTTTGAGAACACTGAAGCACCTTTCAATTGATCAAATAAATCATCGATACGAGGTAATGGATATTTATTTTTAATTGTCACCTTGTTCAGCTGTCTGTAATCAATACACAATCGCAACGAGCCATCTTTCTTTTTCACAAATAAAACAGGTGCTCCCCAAGGTGATGTACTCGGTCTGATGAATCCCTTATCCAATAACTCTTGCAATTGCGTCTTCAGCTCTTTTAATTCAGCTGGTGCCATTCTATACGGTGCTATTGATATCGGAGCTGTACCCGGAATTACATCAATTACAAATTCAACCTCACGATCTGGGGGTAAACCAGGTAATTCCTCAGGAAACACATCAGTAAACTCATTAACAACTGGCAACTGTTCCATCTTCAATTCAGAACCCCGAGTATCAAGAATATAAGCTAAAAATGCTTCATTACCCTTCCGAATCAATTTCTGAGCTGTAATGGCTGAAATAATTCTGGTATCATTCTTTTTATCTCCAAACTCAGCTGAAACTATTTCCCCTGTCTGACATTTTAAATCAACCCGTTTTTCTCTACAACTCACTATGGCATCGTGTTTAATCAACCAATCCATGCCAAGAATAACATCAAATTCTCGGAAAGGTAACAACATTAAATCAGCAGAGAATTCACAGCCTTGTATTTTCAGTGGACACTTCCGACATATTAAATTAACTAACACACTTTGCCCTAGCGGATTAGTGACTTGCATATCAAAGTCAGTGGACTCAACAGTCATTTTCTTTTCTGACACTAATGCAGTGCAAATATATGAATGCGTAGATCCAGGATCAATTAAAGTATACACAGAATCATTAAAAAGATGGAAAATACCAGCTATCACATCTGGAGCAGAAGCTTCCTCTCTTGCCCGAGTAGCATATGTACGTGCAGGTGCCCTTGTTTCTGATCGGGTTACAATATCTCTCATTCCCGAACGGTTAGTCCCTGTAGCACTGCTCTGGCCCGAACGTCTATTTCTTTGGGGAGTGATCCTCTGTATCTCTTTCTGTTCCACTTCATTTTTCTGCAGCTGGGGACAATCTCGAATAAGATGATCAGTAGCCCCACATTTATAACAAGCCCCCATCTTAATCCTGCATTCACCGAAATGATGTCTTCCACAATATTGACACTTAGGTCGAGGAGCATCCTGAACACTGCTCACACTTGCTGCAGGTCTATCAAACACCTTGAAATCGGATTGTCTTGATCTACCTCTACTCAATTTTCCCGGCACTGATGTAGTTCGACTACTTTCTTCTCTAAATTTCTTTACCGGCAAATCTGAAAATGACTTAGAAGCACCTCTTTTGAATGACTCTTTACTTTTTCGATCCCGCTGCATTTTTCTGTTATATACTTCTTCGAGCTTTTGAGCACGATCTGACAGAACAACGAACTCCCGTATTTCATTACCCCCAATCATTATTCTAATCTCATCATTTAACCCTTCTTCAAATCTGATACACATTTCTTCTTCAGTAGGTACAATGTCTCGGGCATATTTGCTGAGGTAGACAAATTCTCTTTCGTATTCAGCCACTGATTTATTTCCCTGCCGTAAATCAAGGAATTCCCTTTTCTTTTTATCCAAATATCGTCTGCCCACATATTTCTTCTTAAATTCACTTTGGAAAAATTCCCAAGATATTTTCTCTGCTGGTACCACAGCCTCAATCGTTTCCCACCAACTATAAGCCTCTTCTTTCAGTAGTGACACAGCACATCTCAAATAATCATCTGGTGAGCAAGCCATTTCTTTAAAAATTCTTATCAAACTCTGTAACCAGTATTCAGCTTTGACGGGGTCATCATCAGTCCTTCCCCGAAATTCTTCGGCCCCAAGTTTTCTAAGCCTTTCCAATGGAGAACGCTTACTGAATTCAGTCGTTGTAGGAGGTGGAGGAGCAACCGAGGGTACCACTGATGGAGCAGTGGTGGGAGGAGGTGGCTGAGCCTGATTTCTTTCTTGCATCGTTTCAGTATACCACTGATTCATAATCCCATAAATCATATTCTTTAATTCTTGCTCTCGCATTAAAGAAATCGGAACATCACTGCTTGTTGCTCGTTCGGAAATCTGTATTCTACTGTTAACTTCTTCCTGCTCAGTACGTTCAGGTCTATCTGACATCTTTATAATCGGAAAATATCTATAAAATAACAAATATTAGATCGGATCATGCACGTCACACTATCACAGATTTATATGGCATGTATTTCTAAACACTTTATACATCACAATTGTTCCGAGAACCGGCTAAACCGGGCTCTGATACCAATAAATGTAACACCCCTTACCCGAGACTGTTGCCGGAGTCGAGCACGAGGCATTACTAAACTTAATTACTAATTCGGCATAAAATTTAAAACTGTCCATCTGCGTCATAGTCACCAAAATATTTATATCTGGAGCTACAGAACTCCAAATTAATATTTGTTAATTTTCCCTGAAACTAGACTCATATATATTTTTACCATAATTTTTCCAGAATTTTTGGTATGGCCAATCAATACCAGATTTTTCTTAAAGTTTCCCCTGTTTTACTGTTTGACTATTCTGACCTCTCTTCACTACAAATCAAATTACTCTTTGTACAGAATTCATATGACCTTATTATTTATTTCATTTGAAAATAGACTCATTCAGGATTTCATACATATAAACTTTGCTCCACAATTATTTTTGTGCAATTTCTAATGATTTTTAAAAGATAGAACAGGGGATCACGAATTCATTCAGAACCAGTTTCACTAAAATTTAAATATCTCATTATTTCCATTTCTTTTGCTTACCATATTTCTTTATATGAAATTAGACTCAAAGAGCTTTCAATTCATATCTCTTTCACTTTCTAATTCCATTTCTTCTATTTTTGGTGATTTTTCAAAATCACGTTACTGCAGTAATTCAAAAACTGGTTCATTATAAAATATTATTAACTAGTTTAAAACATCCTTACTTCATCTCATTTAAACTCTATACATGCCATATAAATCTTTAAACATAAAACAAAAGCTACCGGAGATAATCTTGATAGTGTGATCCTCAGTGTTGATCCGATCCTCCGTATATTTACACGTCAATCTACATGAGACATTGAAAACACTCAAGTAAGTTTATAGAAACTTAGTAAGTTTACAGGCATAAAATATAAATCTTACCAAACATTCATACTCTTATACATTATGTACAATTACTAAATTCACCTGTCAACCACAATTTGGTGAGTGCTTTCGTATAATCTCACTACCATTTATCCATTTACTTTAACTCTTTTGGGCCTTTTTTGTCACTTACCATCCTTAATCAAATTAGGGAACGGTTACGGAAAATTGAGTACTTCACTTCCACTTTTCGCTGATCAGGTAGCCGAAACTACCACTTTTCACTGATTAGGTAGCCGAAGCTACCACTTTTCACTGATCAGGCAGCCGAAGCTACCACTTTTCACTGATCAGGCAGCCGAAGCTACCACTTTTCACTGATTCACTGATCAGGCAGCCGAAGCTACCACTTTTCACTGATCAGGTAGCTGAAGCTACCACTTTTCACTGATCAGGCAGCCGAAGCTACCACTTTTCACTGATCAGGCAGCCGAAGCTACCACTTTTCACTGATTCACTGATCAGGCAGCCGAAGCTACCACTTTTCACTGATCAGGTAGCTGAAGCTACCACTTTTCACTGATCAGGCAGCCGAAGCTACCACTTTTCACTTTCACTTGTCACTGATCAGAAGTACTCAAATCCGATGTTCCGCTCAATTTGATTATTTAATCACTTTTCGCATTGTCATTTTATCCTTAACTCATCAACAAATATATCTCATCATTCATGATATAATTCATAAAATTTACATTTAATCACTAAATTTCAGCCATATGAACTTACCTGAGTCAATTTGCAGAATTTGAGAAAATTCAGGGACTATTCAGTTACTTTTTCTTTTCCTCGACTTGCTTCGGGTTCTCGATAGGATGTATTAGTATGAAAATCAGCTTTCTCCAGAACTCTTCTGACGTTTTTGGCTGAGAAAATGTGAAGATTTTTGTCTAGATTATTTTCAATCTTATCTTAATACATATGTTAAAATTACAAAATTCCAATTTTGCCCTTATTTCCCTTATCTCCAGCTGATTCCCTTGCCTTTACCGTCCAACCTTCTCACTTTTAGGTTTAATTGCTCTTTAAATCCTTTTTCTTTTAATACTTGAGCTATTTAATTCTTCTAGCAATTTTGCATTTGTTACAATTTAGTCCTTTTTATTAAATTGACTACCCAAACATTTAAATTTCTCAACCAAACTTTAATACTAACTTAATAATACTCCATAAATATTTCTAAAAATATTTATGGCTCGATTGTCAAATTCGAGGTCTCGATACCTCGTTTTTGACCCATTTGACCTAATAAATTCTTTTAATTCACTAAATTCACCAATCCCAAAAATTCTTCTAAATTCTCACTTGACTCATAAATATTAAATTACTACCTATTTCAATCTTACTTGTCAGATTTAGTGATCTCATATCACCATTTCCGACACCACTGAAAATTAGGTCGTTACAAACATCATCTCTAAGTTAAACCTCAATTTTTCTTTTTATCCAATGAATAACTAGTTGAAATATCAAAATTTAAATTGGGTATTGATGGTGAGTCAAGCTCAATTGCAGCATGGCCTGAATGGTGAGATTTTTGTTTAATGGCTTCATGCAACAGGCTCTACAATTGCCCAAATAGAGGACTAAATGAGTGCGACTATCAAACTGAAGTAGAGAAATGGGCTTTCTTATCTTTTTAAAGAGGAAAGCTGTTGTTTTAGGATCAGTTACGCAAAGAATCTAACGCTCACACAAAGCGAAGCACGGATTTGACTCGCATATTACACTTGGTTGCCAACCGCTGAGGAGGGGACCTTTTTGCCTTTTGCTACACATTCAGACAAATGCACCATTCCACTTAATGCTTTTCGTTGGAGTTACTGCTTTCGGCCAAAGAGAGCTTATGGACACCACACCACCATACCCACTTGATGTTAAGCCCACAACTCCCTCTCAACCAGGTTATTACTTTCTCAAGTTAAAATTTACAACTATATGTTATTAAAAATATTAAACTATTAATTATTATAATCACTTAATTAAATAAGTAATTCAATTCAAATTAACTTATATATAATTACACAAATGAAACTTTGTTGAGTGTTTTAGCGTGTCTTTCCTTCAAAGGGAGTTAAATTCTCTATTTATATTATGTAGTCCATATTCTTGAATGTATCATCTTAAGTAGGCCCTCATACATGCCAACACGTACCTTAAGATTAACACGTATTTTCTAGGTGCGTGTTCACCTACATGGTAGTACTAAACCCACCCCATGTGAGTTCATAAGAGAATGCGAACTCATCATGAATGAACTCCAATATGCGAACTATGCAGAGGCGAAGCCAAAATAACTTTTTAGGGGGGCCGAATGACATTTTAATTTTTTATAGTCTATATCTTTATAATTTTTAAAGGATTAAATCATATTTTTATATTTTTAGGGGGTCAAAATGTAACTTTACCTTTACTAATTTAAAATTTTAAAAAAATTTAGAGAGTCTAAATAACAATTTTCTATTTTTGAGGGACCAAGGCCCATATTAACCCTTAAATTCGCCTTTGGAACTATGCAAGCTATGAATTAGTCCCAGTCAAGCAATCAGGTAGTGAGTAACAAAACTTAAATGTGGAATGTTTATTTAAACCACCTAATGAAATGAATTGGGACAAACTTTTCCAAAAAGAAAATTAAAATTGAATTGCGACCGACAATGATGGATGAAAATCCAATGATTCAAGTTTGTTCTTGCAGCATAAAATGGAATAGACGGCTTGCAGGCTTGTGGACAGCACACGGCTCCTCGACAAGGATGGTGCTAACAAGTTATTTGAATTTTACATAAAAAGAAAAAAAATTTAGATTCAATTCCATAATTATGTAGAGTAAATTCAATTTTTATCCTCAATAAGTTTGAACTTGAATACGGTCAAATTTAAGTACAAATTTAAAAATTAATATTCAATCAATCTCAAATTAAATATTAAACCTTAAATTTCAAATCAAATTCGATTCTATTGAAATTTTTTCTAAAAAAATCAAGTATTAATATGAGAAAGTGTTGAAGGCCTTATGGGTGACCACCCCAATAATCTAACCCTACAACTGTGAATTGATAATATTAAAAATGTATTCTCAAACCCCCGTATGTATAGTGACAACGTACTTTCTTTTTTTCTAATTCAATTAATATTGTTATTATTGTAGTAATTAAAATTAAATATATTTTATTTTTTAAATTTAGGGTTAGAAAAGAATTTCATTTATATAATAATAATAATAATAAGAGATGAAATATATGCATATGCATAATATGAATTCTTTTCAAGTCATGTCATGAAGTGGTGCAAGAACAAATAGACTTTGTAATAGATGTCCCCAAAAGTTGTGAGCATATATACTCTTTGTCTATACCCTATACCGGATGAGATTGATTTCCCCTTTACCATCTCCATTGAATAAAGATTAAGGTATGGATCGAATTTATTTAATAAATTGATTGTGATTTTTTAAATATTTTTTAATCAAATTGATAATTTAACTCGTTCAACTATCGATCTAATTTTAAAAATATTTAATAGATTGGTAAATTAATTTATCCCACAATTTAATTTTTATTTTGGTGAAATTTTGGTTTTGGTTTCTTTAATAACTTAACTTTGAGATTTAATTCTTATACTTTAATTTAATATAATTTAATCCTTAACATAATTAATTATTTTGATTAAAATATTTATTCCGATTTTTTTACAAAATTACCCCTTCCAACACACACACACAAAAAAAAATTGAATTAATGACATTATAAAAAAAATTAAAAGACTAAATTTATGTCAAATTAAAATTAAGATATTAAATCTCACATTTAATTAATGTTTATAATTTATAATATATAAGATTCATAATAGTTTATCAACTAATTAAAATAATTAAGTATAAACTAGATTTTATTACACTCATGATATGGGTGAATGAAAATATTTTATATTAAAAATATACCTATAAAGATATATCAACAAATGATTATTAGTGAAGTGATAAATGTTTTTAATATGGATTTGTTGGTCTTGTTTTCGATTCTCAAATAATATTTTTCAGTTGTTTTATTTCAAGATTATATAAAAGTATGAAAATATAAAAGTACCCTTATAATAATATTACTTATCCTTTAAAGTAAAGACATTTTAGAAATTTCACAATTGAATTGGTATTGAGTAAACTCGTGACACTGACTCAATCAACTACTTTATATATAATATAGATAATAATATAAAAATTACTTTATTTGATTATTATGCATGTATTTTGAATTGAAATATTATTATAATTAATTTTTTATTGATTTATTTTATAAGAAAAAACAAAAATATCCTAAAAAATATAGGTATATATATTTGAAATCCTCGTGATATAAATACTAGTTTTTTTCCCATGCAATACACAAGTAAAGTGTATATAAAATTATTTAGAATATATTACATGTATAGAGATTATAGAAAAAAGCTTTAATATAAAAATAAAATATGCACAAATGAAATTATAACCGTACTTTTATTTATGTCTAAACCTTACTTTTGTATATATGGTATGAGTAATTTAAATAAAATTTGGTACATTTTTTAAACTTAATTCGAAATATTTAATAAGATATAAATATAATTATTTTTAATATTTTTAAATAAAATAATAAGTCCATGAAAATTAAAAGGTAAGAAATTAGATTGTCAAATGTTAGGCTGTTACATAAACTTTCTCTACGAACTTGTAAAAAAAGATATTTTTAATACAACATATTTTTTTATACAAAATTTGTTTCATAGCAATTTATCTTATACTTTTAGCTAAAAATCTTTAACTTTTAATTTGATTTTTATCTATTATTTTAAATTCTAAAACATTTTTAAACATTATATTTTAAGACAGGGGCGAAGTCAGGGGGTTGGCATAGGCCCCGGCCCCCTAAAATGTAAAATTGTTATTTAGGCCCTTAGAATTTTTTAAAAATTTTAAATTAGTAAAGGTAAAATTACACTTTGGCCCCCCTAAAATTATAAAAATTCAATTTAATCCTTTACAAATTATAAAGATATAAACTACAAAAAATTAAAATTTTATCCGGCCCTCTCTAAAAAATTGTTCTGGCTTCGCCCTTGTTTTAAGATTAATGTGTATATATATTAGATTAAATACCTTTTTTTAATTATAATAAAAGAAAAATCAACATTTCAATTACATGCTTAAAATATGTTTTAAAAGATACCAAAATTTTATTTTAGAAATATTTTTTAAAATTTTTTCCAACTTTTTTTTATTTTTAAATAGTATTTCTAATTTTTGAAAAAGAAGTATTTGGAATAATATTTAAAAATTTAAAGATTTGTTAAAAGTAATTTTCTTGATGAATCTTTAAAATATTTAAAAATTGTTTATTATCTAAAAAAAATAAATATAATTTGAGATAATTTTAAAAGGTATGTTAAAACCAATTTAAAATTTGGTTCTTTAAATTTATTTGAAAACTATTTAATTTTTAAATTTTTTTAAAACTATTAAAAACAATGTAAATATATATTTAAAAGAAACGTGGCATTCATATGTTATGCCAAATGTCATAAAAAGTGTGAACACTACTATTTAACTAAATTATATATATATATATATACTATGAAGGTTATTCTTAGAAGATTTTCCTGACAAATAAACAAAAAATGTAAGGAAAATAAATCATTAAAAAACTGTCTTCTGTTGAAAATTTTTAAAATGAATTGTAGAAAATGAAAATAAAAAATAATAAAAATCATGTTAATATTGTCAATTTTTTTTTTTCACTATTCAAAATTAAAAAGTTGAATAAAAGAATTTTTAAAATTAAGTTTAATGAATTGAGTAATTGAAATCCGAAAAAAATTCAATAAAATTTAAATACCATATCCTGTACCTTGAAATAATGTAAATGTAGTAAGCATACCTAGCTAATTACATAATAATATTTTAAAGAGAAGAATCATCTTTAAATTTATTCATTTCGAGTAAATTTAAATACTTAGTAATTTATCTTGGCTTGTTTAGCTAAGCAATTCATATTTGATATTGTTAGTAATAACCACGGATTTTTTAAAAATAAAATACTTTGAATTTTGTTTTTATTTCTAATAAAAGGGAAAAGAAATTCTATATTCCTAATCGATCCCCTGCCTATTGATAGCTACATCCAATCCAAACGAAATCCGTTCCTGAAAATATAAAAATCTTAACTTTTTTATTGATTTGTTTATTCTTTTTTCTTTCGAGTCTTTAAGCAAAGATATTTTTTTAATAATTTTATCTTCAATGTTAGAATTTATATTATAGTAGAATGTGACTTACCACTTCACAGCAGCTCTGCTTTGTTAGACCTGAAAGTCATCTCTAATTCCCGCCCACTCTTTGATTATATATTTGGACCCCAACCAACTCTTTGTTCGCCACCCTTTACTTCATCATGGCCACTGACGCTTCACCCCAGCTCCGGTCCGTGCCACCTCCTTCAGACTTTCACCCTGAAATCTCACTTTCCCAGTCGCCAACCCACGATGGCCTTCACTTTTGGCAATTCATGATCGCTGGCTCCATAGCCGGCACCGTCGAGCACATGGCTATGTTTCCTCTCGACACACTTAAGACACGCATGCAAGCTCTTGGCGCTTCATGTTCGGTTCAACCCGTCAGCGTTCGTCAAGCCCTCGGTTCCATCTTAAAGCTAGAAGGTCCTCCCGGTCTTTACCGTGGTATAGCTGCAATGGGGCTTGGCGCAGGACCTGCACATGCAGTTTACTTTTCTGTTTACGAGCTATCTAAGCAAGTTTTGTCCCGTGGTGATCCGAATAACTCGATGGTTCACGCTGCTTCCGGCGTGGTGGCCACAGTAACAAGCGACGCGGTGTTCACGCCGATGGATATGGTGAAGCAGAGACTGCAGTTGAAGAATAGTCCGTACAAAGGTGTAGCGGAGTGCGTGCGTAGGGTGGTGATGGAGGAAGGGATTGGAGCCTTCTATGCTTCTTATAGAACTACTGTTATTATGAACGCGCCGTTCACTGCTGTCCACTTTGCCACATATGAGGCGGCAAAGAGAGAGTTGATGGAGGTGTCGCCTGATACAGCCAATGATGAGAGGTTGGTAATTCATGCCACTGCTGGTGCCGGTGCTGGTGCCTTGGCTGCTGCTCTTACGACTCCGCTTGATGTTGTTAAAACCCAGTTGCAGTGTCAGGTAAAACACTTGTTTATTGCTTCTCCACTCTGTTTTTCTAGCTTAGAAATTGTGAATTGGATTGATTGATTGATGTTAAACAACAGGGAGTGTGTGGTTGCGATAAATTTTCGAGCAGTTCAATTGGGAATGTGATTGAAACAATAGTGAAGAAGGATGGATACAGGGGCCTTATGAGGGGATGGATTCCAAGGACGCTCTTCCATGCTCCAGCTGCTGCAATCTGTTGGTCTACTTACGAAGCATCTAAGTCCTTCTTCCAACAGCTTAACAGCCGCTAAAACCAAACCAAGCATCATCTCTGTCAAACAAATAACCCTCACACTTGAATGAATGTCCAATACAACATTGATACTTCGCAGTACGCTTGTCTAAAATTTGTTGCCCGCACAGGTCAAGCAATATATTACTACTTTTTATTAATCAATCAAGTTAGTTGATCCTTTCTCATACGGCCTGCCAGGATATACGAAATTTGGACACTCCACTTTCTCAAGTCCTGTTAGCTTGAATGATTAACTAGGTCTTAAACATTTTCCGTCAGGCATGTTACGATTTTGAGCCACCAAGGTCTATGACATCTCTGAGATCCACCAAAAGTATAAAAAAGGGGTGGGTTCTACGATATCATATCATACATTTACAGCGCTACATCATACAACATGACAAAACTTAAAATTGAAAGTAATCTTGTTTTCTTGGCTTGGCTGAATTAATATGATACGATGAATAACAAAAAGGATAAGCTCCTTCCTCTAACTTTCCTAACTGTAAGTCTGCCAATGATCGATGTTCCAAGATGACGTTTGTTCATAAGCAGCGGCAATATACAGGAAACTTTTGCCTAAAAGGTGTTTTGGCTTCTATGTTTCATAACCTTACTTTCAAGATACAGCGCCGTATGCAACTATAAATCATCCATTTTGTGGCTTTGGGCATCAGAGTAATGCGCCATTTCATTTGCTAGAACCAAAGTCCTTAGTCCCGTACAGATTTGATTACAAAGCTTGCGCCATAACACATAAATATCAAGATAAATTCTAATCTATCAGTGCCATGGCATTGGTCGATAACACCAAAGACTTGTTAAAAACAGAGAACTTGCAGATCCTCTAAAGCACCTTCCATACAATTTATAATATCTTAATACACAAGGTTCATGCATTGCCACCTTCATTATATATATATATATATATATATTTGGCCAGGCACCTTCAACATGGTAGAACAGAGTAAAAGCCTTATCACAATAGAAACCATAAAGTTGACCTGTCTTTGCACTTGAATCCTAAAACTTATTATGGACACAAAAGTATGAAGGTTCAGAGCTAAAAGTTAAAAGAAATAGGATCTCCAAGGCATCTAACCACTTTAAAACTTATCTACACTTACTCCATCCCTGGAAACCTCGTACGCCTCTCTATTCCTGCTTTTCTTCATTCCGGCTGTGACATAGATCTTCGATCCTTCACATGTGATGCTGGTTACTTTTACCCATATCATCACCTTTGTCTTCATTCCCTCTATATCAGCCAGCTTTCCTTTCTCCAGATACCCAGTCACAGTGGTGAAGAAGCGCAGAACAGATGAGTCCTTGTATCCCACTTCACATATTGCTGGAATAAAAACAGTGAGCTTCCCAGTCTCTTCATTGAATTCATAATTTGTGGCATCACGAGGGAAGATTCCTATTGGCAGGTTATACTCTCTTAACAGCTCTGGCAATGGCTTTTGCATTTTTCCTGTAAAAAGCCAATTATTGGTATTAATGACAAAATTTTGGGAGGAACCTATAGAAACTGCAGCATATTCTATTATCGAATGAAGTGTAAAGATGAAGTCTATATATCCCAAGTTCAACACCATTAATACCCCAACCCACAGACAGAAGAAGGGCTCCACGAGAATGTTTGAGTGGTATGTAGTATTGTGAAAGTTATTATAAGGATCAATATGCTCATTTTTTGGACAACTGATATCTATTGAAATTAGTGTTGGCTACGAAAAACACTAGAAGCCTTACGTTGGCATTCTCTACATTAAGTATCATCACAATTTAGGCAGCCACCTGGTATTCCAAAACGAAATACTTAAGAGACTAATAAGGTTAGCATCTTTTTCTTACAGGTTTAAGTACATAAGCTAATCATATATATTGATTATATGAAGCACAAGCAATGAACTGGATACACATTTTATCCTTCAGAACATAGCAAAAGTTATCTATAACAAGTAAAAAGTAACACAAAGAAAATAGAACAGCCAACAATTCTGCCAGAGAAGGACAAACCTTTGATTTTATTAACCAACCATTTGGCTCCCCCTTCAATACTGGTGGATAATGACTGATTGAAAAGGAGAAAAAATGATGTTAGCACGAGGAATGTCAATAGGGAAAGATAGACATGCAGAACACAAGGAGTAGAGAGTACTGATAAATGAACAGGTATTCATCAACATACCAGCTTTGCAGCATTTGGAGAAAACATGAAACGAGTCTATAACATTCCAAAGATATGAAAATTGGCACACGATTGGATGCAAAACAGGCCAAAATAAAAAGATTTCCAATCAATCCTAGGTTAAAGTTTCAGTAACAAAGGGGGAAAAAACTGTCTTTGCCAATTACAGTGAACAAATAAAGCGTCGGAATTTGCACCTTGAGCAATGCGCTGATTAATCTAACATTTGAAAATCAAATTAACCGTTGCAGTTACATGTACGTAATCCGAATAGAACAATATTAAAACAACATTTCAGAAAGAAACCCTAGGCGAATTAACGATATCAACAAATTCTGGAGCAGAGCAGAGTAAAAATCGGAAACTGAAGTGAAAAAAATGAAGTAAAAGGTATGAACAGAGAGGGGCATAGCATACGTTGAGGTCGTCGCCGACGGAATCGATCTCCTTGTTGGCCTTCTGGCCGAGCCAATAGGAGCCCACCTTGTTCAATATCTGATCCATCTGTGGTGAGGAATATCAAATCTCGATTAAGCTCCTCTGATTCTCTCTCTGTCTCTGTGTGGAAAGAGAAACCTAAGGGGTGAAATCTAGAGAGAGAGAGAGAGAGATGAGCTTTCGTAATTCTATATTCTAAAACTTTTGATTGTTAGATAGATAGAACCTTCTTAACCGTACCCGCTAAGTAAAACTTTCTTCCAATTTTAACCGTTCTGCAAATTTCAAAGTCAAACCCAATCTTATTTTCCTTTTGGTAAACTCTACTAATAGTGACCAACTCTTATAAATTTTAGAAAAGTTTATACTTTAGTAACTCACATTTATATCTATTTTTATTTTGGTCACTATAGGTACGGTTGTTCAAATTTCGGTTAAAACTGAATTAACCGACCTCCGACCGAATCAATTCAATTCGGTCGGAGGTCGGTTACTATTTTTTAGAAATTCGATTATCGGTTAATTAGATTCGAAATCAGATAATTAACGAATTAACCGAGTTAACCGAACTTAAGCAAATTATATATAGTTTTAATTCAGTTAATTCAAATAATAAGGTCAAATGAACATTACCAATTTATATATATTATACTTATTTTAACCAAAAAAAACAAAAACATATAAATTCCGATTCGGTAACGGCTCAAAGATTAAGAAGTTCGATTAATCAGTTAATACTAGTTCAGTTCAGTTAACCGTTTGAACACCCTTAACTATAAGTATATAGATATTCCGAACTAGCTGGTCAAATCAGATATTTTATTTTCCACCCAGGATTTATTTTTTGGGCTACTTTCTTTTCATTTTAGTCAGTAACAATATCTTAGAAAAAAATGACCCTAAACTCCGCCTGTCGTTAGAGCGGCGATCAGAAACCACTTATCGGTGGTCCAAAATCCTCTCTTTTTAACCTATAGTTTAGATTCCCTGAAAACTAAAAAGGGTTCGACCCATTCAATCAGTTGGTTTTTAAGCAAAAACAAAGGCCCATAATGCTAGAGTTGGTATGGGCTTAATCAGTACCCAAATATCCAATTAGAATTAAAATTGGACTCAAAAGATCAATTTAGACTTAAAACGAAGGGCTCAACAGGTCCAAATGTTTGAAATGGGTTTCAATACGAAACTAAGAAGTTTAACCGGCAATCAATTTCAAACAAGGGGGTGTAACCAAAATAGAAATTTTAGTTCCGACGAAATTTGATGTCAATATATTGATTGAGTATAGGGATATTGAACTAGGTATTGATACATATGGGTGTAGGATTATTTAATAACTAATAAATTAATTGGTTTAGATATCTAAAATAATAATCCATTGAATAAAGTACAACAATCAATTAACCAAACTAATCGATTAACTAATCGTGTTGATTTATTTATGCATTTAAGTCTTTGACTGAATCGGTGTCACGAGTCAATCAATCACCAATTTGATTAGAGAAATTAAAGAAATACCTTTCTTGTAATTAACATAAATTATATTATTTGAAGATACTTTAATCTTTTTACTTTAATAAAAACTAATAAGAATATGTGTGTGAATCACGCCAACTGGATTAGTAAAATTTTAAATTTGCTATTCAACCAAAATTTCATTTTATTGTTATTTATATTTTTTATTTTAATATATTTATTATTATTTAAGTCCCTAATTGAGATAATGTCACAAGTTAACCAGACACCAGCCCAATAATGAAAATTACAAAAATGTCTTTCTGTGATTAAAATGAGTTATATTATTTAATGGTATAATTTTTTTTTTTAAATGCATATAGATGAATTTGAACACACCAATCGCATTAATAAAATCTTAAATTTAACAATAAATCAAATTTATACTTTAATTTTTTTTATACATATTAATTTTATTATGCACATTTTATTACCTCCATCAATTATATAACTATACTTTTTTTTATCACAAAAAAAAAATAACCTAGTGAAATAAACACCTACAATGTTGAATAAAGGCTTGAACAAACCAAGAAGGGGCCTCGAATTCTGCCAGCTCTGGGCTGGCTTGTCTTGCCAATTTTGCCATTGAATCAGCTACTGAGTTAAGTTCTCTATTAGCATGTTGAATCTTAACATCCTCCATTCCTCCAAAAATTTCAACACTCTTCGAGCAAGGGCAGAAGTATTAGCTTCTCTAGAATCACTAGTAAGCATCTTAACAACCTGGATGTTATCACATTCAATCACTAATTTATGAAAGCCATATTTCTATGCTAAGTGGGCTCCTCGAAAAATAGCCCATAATTCCGATCGGAGAACCGAGCAGTATCCAATGTTATGGCCAAGTTAAGCAGCCATCTTGTCCCCGAAAACATCCCCAGTTAAAGCTCACGAGTTCGTTGTATTAACAGCGCCATCAACATTCAATGTAATCCATCCCGTTTCAGGTGGGAGCCAGTGATTAACTCAAGTGATCCTACCATGGTTCTGATTACTACTGCTGTCTCCGTTTAAAGTGTAGTTAGCCCACACTTTCGCTGTCATGAGAATTTGAGTTGAATCAAAGTTATCTTCTCCTAGAACTGCAAGATTCCTCTATCTCATCAGTGATCACATCTTCATCCTTAATATCATCATCTTCAACAGCCTTACTATTAGTAGCACTCGACGACCCCCAATCTCGCATGAATTTGTCTTTGAACGATATCGACTCCATCCGTCCAGCATCCATAGGGGAATCTCCATAATCTGGCGGATCATCCTCTCGAAGACGAACTTTCTTTGTTGCCCTTCCAGTGTTACCTGTAGCTTGCGTGGTTGTTCATTGTTGAGTGTCATGGTTTTGAATAACTTTAAATTCGTAGCATTTTATTCACGAGTTATACTATTTCTTTTAATCTAAACTATTATATAAGTCTCTAATTGAGTTGATGTCATGAGTTACCCAAACACCGATTTAATCAAAGAAATTATGAAAATACTCTTTCATAATTAAAATCTTAAATTTATCCCTCGATTAAAGTTTTATTTTGATATAAACATTTTGGTACCTCTATTTGCGTTTTTAATAAAAAGTGTTAGATTAAATTGATGTCATAAGTTAACTCGACATGAACTCAAGATAGATGACAACAATATGATAAAACAATTATATTCATTAAGTATTCTTTTATTAATATCATACTCTATATCTTATTATTAACTAATTTCAAATTAAAATTTACATATTTCTATATTCTAAATACATGATATCCATACATAAAATTTTTAATTTTAATTAAGTAAATTAAATTTATTTATTTATTTTTATGACTCGTCTCCTTAAGCAGCCCTCACTTTCTTTAACTTAATCCGCCGAAGCGTTTTGATATTTACATTCGTCCTACAAACCCAAAAATAACATCCAATTTATTTTCCTGGAAAGGTGATGTTAACACTCCAGATGCTCATCAACCGAAGTAGTAGAGTAGGTAAAAGAAAAGTGAAAGAGGGGAAACCATAAAATAATATCCAGAAAAGACCGAAATAGAGGATCTAAAGCTAAACCCTAAACTAGAAAAATTCTAATATTTTTGCGAGAAATTTAAAAATTAATATTTTTGATGATTTTTTTTGAACCATGCGCTGAGCTCATACCTGTTTGTTCTATGAGTGAGATACGTAGCCAGGAATTTGAAATCACCGCCTCGCCACCGCTTCTTCACCTCTGATGCATTAATTTTCAATACATTTTAAATGAATTAGGATGTAATAATTTTATATGATTTATTTTGGTGTTCTTAGCTAGCTAGATAGATAGCTGCAATGTATTGGGTCAATAAACAAATTATAGAGAGAGCGCTAGAATTTGAGATTCCCTTTTTGGCTACTATCACATCACTTATTAAAATACAGTGTTATATCAAATTAACCATCAATCTTCCATATAATTGTAGACTAGGTCTTATATCAAATACTGCTCGATTTATTATTAATTGAATTTATAAAAATTTTAACTCATCGAAATAATTGTAATTAATTGAATCTTATAATATTTTATTATTAATAATTTGATTAATCGGTTAATTTAATTAATTACTCGATTTCAAACTAAATTAATTACTAATTAAAATTTCAAAAAATTCTTACCCGATATCCGACCGAATTAGATTTGGTGGCTGGTCGATTAATCAAAATAATTCGGTATTGTCAGTTATTTCAGTTAAAACCGAATTATGCACACACTTAAGTTTTAGGGTTTCTAAATGGATTAATATATATTTGCCCTAAAACCATTCATTTGTATCTTATTGGTACCTCTTTTTTTTTTTTAATTTAGTTGGTATTTAAACTTGTATTCCATCTACTAAGTTAGTATTTCTATACTAACACGGGTAATTTGTGCTAATGTGGTACTTATAACCAATTTGGTGATGTCATGTGACAAAAAAAACTAAAAATCTTTAAAATATATAAATTAATAAGATGGTATAATTTTTTCACATCAAGAACGAGCTCGACAAAATGGTTGCTCAAATACATATAAATATGGATACTAATTTCTAGTGATTCATTTCAGAGATATCTTTTAGCAAGTTTATATATTTTTTATTTTTTTTATAAAATATCAAGTTATTTATATTATTTTTAAATTAAAAATATATAAAATTTTAAAATATAAAAATTACATCAAGAGTAAACCAAAACATATTGTTGTTCATATTTAAATGCATTTGAACAACCATTTATCTACATTCATTGTAGACATGTTTTTTAGTTCTTTATATGCTTATATATTTTTTGTATTTTTTTATAAATTTATAAATTATAAATTAAATATATTTTTCAAAATATTATAGGCTTTTAATATATTTTAGGATTAATATGTAGTTTAACTCTAAACTTGTTCAAAAGTTCTTAGTTGGTACATGAACCTTTTTTTGTACCTAGTTGGTACTTGAATTTATATTTCATCACACATATTGCCTCAATTTGTAAATAAGTTTAATTTTTTAATGGTTAACATGTAGTTTGCCATTTGAACTTGTGCAAAAATACCTAGTTGGTACCTAAATTCGTACAAAAAGTATCTAGTTGCTTGTCCAAAAAATAATACTTTTTAAAAATTAATTTATATTTTTAAAAGATTTTTAATTTTTGTTTGTCATATGTCACACAAAGAGGTTACCACATGCCATTATAGAATTGACTATCAATGCTACATCAATACAAACTAACGACGATGTGATGAATTACAAGTTTAGGTACCAAGTCGGTATAAAAAAAATATTCAGGCACTAGCTAACTAGGTATTTTTGTACAAATTTAAGGGTAAACTACATATTAACCATATATTTTAATTGTTCATATATATATATATATATATATATTAAAATAATAATAATCGAAAAAATTGATATTTTATAAAAAATTAAAAAATATAAAATTATTGAAACACTCTGAATTTAAAAAATCATTTGTCAATATTCATTATTGATATAAAAAAAATTATATATTTTTTTATTAATTTATATATATTTAAAAAGTAATTTTTATTTATACTTGTCACATATGATATATTAGAAGACTGTCACATGTTATCGTCAGATTAGTTATTATTGTCACGTCAACACAGACTAATAGTAATAGTATAAAGATATTAACCTAATGAGTATAATATAAGTTTAAATATCAATTAAGTAAAAATAAAATAAAATACTAATTAGATACAAAGAATAACTTAGACAACAAAAATGTAACTAACCCTTCGTAAACAGTTTTAATTTTTGAGAAATTGGTTTTTCTAATATTTGTTTCGTCGGGAAAGGATTGTATGAAACAATGATATTATTTCTTTCCAATAGTTTTATGCCACATCAGTATTCTTATCCTGAATTTCAGAATTTTAATTTGAATTTGATTGCTGAAATTCAGGATGAAAATGCTGAAGTGGCATAAATATATTAAAAAAGGGATACAGATAATATGGCGTTACTGTTTCATACAATTCTTTCTCTTACTTCATCATGTCGCTTTCCTTGTCTACGACTAAATATCCGGCATGTATCACTGATTCACTATCTTCGACCGATGTCTACTATTCCTTTTTCGTATTTGACCATACATATATATAACCATGCAAATCCCATAGAAAGTAGAAAATTTTGTGATCTGCAATGGAAGACTCAAATCAAAGCTTAACTGCTACAGATTAAAAGGAAAGTTTGATGGGTGGTGTGGTGGAGAGGCCTCATAATAGTCATCAGGAAATCGTTCGGGTGTCGGTATCATGACTTTGGTCATCTCATGAAGATATAGAAGAATCGATACTAAATGAAAAAGGAAAAAAGAGACACTTGCAACATGGGGAGCTCATGGCGGTCAAATCATATATAGGAAGGGATATTGAAGAGTATCCAAATGGGTGAATCAAAAGGTCCAAATCAACCAAGCATACCCAACCAAAGCAATTTGACCCAAGACTCCCACGTGACTCATACCTGCACTACCCCAAGGATCATGAGCTAAAGCCTCCCTCCAACTTGTTCCTTCTTTCTTTTATGCTACTGCTACTACTTTCTAATTTTCTAAGCCACAACTCTGTTACTTAATTGTTTTTTAAGATGCAATGCAATGGGCTGCAAAACAAAACCCTAATATTTATGAGTGGTGGTTAAAAGACAAGACAGAAGCAAAGAATGACGTTAAAGCAGCAAGGCACCAAAAGTGAAAGCTATGGTTGCTTTGGGAGGGCATCCCATCAGCTATTAACCATTAGGCATTACCATGGATTGGATTTTGAACCAGTTAACGTAGCTGCTGCTAGCTACTTGATTTATTTTATTTTTATGCAAATATAAAATTTAAAAAAGATATTGAATTATTATTTTGCGTAAATTATAGGGCGAGAGCTAAGAAAAGGAGAAGAATTTTCCATTCATCTCCTGTTTCAATTGTTATTATATTTATTTTATCTGCAGTGGCAGTCAGTTTAATTCAATGCTTATCTTGTCCTTGGGCTTACGACTCTCCTGCAAGTTGATCGTCTATTTGACCACCCTGTACTATTTTTTCAAATCACTCTAGCTTTTGACCCTCTCTTTCCTACACATTTACGAAATTTGGCACTCTTTGAATTGACATTCATAGCCTTCTGCCAATATCTATATTCTATGATGTTTCTATCTGCCGGCCAGTTTTCTTACACCTCACTTCTCACTCAGTAGATGGGTTAAAAGTTAAAACTGCTCCAAACATTTCCTACAAAGTATTATCCATTTCAAATGGACCATCTCTTTCGATAATTACAATTATATCCTTCTCTTTCTCTAGTATACAACTCTTTCTGGTAGACAATATATATAGGTGCATGAATGCCTTTGGACCCCTTATCAATTTGCATCATGACATGTTATGGCCATGGAAGCTTGAGACTGCAGGTTCCTCTTTTTTAGCCTATCTTGGACATCTTTGTCTCTAAAGTTTGGGAAATGGATTTGTTTTCATCTCTTTTATTTGACTAATTAATTGGTACATAATAGTAATTGAAAGCCAACCGCAGTTACCGTTCTAAAATGACAACGACAATAATGCAGTAGGAGAGGAAGAAAGTAAATGCTTGGGTGATATATATTTAGGGTTAATATTTAATGCATCAATTCTATCACATAATTTCTTATCTCAAGTGAAATTAAATATTTTATTAAAAATAGTAAATAATTATTTAAAAACTATCACGGTAAATAACAACCTCAGCATGCATAGAGTAAAATACAGTTCAATGGCTGTTGATAACGAACACCTAAAGTGTTACAGTTCTTTTACAACTTATTATGGTAATATTATTAATTCACTGACCTATTAGTTTGTTGTGTTTTGATCTACATTTTGTATGGGTTCACATATGCACATATGCGTAAACCTACATAATATGAATTCGTTTATACACTGAGAACCATGGGTTAATTTAATATCTCAACTCTTGGTATAGTTGTACTTGAAGAGAGAAGCCGAGAAGGAAATATTGGGGTAGTTTGGTAAACTGAAAGCATTGATAAGGAGAAGTTGGCAAGTTGAGAAGAAACAAGTAGGCATAGTTTATTAAATTATCAGCAGTTCTCCACATGAAGTTTTCATTTGCTTCCTTATATTACACTAGTATAGAATAGAAAAATAGAAGCAGACCCACTCACCCACCTGTCTCGCTCATTAACATCATCCACTGCAACATCAACCTCTTCCCCAGTTGGAAAGCGACTAACCCAACACCTTCTCCATTTCTCCACCCATCTAACTATATATACTCTCTTTGCTCCTTATCTGCTTATATTATAATACCCCAGCTTTCACCAACAAAACTGCAAATAAAAATGCATGCCAATCCTCCAAAATCGTCCCTCTTGCTCCACAGAATTAACAGTGACACCCCAGCACTTAACTCCACCACCTCTGCACCTGATAATTCCTTCATGCTTTGCCAAAAGCGCTACCCTTTAACATGCAATATGCCCGTCCCTGACACCGTTGCTCGCCACCACACCCACCCAGTTGGTCCCAACCAGTGCTGCTCTGCCGTTGTCCAACAGATCGCCGCCCCCGTCTCCACCGTCTGGTCCGTTGTCCGCCGCTTCGATAATCCCCAGGCTTACAAGCACTTCGTCAAGAGCTGTCACGTCATCGTTGGGGATGGTGAAGTTGGCACCCTTCGTGAAGTCAGCGTCATCTCGGGCCTCCCCGCTGCCAGGAGCACAGAGCGCCTCGAGATTCTTGACGACGAGCGTCATGTTCTCAGCTTCAGCGTCGTTGGCGGAGACCATAGACTAGCTAACTACAGGTCGGTGACGACCCTCCACCCTTCCACTTCTGGGAACGGAACGGTGGTGGTGGAATCCTACGTGGTGGACGTGCCGCCGGGTAACACCAAAGATGACACCTGTGTGTTCGTCGACACTATTGTTCGGTGCAACCTCCAGTCACTGGCTCAGATCGCAGAGAATCTCTCCAGGCGCAAATAGCAAACAACGAAACCAAGTCATTTTCGTGAGTAGATTCAGAACCCTCCATCAAAATAGATTAATTTCTCTCTCTCTCTCTCTCTCTCTCTCTCTTTGGTGATACGCCGTCGATTTTGTGAGTATCCGATGTTTGGGTTGCCGATGGAACATCTCATCACTGCCAAGTTCATGTTTATCATTTCACCTGTGTATGTTTATCAGCTTCTTTTGTTTATTTTGTTTCTCTTTTTCTTTACTTGTTTAATCTGTGAAATACTATTATACTAATAATAAATATAGACACTTGATTGTTAAAATATATGCATATATCTTTTTAGGCTCCACTAGTTTCTGTCGACATTGCTGCCGACTGTTTTTCCCAGTTTGTATATAACTTTATAAAATTGGACAGAATGAAAATAAAAAAGAAAAGATAGAGATTTTAATATTTGAATGTAATGGATGGAGCATATGTGAGAGTGGTGTTATTAAATATTTAAAAAAAGGGTTTAACTCCAAAGCTGGAAGATTGGTTAGGGTGACAAATTAGACATCAAGAGACGAGACCAATAAGAAAATGGCAGCGTAGGTTTGAATAAAGCAGAGAGTTGAGTGTTCCAATATCAAGTTTCCATGTGAATGAGTCGATCATGAATTTGTTCATCATCCGGTTTCCACACAATAAAATTTAAAAAAAAAATGTAATCAAATGGTTGTGGGGGTTGAACTGGAAATTCAGGGCTAGTCTCGGAACATGTGGTGTTAGCTTAAAAGGAAATTCAGGAAGATTGTGACATGCACATTATGTGCTTAGAGATTCTGAAATTGGAGAAGCTTTTTTTGGACGGATAAGAGCAGGGAAGAAGTTGGGATCTTTTGCTAATTGCAAAGGAGGGAAAGTAACAGGGGGAGAGGGCATTTCTCTGCCTTTGTTCTGCTGCACAGTCAATAGAGAATCATGAACAGGTTGGCAGTTGGTTTAGTCAGCACGTCTTTTCAATTTAACGGTGCAATCGAATACCGGACCACTGCAATAGGTGTAGGTCTGGTCTAAATTACTACTACATTGGGGGGGGGGGGTTTCCTTCACTCTTATATCTCATCCCATAAATAAATGAATTTACGATTAGTTTTTCTTTGCCCTTTTTGTCAGAGTTAAAATACCAAACATAGCACAGGGCAGTAAGGCAGTCAATTTAAACGATCATTAATATTCTTACTTTCCAGGCTGGAGCTGAAAAGGGATGATAATCCAACCAAGTATATTTGCGTAGGGTTAAACATAGAAACTACTAGTATATTGTAAAGAAAATAAATCTGAAAATGACAAAACGTGGGGTGCGGGGTTAGGAGGAAAAGGGCAAGGAGGGGTTGGGTTGCGAGTAACCTAGAAACTGCCGGTTGGGGTATTGCATGGGTGGGGGAAGCATGTTGCATTAAAATAGTAATAAAAAATAACGTGAAGGGAATCCAACAGCTGCTCTCTTTTCTGCTACAACTTGACTTTGATAATTCAAACTGTTAAAAAAGAAAAGAAAGAAGCAAGTTGCAAATTGTTTTGTGTCTTTATCTCAATCTATCTGTTAAAAGAAGTGCAAGTTGATATAAATGGGACGGAGGTCTTTGCAAGTTGGGGTGCAAGTGGGAAATTTGAGGGAATACTTTTTTAATAAAATCCCGCGTAAGGTAGCGTGCACAATTGTCTACTTTTGAATGCGTTCACGCTACCCATCCATCCTCTTTCTTGCTTCTTCATCACCCATGGCCATCACACATTGACATGAGCTGTGCTGAGCTGATCTGAGAGTTTCTATTTCTCTACATTCCTTCATTCAATATCTCCCACTGCCATCCATGCCCATTCTTCTGCTATATACCTAACATATGTTTATGCTATTTATTAATAATCAGACGTACATATATCCCACCTTCAACTAACTACTTACAAAAATATTGCATCTAACCCTATATGTACATGCATTACTGCTTTTGCTATCTTCAATCTTCCCCAAATTTGAACTCTTGATAAAGTTTTGAATTTTAAGATAGATTATAAGGAGGAAACGCAAATTCGAATTTTAAAGACAATATTGTGGGAGGGATAGTCACAAATTTTTATTGTAATTGTTTCAGTAATGAATGTGACACTTTATAACTCGGACCGACGATTGGGGTAGGTATTGGGGTGTTAAAAAATTATATTTTACATAATAAATTATATTTATTATTTTTAAATTATTATATAAATTACTTAACTATATAAAGTTATAAATGATGACTCAATTAATTATAATTGCCTTTTTCTTATTTAATTTTATTAAAAGTTGTTCTTTTCGTATTAGAGATATGATGTAATAATTCTAAAATCGACATAAAAATAAATTCAGCTTTACGTTTTATTTCAATTTAATAGTTATTATAAAAATTTTAACTCCCAGTTTATAAATATTGTCTCAATTTGATTCAATTTTTAAAAGATGTAGAATTCTTTTCTTCTTTTTACTCAAGTTTTTCTTTTCTGCCTATCTTCTATGTTCTCTTTTATTGTCCTCTCTCCATGCTCACCCAACCTAACTTTGTTATATCTTACAGTTGTTAGGCTAAAAATTAGTGACTGATTTAGTTTGCACTTCTATTTTTATCACCAAAAATTAATCGTTAGTGTATAATCACCCAATTTTTAATACGCTTTTATTTTATTCATCTAACCGTTAAATTTTTAACGATAGTAAATTTGTACACGTCACATCATGTTCACATTTTCATTTTAGTTACCTAACTTATAAGTTGCTTTCATTTTGGTCACTTAAAATATATCCTTTTTTTTTTAAATATTGACCGGGTAAAAAACATTAGGGATTAAAGTGAAAAAAGGTAAAAACTAAAATAATACTTTAAAATTGTCAAATTGTACTTATTTACCCCTCGCCGAAAGTTCTAATTTTTTTTTTTCAATATTGAAAATTTAAATTCATAAGCATCAAAATCAATTGAATAAGTTATTGTTTGAAATTAATTAATTTAGTCTCCTTTCAAATCTTAAAATTTTATTTTATGTTTCCAATTTAAAATCAACTCAAATAAATCATCTTTACTAATTGTACATGAAACCCAAATTTCTTTTGATTATATGACATCGAGTCTTTCATACTAAGCTAAAAGCAAAAAAAAAATCATTTCAATTAATTTTATCTTCCATGCCAAACAAAACCCCAAAAATTTTCATCCCTCCTTTACCCAAACGAAGAATAAACAATTAATTTAATTAATTGTGATGGTTTTTCTTTGTTTTTAGCTTAGTATAAAATATTCGAGATTATATAATCAAAATAAATCGAGTTGACTGCATTAAGAATAATATGAAAACGTAAAATAAAATTTAACAAATCGGTTAACATTATATTTTGAAATTTAAAATTTTAAGGGATAAAAAAATTTCTCAAAATTTCAATATTGAAAAAAAATATTCAGAAATGTGATAGACAAATACAATTTGACAATTTTTTAATTTATTATTTTAGTTTTTATTATTTTTTCGCTTTAATCCTTATTTTTTTAACTCAACCAATGCTTTAAAAAAGGATATTTTTTTGATGACTAAAATAAAAGCGATTTAAGAATTGGGTAACCAAAATGAAAGTGTGAATATGATATAGCGTATATAAATTAATTTCCGTTAGAGATTTAACGATTTGAAAAAAATAAAAACACACTAAAAGTTGAATGATGAACTAGGTGATTTACCCTAAAATAAATAATCTTCAGGTTATGTGATAATAAGTTGTGCGGAGTAACTTTTCAATTTTATCGTAATTAATTTCTGATTTTAAATCACATAAATTTAACTTTTGTTTCAAGACTTGCACAAAAGCTCAAAATGTACTTAGATTAATTAGATAAATGGGAGCTATTTAAAAAAAAAAAAGAAAAGGTAAAGAAAGAAATTTGTTTCCAAGAACGATTTAAGCCTGAAAGGGATGATGAGGCAACGTTTTGGGTTTTATGGAATTGTAGACTTGTTTTAGGTTAAAAAGGTTCAATGCCACATCTAGCCTTGCTAGAGACTAGAGAGGCTTGTTTTCCTTGGGTACCAACGGGCTGGATTCAGCCTTCAGCCATATAGTCCCACCTTCAAGCTTATCTATCTATACTATACTATATATCTTATATATTATACATATTAGATTATGGTGCACCAATTAATATATATTAAAAGTTTATTTAATAAAATTAAATAAAATTTTAGTTGAATGTTGAATTTATAAAATTATAGGTTTTAAGTTTAAATTTCATTATATAAAAAGATAAAGCTACCTATAATATCTTTCAAATTCAGAAATAAGACCTTTATAAAAATTTCCAAATCAATTGCTTACATTATATAATCATAAGGGTATACGCATTTTTATGGCTTTGAAATTAGATTATTGGACTTATATAATATTTATTAGAATGTCCAATTGTAAATAAAGAGATACTCGTACTTAACTACCGTTTGGTACAAATATTTTATTAGTCCAACAATGTTGGCAAACTCATAAATCTAACTGTATATTAGAATTTTATATATTACTATTTAAGTTTTTTTATTGAATTAGTTGAGGAGATAATTAGAAAATTGATGCACAAATATCCAATTAATAAATTTTATATGCATTTTTATTACAAAAAAAAGTATTAATTAAATAAGTTTATTTTTATTACACTTGGAATGTAGCATATGACTAGTATTGACTATCGATGTATGTGGTTAAATAAAATAAAAATTAACACATCTAATTACTAATTATAAAAAAGATTCGGTAGATTAATTATAAATTTTCAGGTAAGGGCCAAAAATTACGGGTTGGGTTTGTCGGTGAAATGGAAACGTGAGAGAAGCAAAAATAGAATACTCCCAATCACCAACGAAACAGCCACAATCAGCTGGCCGGATTGGATTTCCTCATTAACTACCTAGCTCGGACTTCAATTATTTGAAGTACCCATACCCAGCATATGTATTAACTGGCCAAGTCAAGGTTGCATCGTCCAAACCTTTTTTTATTTTTAGCAACCGAATCGAATTATTTACTTGCGATGCCTTTGTCTAAGTAGCAGTCATTGAAGGAAGTTGTTGCTTTCTGCAAATTCCTTTGGCTCCGCACATTCAACATGTCCGTGACGCCTAGATGGAGTAGAAAGAAATCCCATTTCCCTTTGCTTGCTGTTCTTCTCTTGGCCTTCATAACTTGTTCCATTCTTTACAATGAATTCAGCATTCAACAAATCCATGAAAGCCCGGATCATGGTTCTACTCACACCACTCCACAAACTTCCTTTACTTATGTGAAACCTAATCTTCCAAACGGAGCTTCAGGTATGGTTATCCATCTTTAGTCTTTTTCGTTTAACACTTCTTCTTGGAATTTTCATCCCAAAGAGTTCTTTTTCTTTCTTGGAAACATTTTTTGGTACGTTTTGAATAACTGGGATTTGGATATTTATCTGTGTGAGGTTTTAGAGGTTCTGGATCGATTCAATAGTTGCAACTCAACTAGGAACTACAGTGGGAAGAAAATCCAGTGGGCTGATCCGGGTACCGAATCGGGTCGGCGGAGGAGTGCAAGGCAAGAGAGCTGTGATGTCTTCTCCGGCAAGTGGGTTTTTGATAACCAATCGTATCCGCTTTACAAAGAGTCTGATTGCCCCTACATGTCGGACCAGTTGGCATGCCATAAGCATGGAAGGTCTGATCTGCAATATCAATATTGGAGATGGCAGCCCCATAACTGCAATTTGAAGAGGTAATTTCCTGCTTCATTTAGTACCCAATCTCAGATTTGCTTATTATAGGCTTCAAGCTTTTGTAGATAGATTCTATTACGAGCAGGTGTAGCTAATTCAAGAGTACTTATTGATGTGATATGGAATTAGATGTCCCGGCATTGCAATTAATGCCATGTGAAGAATGGAATGTGATTCCTTTGAGTAGTGAAGCTGTGGGTTAATGTTTTGGCCTAAGATAATGGAACTTTCTGTCAACCTTTCTCTTATTTTCTGGCATGTAGATGGAATGTGACTGAAATGTGGGAGAAGTTGAGAGGGAAGAGGCTAATGTTTGTGGGGGATTCTCTAAACAGAGGTCAATGGATATCAATGGTGTGCTTGTTACAGTCAGTGATCCCAGCAGATAAGAAATCCATGACTCCGAATGCGCAGCTTACCATTTTCAGAGCAGAGGTATGCCAGGAAACATCCTCTAAGACGTTTAAATAGAAAGAATAAGAATTGCATGTATTTATGATGGTAATTGATTTTTTCCTTAAGTTTCTCTGTGCCTTAGGATGTATTTGGTTGAGTGGAAAAGTGAAAAGAAAATTAATTTGAGGTGTGCTTGATAGGAAAGAAAAGTGAGTGGAAATATAATAAGAGGGATAAACATATTCTATCTTAATGCATAAAAATCAATCCTTACGAATTGAAATGATAAAGGAAAGAAAATGTGAGGGGATGTATGTTTAGTTCAAAATTATGCATTTTCTTAAATGTTCATTTTCTTTCCTATCATTTTCAACTCTACCAAGTAATGAATGAAAAGAAAATTACTTTTTCTTTCATTTTTTCCATCTTTCCTACCAAACACACCTTTGGAAAGGAAAATTATATTTTCTTCTATTTTTCTACTCTTTCAATTATCTATCTTTCTAATTTTCTTTTCACCCTAGCAAGCAAAGCCTTAATGTTGGTAAGGCCACGCCTAAGGACTAATAGTACTTCATGAAACATTATAAGCAGTTGATAGATGTTGGAAATCAATAATATAGTAAATCATTGCTGTGTGTTGCTCTTTTGTCATTTGCAGGAATATAATGCCACAGTGGAATTTCTCTGGGCTCCGCTTCTGGTTGAATCTAATTCTGATGATCCAGTGAATCACAGATTGTCTGAACGGATTATCCGTCCGGATTCAGTACTTAAGCATTCGTCACAGTGGGAGCATGCAGATATACTAATTTTCAACTCATATTTGTGGTGGAGACAAGGCCCAGTAAAGCTTTTGTATGTTTGATAGCTGAAGCCTGAAAGATTTCTAGTTTAGCTTTGTGAAAAATGCATTTGTATTTGAAGATGTATTGAATTCCTAGTATACTTGCAACTTTTGCAGATGGAGTTCTGAAGAAAATGGAAACTGTGAGGAACTTGATGGGCTAGGAGCCATGGAGTTGGCCATGGGGGCTTGGGCAGACTGGGTAGCATCGAAAGTCATTCCCCAGAAGAAACGTGTCTTTTTTGTTACAATGTCACCAACACATTTCTGGTGAGAGTCTATATCCCTAACCTCAATTGTTCTATGTTTCTCTCATTTGGATAATTTCACCTGGTGAAAGCTTGCAAACTTATCTAGTTGCCATAAATCATATCAGACAGAGATGACGAATAGATGAGACTAATAAATGCATCATGGAGGTATATCATACACTTTCTGGGGCTTGGGATCCAAGCTGATGATCTGGAAATGTTGAAGCTTTTAGAACCTGGTTAACAAACTGAATGAGCTGCAGATTTCATTTTTGTTATTTTATTTAGACTTTGCATGCATGGAAATCATTGTTGGCCGTGAATCCATTGTACAATCTTAGTGCATCATATGTGTTCTTCAATCCCATGGAGTTGAAAAAGGAGACCTTATGTAATTCTTGTGGCTAGTTATTAACTTATTATTTCCATACTGGGAGGAAGCATCTACAAGAGTATGGTGCTCCTACTCCGATTGTGAATAATGATTACATAGCTCCTAGAATGTGAAAAAAATGGTTACTCTTCTCATCTTTTGTTGAGGGCTATTTTTCAAAGAATTTTTGGCCAATATTTACTGAAAACTTGCCAATAATCAGGAGTCAAGAGTGGGAACCTGGAAGTGAAGGAAATTGCTATAACCAAATGAGGCCTATCACTTTGGAGGGCTACTGGGGAAGTGGTTCGGACTTGCCTACTATGCGCATGGTGGATAAGGTGCTTTCTGGTTTGGGTTCGAAGGTATCTGTCATCAACATTACTCAGCTCTCAGAATATCGAAAAGATGGCCACCCGTCTATCTATAGAAAATTTTGGGAGACACTGAGCCCCCAGCAATTGGCTAACCCTGCAAGCTACTCTGATTGCATACATTGGTGCTTACCGGGTGTGCCTGATGTGTGGAATGAATTGATATTCCACTTTTTGTAAAAAGTGTGTGAACAATTGGAATTGTTTTAGTGGCTTTACATATAGCAATATGAAAAAGAAAGAGGTTTAATTGTGAATTTTTCTGCCTTTTCTGGAACTGGAGCCGGAATGAAAACTGTGTTGGCACTTGGATAGTTGAGTGAAATTAATTAAATTCCTTTTTGTTTGTCTAAAACTTGAGGACCATACTAGATGAAGCAAAAACATGCTGGGTCTGTCTGCATGATAGCATATAGCAGCAATATCGTTTCCTGCAGCACGAAGCAATTAGGGAATATGGTCACAACAGGGCTAGGTGGAGGCCCCCACCATAATATTGCATTACAATCACATATATTTTCTTTATTATCACAAATAATAGTGATGATAATTAATGTACAACTAAATTATGGCAAAAATACGGTCCATTTATTTATGAGGGAGGCAAAGAATTATTTCTTTCCACAGGTACCGTATTCGGCAGAAGCATTAAAAAGATTCTGGAAAATAGAAACAGAAATAAATAAAAAAAAGGTTAGTATTTACATATCAAATCCGTAAAAGAGTTAAGGTGGTCAAATTTGTAATGGCTCCAGGAAGAGCTGGCGTTTGGCTTCATCCTTTGCAAGTTGTCTCCTCAGCTGCTATAAATAGAAGCTGCTCTTCTTTTAACTCCCTCACACCAACGCTGACTTAACCGGGTTTTTCCTTTTTTTTTTTTTTTGGTTGGTTCATCTAGGGGGTGTCGTTTGTTTCAGAAAAGCTATGATATAAGTATAGAAGAATCTGTTAAGCTCAGGAGGGATAGCGCCATGGATGATCTTCAGTCTGATCCTCATTAGCGCTATCTATCCTGAGTTACATGGCTTCTTCTTGATCTTGCACTGCATGATGTCTCCTCTCCCACTCCCATCGAGAATAAGAAGAATTCATGCTTCTCTTCCATTATCTAGGCTCTACCAATCTTACGGAAAAAAATTACCCAGTTTTTGTTGGTTAAATATGTATTGAGCTGTCTCGGCCACTATTCGTACATGGAACTGATCATATGCGACATGGAAAGCTACAGGGAACAGTTGGAGCTTGAGTGGGAGATGATGAGAGATTGCTGCTTAATTGTTTCCTACTTGATATAAGCCATACACGTTCGGGTCATTTCTTGTACCAAGGAAGGCTTCCTCTTTTAGCATTTGTGTTGTTCATTTCCAGGTAACTGTATTTCCTGTGCTGAATTTTCCCCTTTCATTTTCAGTACTTATGTGGAAAAATACTGTAAGAATCGATAAGAACCTCGTACATATTTTGCATCTTGGTTAGCTTGTGTACTGGAGATAGTATTCATCGTTTTGATTCTAACAAGTACACTGCATTGTGTGCTATAGGCTTCACGTCAAGCTCCCTCTTTATTTAACAGTTAGTACTGACAAAGGACATAAGATCATCTCTAACTGTGAGGGATGATAATGGTTCGGTTTGAATCTATTTCGGAAAAAAAAAGTACGGTTAGTATGTAGCATTTTGATTGCAAGTGTACCGTTCGAGTAATAAATTTATAACAAAAAAATAAATTAGAGAGTATTTCAAGGATTGAATCCATAAGATTAACAGTAACTTCTTAAGAAATAAGAATTGAAGCTACTAAGCTTAAGCATCTGTTAGTAATCAACCTACGAGCACCAACCAACGACATTAGGTGAAAATTACTAGTGTGATTGATTGATAAGGACATAAACATCTAAATGCTAAATAAAGCTTAAATAACAACTAACCACAAAGTACCAAGAACTAGATATAGAATAATGAATCAGCGACTAATAGGATGAATGGTATGCTAGTATGGTTCTAAAGACAATGGCCTAAATGACATGCACGATTGCTACCGCTGTACTGTAATGCTCTATCAATACATGTTAAAGTGCAATGATCACCTTTAGTTTACGCCGATTCTCTTGATATCAATGCTAATTGAGAAGTTCTAATAAGAAGGCCATCTCTTGCAATCTTCCCCAAATATATTCTTATTTAGGGTCGACAATCTTAAATTGTCTAAGTGCCTGCAATTAACAGACACATTGCATGCATATAATTTAACTAAATTAATTACAATCAATTCACATGCTTGTACTATTAACCACTAAGAAATTTAATTATCAATAAGTAAGCAATAAAAATATCAACCAACATTACCATTTATGCAGTAAAAATAAAGAGTTAAGGGTTTGGAAAGCTCAATAATAGAGTGCAAGTCAAATATTGTTGAATGGAAGCTTAAGAGTCCCAAGGATCTTCCTTCCACTTCCAGGAAGAAATTTTGAATATTGAAAAAAAAAAAAAAAAGAAAAAAAAAGTCCTAACCTAAAACAAAGAACAAAATAAAATTCTATTATAAAAATTAGCTATCAACTTCCTCTCCTCTCTAAATAGTTGTGAAATTCTCTTTTTTGTATGGAAGATTTGGATAAGTAATTTTACACATTTGAGTTTAATAAATCACAAATTTTCTACAAAAAATCACGACCTTGCAAAGTTGGGGTTGCGACCCTATTCTAAAAATTCCTTAAGTTGTTTTTATATCTAATCTAGATCTGAGAGCATCGCAACCTTGAATGAAGGTTGTTGCAATCCTTTGTTGACGAGTAATATTATTCTTCTCATGTTGATTAGTGATAGGTATTGTGGAGAATATTTTTTTGAAAGGTCGACTTTTATTTTAAAAATCGAAAATTGAGAGTCACCATCAATTTTTTTATGAGGTGTGATTGGATAATCTCGTAATTTGATCGTTTCAATAAAATGTTTGATTTATTAAAACAATGTTTTTCAGTCTACAAAAATCTAGAAAATGAGTTCGGGAGTCGGTTATGCACGATGAAGGGTTAGCACCCTCGTTACACCCAAAATTGGTACCTAATTGATTATTTGATGTCTTTATATCGAAAGTTGAAAACTCGGAAAGAATTTAAACTACAATCATTCTTTGTATTATGTTATTTTTACTTAAAAATTTGCTTGAATGAGTTGAAAAATATATTGAAGACCTTCTTATCTCAAGGCAATTAAATGTCATGTCCCGTAAGTTAGGACATGACACTTCAAATCTTTGAGAATAATTTGGCCCTTTTTTTTTGTTTGAAATCTCACGTGTTTTTGTTTTTAAAAGGATATTCGATTATTCGAATTCAATGAGAAAAATCGAAACCTCGTAAGTTAGGGCACGATTTTATCGAATCTTTCAAATACGGAACATTGCCTATTTTTTGAAAATTTTGTTGACGTATTTGGGTAAAAATTAATTATATACGAATAAAATATTACGTTGATGAATGGTGACAACATAAATATACTAATAAGTGATTCCTAGTATATAGAATAACATCAATCACATGATATGTATCACTTTAATACCAATATTAACAATCAAAGAAAAATAAAATAAATAATAAAATAAATGACAATAATGATAACAATACTAATAATGACCAAAACAATGCACGCAAAAAAAAAAATACCAATTTTTAAATGTAATAAGGACAAAGAAATAAATACATACATAAATAAATATTGAGAAAAATAATTTATAAAATATTGAAAAGATCAAATTAAAATACAAATGAGAGGAGTGCAATTTGTAATAAAGTACAATAGATAATAATAATAAAAATAAAATAAATTAAAAATATAAAATATAAGGAAATAAATTAATTTTAAGTACTAAATATAAGGAACAATAATAAATAAATATATAATAAATAATAAATAAAATAACATATAAAAAAATAAATAAATCTATAAATGGTGGAAATTAAATGAATGAAGATCAAATTGGAATTAATAATAATAATAATAATAATAATAATAATAATAATAATAATAATAATAACAAAAATAAAAAACAATGTACAATAAAAGGAAATAAATGCCCAAAAAACAAAATTAAAAAAAACAAAAATGAAGAAATAATAAATAAGCAGTTAAATAAATAAATTAAATTGAACGAGGGACTAAATTAGGAGAGAAATAAAATTAAAAAGCCAAATCTAAAAAGAAAAAAATTAGGGTCCAAAAATAATGCGCGTAAAGAGACAAGGACCAAAGGGGAAATTATTCCCAGTCCTTGAAACGCACCGTTTCAAAGGACTAAAATGAAATGAATTCCAAATTATTGGGCCGATTAAAAAAACAAAAAAATAGAAATAGGACTAAATTAAAATAATCCAAAAATGCGGAAGGATCAGAGGCGTAAATAGCCCAAAAGCTGAAAACACGAGGATCTTCCCCTGGAGCGGGTTGGATTTCGAGTCGACCCCCTAAACAACGTCGTTTTGGCGTTAAGGGGGCCAAGTGAAAACGGTGCCGTTTTGGTATTACTATTTAAGCCAACTTTTCAGATTTTTTTTCTTCATTTCTACATTCTTTTCAAAAAAAAAAAAAAAACCTCTCAACTCTCTCTCACTCCCCCCTGGTCTGGTGAGAAATCCGGCCATTGGTCGCCGGCGTCGGCGCAGCCGTATACGGGGGGCGGAGCTCCAAAAAAGGGGTTTTTTTTTCATCTTTTCAACTCCCTGAACTCTGATCTGGGGGGTACTTTTTGTCGAAACTCAGCCAAAAATGGTAAAGTCTAAAGGAAACCCTTCGGCTTCCCTATCGACACATCGGAAAATGCCGTCCATCATCGGGGACGGCATCCTCTTCCCCACTCGAGGGGGTGAAACAAATCGGTAAGTTTTTTATTATATTTTATGCTATTTTTAAAAAAAATAATAAAAACGAAAATAAATAACAGATATAACAAAGTAAATCACCTTTTGCAAGTTCTTTTTTTATTTTTATTGCTTGTTTTTTGTATTTTGATTCTCTCTCTGTGTCCAAAATAAATTACATCTTGGGTTCGGCTTTTATAGTCGATTTACATTGTTTTTTATTTATTATTATATCTATTGTTTCTTGTTGCTTTTGTCCTTGCTTCTGCCTTTTCTTTTTCGTGCTCTTTGCAGGCGTTGACGGAGGCCGGGAAACGCGTTTTTTACCGTTCTCGTGCAAGGCAGCAGAGGGGGGGTTAGCCAGGCCTCAGGACGAGACGCGAGCGGCGCGCCCGAGGAGGAGCGGCACACATGGGGCTGGAAACCCTAGGGTTTCTAAGTTAGATTAGGTTGTGGGCTAAACAGGCTTTAGGGTTTTTTTTTTTTTTAATTTTGGTTGTTTTGTAATTGGGCTTAAAACCCAAAACTTAGACTATTTAATTTTTTTATTTTGGACTTATATTTGGTTTTTTTGGTTTTGGGCCTGGACTAATTGGGCCTATTACAGGTATCACAGCTGAAGAACAAGGTAACATCATGACTCAATTTGGATGATTGATCTTCTTCTTCAATTAGTGCAGAAAGTAGCTACGCTGCTAAGCTCTGTGTCGCGACTTTGGAGGAAAGTACTCTTCAAATCAATTCTCAGCATCGCGATTCTCATTATTGCCTCAACTTATAGAATAACTTTGGGCATAAAGTCACAAATTTTATCAGTCTATATATGTTGGGACTTCATTGTTAGTTTAACTCACTATACTTGCATTAGGACCTTTCACCTAGAAGATGAGCATGTAGAAATAAAATATTGAACTTAAATAATGAAAACTACTAAAAATGCAAGAAATGTTCTAAATAGTAAGATAAGATGTAAAAATCCTAAATTACTAAGAAAGACTCCTAAAACTTTGATTTTACCCAAAAACAAGTTGTGAAAAGAGTACTAAAACATGTGTCAATTATTTACTCAACAGTGAACCCAATTTAAAAGATTTCCATTTCTTCACATTGCTTCAGTTTATCAGATCTTGTATTCTTTTAAAAAACAACTTTTTAAATACTAATTTTTTATTAAGTTAAATATAATATATTTATTTTATGATATAAAACTAAAAAAAATTAATTGTAAAATAAATAAATAAAATATATAAACTCGACTAGATTTGGATAATTACTTGCTAATCAAAAATGGATTCCAACAAAAATAAATTTTAAGTAGAAACGAAACTAAAACTTAATTGAATTAATAAATCCAAACCAATGTCTTCCATTGAAATATTTTCAATCTTTACCCCATAGTGGCGGTGGCACAGATTGGACTTAATCTTAACAAAGGCATTGAACTTCGTTATTATCTACACTAAAAACATGGATAAGCCTATAGTTTTTATTAATCTAGCATTGTCTGGCAAGTGGCTATGGATTAAAGACATCATAGGATTCGTTTTGTTTCTCATATTTTACCAGCATGTGCATCAATAGTTATAAGCAATCATATATGGCTATCCCTCTCTGTTACCGGGGTCCATGTCTCATGTCTGTATCTGGAATCAAGCATTAATCATACACATAATCAACAGAGCAGGTTTGTCTGCACTTTAATGTATATATTCATAACTTCATTCTGAAAATTGTGGCTTCACATGTGATATTGGGATATGGCTCCCTCAGGCCTTCAATTCATACAATTAAAAGTAAAAACTGTATATATTTACTTGCTCAGCACAGCAGATATGCTGAGGAAACACTCAAAACGAACATGAAATGAAGAAAACAGTTCTAAAAAATAATGAACCGCAAATAATCACAATACTACAACAGACAAAATTTCCTATGAGAAACAATATCTTCTCTAATGACACGTTTGATTTTAACTGTAATACTAGGCAGGCAGCAACTAAAAGATGCCCCAAAGTTTCTAAAATCCACGCTCGGGAGACCATAAATCAGTGTGTTTTATGGCTTCTAGAAAGTCCAAATCAAAATCAGGCCTCAAATATTCCATGGTGTGGTCTAAATCAAAGCCTGTTTCATCTTGGTTCCCACTCTCTTGCAGTCCACCTCCCAATCCGTACTTGTCATTTCTAATTAAGGCAAAAGGCTTCACATCAGCTATGGCTTCTCCTGACCAACTATGCACACTCTCCAATTTGTTAGTGGACCTGTTAAAGCCACCACCAACAGATGTGGGAGTATTTAGTTGTTGCTGGCAGCTCGAATCTGGGGGCTCATAGCGCTTGATATCATAAACATCATCAAAACTGTTGTAGTTATGGAAATCATTAAACCCCCCAGGTTCAACATCCACTTCGTCCCTTGATATACTCCCTCCTGCTTTCATTTCACTTATAGGCTTACAATAAATATCTAAATCCGTAAGCTCAGTCTTCAAGTTATCATCTTCACTAAAGAAACAGCTATACCCCTTACCGGATTCAATACTTCCAGCAAGCTCACCTTCCCAGTTTTCCCTTGTTACTGGCGTCTCAACTTTAACATCCTTAAACGGCTCCAACTCAAATATTGCAATGCCAGCATCTTGGTCTTCATTATCCAGGTAATTGTATCTAAAATTGAAGTCACTTGGTCTTGATATGATATTATGAGATAGCTCTACTTTTGATTCTGTTCCTCTTCTCTCCAAGGTTGTCTGCGTGTTATAATAATCAGAATCCATACAACTGTTCCTTAATTGGCATTCCTCATCTTTAAGCTCATTGATACCATTAGAGTTGTGGATTCTA
Organism: Gossypium australe; assembly: GCA_005393395.2. Lineage (NCBI taxonomy): Eukaryota > Viridiplantae > Streptophyta > Magnoliopsida > Malvales > Malvaceae > Gossypium > Gossypium australe. The sequence continues at coordinate 10,513,332 of CM016622.1, read as the reverse complement.
AGCTCTTCACTTGAATTGCATCCTGTCGATTCACTGGCTCTGGCATCTGTTGCAGTGTCCTCTGCTTCCTCCTCCGTACAAACTTGAGAATAATCATGTTTGTCTGTCGAATTAATCTCTAGGAGTACCTTAGATTCTTCAACAGGCTCTACTGCAGGGGTCTCATAATTAGCTCTTTTATCATCCAAAGTTGATGTTGAAGTAGATTCGATTGAACCTATCTCAGTAGTGGAGTTATCTACCGATTCCTTAGAATGATGATCAGGGAAATTGAGACGAGCATAAGAACCGTACATAGCCTTTGCTGCCTCATCATAAGCAAGAGCTGCATCAATGGCATTAGAGAAGGTTCCAAGCCAAAGCCTGTTCTTTCCTTTACTTGCTAGACGATTTCCGTTGATGGGTTGTCGGATTTCAGCTACCCACTTCCCCCATATCCTTTGTCTTACACCTCTATACTTGCATCTGGAGTTCTCGGGGCCTCCTTTCCCTTGCATACACCCCTTTTTGGAACCTTTGGCAGGAAGCTTAGAAACCTTTTTGAGGCCATCTTCTTCACCCAAGCCAAGTTGGTTGTTGTTGTACTTCTTCCACTTCTCAATAGTGTCCTCTACTGATTCACGTCCACTCCTTGCGCGTGGTTTCTTATTACTAGCAATAAAACCATCCTCCGTATCACAAGAACTGCGCTTTATTTTCATAGGTACCTGATTCAACAAAAAAAGAGAAAAAAAACCTGACAGAGAGGAAATCGAAGTATGTATATATATATAGCTAGTGACGTAAATATGTAATGAAAGGAAACAGAATAAATTAGGAGGAGAAAGAGGAGATAGGGAACACTGGGTCAGGAATGATCTCAGAGGCTTTGACGAAGGAAGGGTTTAACTTTGTCTTGGGGTTTTGTGTGGTGTATTGTATTATGGAAAGCAGTCGAAATGTTGACGTTGTAATCTATTTTTGGTGAGGGTTAGCTGAGGATTCCTTGGGATCGAAGGAAAACACAACATTTGATATTTTTTATTTAACTTATTTGTGCATTCCCAAAATGGATAAAAAGGGGACGCGGCATCTTTTGTATGGATCATAAGATAGGTATATAAGTCGTGGCTAAACCCCGACAAACGTAGCTCAGTTCTCATCCCATCCTTTCCTTTTCTTGGCGTGGAAGACTTGTCTTTTACTAATACTTTTCAGCGTGCACATTGCGGCCGCCGTTGCTTTTTTCATGTTGTATCATATTTAATATACAAAATAGTACGGGAAATTTTAGAAAAGAAAAGTTAATATAAGCTTAGAAAAAGCTTTCAAAAAGGAGAGTTTTTAGAGGTAAATTTATAAGGCAAATTACTAGAAAATACTTTTTTTTATAAAATTTACGGAACAATATTGATTTTTTAATTATTTATCAAAAATAGTTATTTCTCTCGAAAATGCGTCTATGTCAGTGCATTTTCATGGGATGCAGCAAGAAAACGCGTTCTTGCGGGAGCGCTTTCTGCCACATCAGCACAAATAAGAACGTGCTTTGCTGATGTGGCAAAAATACTCTCTCAAGGACGCATTTTAGCCCGTATCTTTTTCCAAAAAAATATTCTTGAATTAAATTTTCAAAAAAGGCTATTTTTAAAATATTATAAAAATATACTAAAAATTTTAAAAATTTACGAGAATAAACATTTAAAAAGGCTCAAAGTGACAACACCATTTTTTCAGGTGTCATCAATTAATATGAAAATATAACTTACAAAGGAAATCTTTATATAGACTCAAAGTCTCATTTCCCTTGTTTTCTTGAGCAATGTGGGATATGAGATATGTGAATATATAGACTCATGAATAGTTTTGCAGCTTGTTCCTAAATAATGTGGGATTCCTTCCTCTTTTAACTAACAACATGAGATGAAAGGCCACACTATATTTGATTTTTTTTACAAAACAATTTCTATTTTTTTATATTTTGTTGACATTTTCTCATATTTTGAAATTATCTTTTGAGATCTTTAATTTTGTTGCATTTTAGAATTGTTAACATATACAAAAGAACTATTAAAAAAAAAGAGAACAAATTGTACATATGAAACTTGTACATGCAATAATCTTCTATTTAATTTTAAATGTTTGAAGTTAATACCAATGCAATTCTAATTTTTAAATTAATTTTCCATTATTTAAATTAAGAAGTTATACTTTTAATTTTTTATTATTTTTTTATTTTTATTATGAATGTTTGATTAATAAATAAATGGTGAGTATTTGGTACTCAATAGAATTTTTTTTGTAATTTTAAAATTTGATATATCTTTTTAAATATTTATTTATTTTTAATATTTTATTATACTAATTATTTTTTAATTCTAATTTAATTTAATTTTCATCACTTAATGAATGCCGATAAATTTATTTTAGATATATTTTGACTAGATAGATAATCAATTTAAACATAGTATATAATTATGTTAAATAAATTTTTTTATAGAAAATATAATATACATAAAAATAATAATTATTTTTCATATTTTATATCTAGATTAAATTACATTAGTAGTCACTTAACTATATTTTTTAACTATCGAATTATAAAACTTACAAAATGATCACTCAACTATTAGTAATTTTTTAAATATTTATTTTTTAATATTTTATCATACTCATTTTATATTTTATATTTTTTTTACTTATACAGTTTAAAAGTTTTATTTATAATGTAACAAATGTTAACTTTATGTAAAAAAATTTAAACTCTAAGTAAAAAAATATAGTGAAGCCTTTCATCTCATGTTGTTAGTTAAAAGAGGAAGGAATCTCACATTGTTTAGGAAAAAGATGCAAAACTGTTCATGAGTCTATATATACACATATCTCATACCCCACATTGCTCAAGAAAACAAGGGAAATGAGACTTTGGGTCTATATAAAGATTTCCTTTGTAAGTTATATTTCCATATTAATTGATGACACCTTAAAAAAAATAGTGTTGTCACTTTGAACCTTTATAAAGATTTATTTTCGTAAATTTTTAAAAAATTTGGTCTATTTTTATAATATTTTAAAAATGACCTTTTTTTGAAAATTTAATTCGAGAATAGTTTTTTTTGGAAAAAAACACGGGTTAAAACGTGTTCCCGAGAGAGCGTTTTTGCCACATCAGCAAAGCGCGCCCTCAAGGAATCGAGGAAGCTACTTGGGAAACCGAAGAATCAATGAAAGAAAGTTACCCGCACCTATTCACGGGTAAGATTTTCGAGGACGAAAATTTCTTAAAAGGGGGGGAGTTGTAACAACTCAATTACGACCCGAATCGGAATGGTGGTTTTGGGACCACGAACCCGAATTTGAGAGATGTTTTACTTATTATTTTAATTCTAATGTTGTGTGATTGAGCATATGTTATAACATTGTAGATTAATTCGAATGTTAAATAGATTAATTAAGATGAAGGATTAAAATGGAATAAGCATGAAAGATAACTATTATAGAATTGGAAGGACATAATTAAATAGTTCTCTTGCATGTAGGTACTTGCATGGTAATTTGTCCTAAAATGAAGTGTGTGGACGGCATAATGATGGCTTTATGTTTTTTTATTATTTGATGTAGTAAGTGGGGTGATGTCATCATAATTTATATGATTAAAATAAGTAAAACACAAAAAGATGATAAAAAAATTCATCTTTCTTCTTTTGTTCTTCATCCTGCCGAATTTTAACAAGGGAAAGATGGGGAAAATTTTGGCTCTTCATTTCGGTCATTGCATGCTTCTTTGAGGTTAGTAATTGAGTTTGATTTCTAGCAATCTATACATTTTTGAGTTAGTTATCCTACATACTATCCAGCCCATGTAAGAATTTTAGTGTATAAAGCATAATAGAGAATCGGCCATGGATGGAAAATCTTGCTTTGTTGAGCTTGATGGTGAAATGGCGTGCATGTGTATGAAGTTATTATGTATTGGATAGAAATTTTGAATGAATAGAGTAAGAGGACTTAAATTGTGAAAACTCAAAAGGGAGGGTGTAGAATGCTAAATAAGAGAATAGTATGGACTTGTAGGAAGCTAAGAAAAATTCGGCTCCTAAGGGTTAAACTCAAATTTTATATGTTTGGTAATTTTTTTTTAAACAATTAGGTTGATTGAATTTGTATACTATATAATATGCCTAAGAAAATTTGGTGGCAAGCGTATTAATTTTCCCATTGCCGAATGTAATAATGGAAATTGTATAAGTTGACAGATTATAAGTGGTTTCTTGATGATTTAAAATTAATTGTATGAAATGTGTATTTTTAAAATAGTGATACTTTTAGATACAAGATATATTAAATTGAGATATGATATATCCAAAGGAAATTGTGGGTGACTTGATAATGTTTACGCCGAGTATATATATATATAGTCATGGGAGATTAAATCATAAAGTATACATGTATGTATGAGTTTATATGTGAAGTCATGGACATGTTTCGAATGAGTAACAATTCTTGTATTAATGGCTTAAGGTGTGGAATATCAAGGATGAATTGATAATTTGTCTTTTATTTGTTTATGGCTAATCGAATAGAATTGTATTGAATGAGTTCAAATTATATTTGCTTAGATCAAGTTTCTAAGGAAAAGGGGGTGGATAAAGGAAAAGCTAGATTGAACGAGTGATCGAGAAGTAATATCCATTCCATTCGAGGTAAGATTTATGCGATTTGGGTTAAATTGAATCTATTTTATAGATTAGATCCTTATTTATAAGAGAAAGTAGGTATGTCAATTTTTCATTGTGGATTGCTTTGACTTTGTTTGTTCAAATTGATCGAATATGAGGTTGTGTATAATTTGGGGATGATTGCATAAATAGGACACCTTGATATTGATAATGTAATATACGTATGTGAGAGATTAAGTTGGAAAATGATAGATTTTGTTTTATGCATTGGTCGATTTGATACATGCTAAGGGCTTGGCCGAATGGGTGATAATATGAGATAGAAATTATCAATGGTGTATGATGGTGTATGTTGTTACATGAGATGCGGTAGATTGATTTCCATTTATATATGTATGGGAAGTAATGAATAATAGCTTATGAAAGGCACGAACTAAGTTGCGAGTAGGTCACTGAGCACTATGTGAGCGAATTACTAAAGTAACGGCTCTATGTGAGCGATACGTTACGAGAAGTGATAAGTAACGACTCTATGTGAGCGATACGTTACGAGACGTGTTAAGTAACGGCTCTATGTGAGCGATACGTTACGAGAAGTGATAAGTAACGGCTCTTTGTGAGCGATACGTTACGAGAAGTGATAAGTAACGGCTCTTTGTGAGCGATACGTTACCAGCAGTGACAAGTAACGACTTTATGTGAGCAATACGTTACTAAAGCTTATTTTAAAGGTAAGTAGAATTTTAAAAGAAAATCAATCATGTCTACTAATGTTCTTATGTATGCAGGAAGGTTTAAATCAAGTATAGTATATTTTGTATGAATGGTTAGTTATGAAAAGTTTACAAATTAAAGGTATGTGATATGTGTATTTAATTGTGAATTCTTTGTAAACCGAAATGGGTGGTATGAGATTCGGAACAAACTTTGAAAGGTTCATATATACTATCGACTAGGTGATGGTGATATATGAGGATAGATATAAGTATGTGATGGTAAATGCAATCCGTTTTCTATATGTTATATTCCTCTATTTCTTGAATATACAACTATTCGACAAGAGTATGACAAAAAGAGGGTTTATACATGAGAGTTTCAAATTTACCTATTGCCAATGAATTGCTTAAATCTTACTAAGCTTGGAGAGCTTACTTTGTTTTGGTTGTTTGAAATTGTAGATCTTAATCATCAGAGTTGAAGCGTATACTCGGGGATCCCGTCAAAGTCAATCACATTATCGTCCACTTTTGGTATTTTGGTTATTCAAAAATTTATAGAAATTTTTGGCATGTATAGGCTTGATCCCTCTTTTTGAGTTAGTTTTGAGTTGATGTATATAAATGCCTTGTGAATATGGCTCATAGTTTCATTTTGATTGAACTTGAATCACTTATATGTTAGACAATGCATGTTTTGGTATCTTTAGTCTCTAATAAAGTATGTTGGTATTTATGTTTAAGTGTGATTAAGATTTTATAATGATTTGAAGTCTATATTATGAGATGATTCGATAATGCATTTTGTATGTGGTAACTAAATTGTTACATTAATGAGTAAGTAAAAATCTAATTGTGGTAATGTGCATGAGATTAAACTTTTATCCTCAAGGTCTTTTAATTGAAGCTAGATGGCAAGACTACTACTGTATACCTATTCGTCTAGGAGAGGTAAATTTACCAAATGAATAGTGATCGTCCCATTGATTGAATTTGTTTAGTTATGTTTAATGACATTAGTTGGTATGAATATATATACTTATTTATACATAGAATAGTAGAGAATGTTTTGGAAATTGTTCATAATAAGAACGTATTAGATTTCTTTTGGTTTTTGGGTTCTTGTGGTGTATTGTAATGCCCGTAGACCTAATCCGGGGTCAGATACGAGGTATGGGTGTTACAACACTTATTTATAATGGACAAAACAAATTTATTAAATTGGTTTGGTTTGTATGCAATCAAGTTAATTAACGATTCAAGTTTATCATACTAATTTTTTTATTATTTTGCTTTGAAAATGTTCTAAAATATATATGATTCCAAATTTATATGCTTTAATATAGAATTAGTTATATTGACACAATATTTTAACTTGACATGTTTAATTTAACTCAAATACCTGCACTCAATTTGATATGACTCGACTCAAATTTCATTTCACTTGACTCGATTCGAAAAAAATTCATGTTGAGTTAAGATGATAAAATAGAACTTGCCAACTCAAAATTTTTTTCACTTGATTCGATTGAGTTAGGATAATAAATTAGGACACGTGTGATTTCTACATTTTCCTCGATCAAGTTTATCCCGAGAATTCTGGGTTGTAAGGGCTTAGAAGCAATCTAGTTTTGTGGTTGAAATGGCCAGAGAGAGAACTCTCCTTACATGAGGCGTTTTCCTCTAACATGGCAATGAAAACATTTCTTACAAGATGCGTTTTCAAGCCACATGTTTGACATGTCAGAGGAAAACACCCTGTGTAGGGAGAAATTTCCTTTCTAGCCATTTCAACCACCCTGACTTGATTGCTTCTAAGCCTTGCAACTGAGATTCCCGGGATAATTTTTTTCCCTTTATACCCCACCCTATTCCTTATATAAACACTCTTCTTCATCCCCTTACTCACCACATCTCAATCTCCTCTAAATTATTTTTTTCTTCTTTTTATGTGTTAAAATTTTCGGGTTTAAAGATTTATTTCTCTCTCGCTTTGAGGGAGACGTAGTTATAGTTTTAAGTTGTGTTTGGATTCACAGTGATGTTATGGAGCTCAATTACCTACAAATTTCACCTGCCGTGCGAATATGGCATCATCACCTGAGAAACTGAGATCGCTTTACAACTCGAGGTCCAATATATCTAGCAGTTTACCAAAATTTTTAAGGATTTATCAAAATATTTAAGAATTTACCAAATTTTCTATTGTTTTACCAATATATCTAATAGTTTATCAAATTTTCTAAAGATTTATGAAAATTTCTAAACCTTATAACAAGTCTTAACAATTATCAAAATTTCTATAATTTTACCAAAATATTTAAGAATTTACCAAAATAACTAACAATTTACCAATATATTTAACGATTTACCAATATTTCTAAGAACTTACCAATATATCTAACAAGTTGCCAAAATTTCTATCTTTTTATCAATATTTATGAGACTTTACCAATATTCTCAAATTTTCTAAACACTATACCAAGTCCCAACAATTACCAAAATTCCTATGAGTTTACCAAAATTTCTATTGATTTTATCAATATTTATGAGACTTAAACAATATTTCTAAAGATTTACCAAAATATCTAACGGTTTACTGATATATTTAATAAATTACAATTTTTTAAAAGTTTTACCAAAACATCTAACAATTTACCAAAATATCCAACATTTACCAATATTTATGAGACTTAACCAAAATTTATAACATTTTACCAATATTTCCAAATTTTTTAAACCCTATATCAAGTTTTAATAATTACCAAAATTTCTATAAATTTACCAAAATATCTATGGATTTTACAATATATCAGAACTATTTCCCAAAATTTCTAAAGATTTACCAATATATCTAACGACCAAAATTTCTATTGATTTACCGTTATTTATGAGACTTTACCAAAAATTTTAAGATTTTATGAATATTTCCAAAATTTCTAATACCAAGTCTTAAGAATTAACAAAATTTTCTGACCGTACCAAAATTTCTAACTATTTACCAAAACTTCCATGAGTTTACCAATATTTCTAATATTTTTTACCAAAATTTATATGAATTTACCAATATTTCTATCAACTTACCAATTTTTATATGCATATTTTACCAAAATAATTAACATTTTGAATTTATCAAGACTTTACCAATATTTCTATCAATTTAATTGATTTATTAAATATCTAAAATTTTACCAAAATACATAGTATATTACCAAACTTCTTAAAATTAAACCCAAAACTCTTTTTTAACAGTAACCTACAAGCTTTTCCTAAACTCTGTGTGTAGATATTAGTTTGGGTTTAAAGACGAAAGTAGTAATTTCTCGTCCGGTGGGCGTTAGTACGTGGAAATATCTACCATTCTTGCAAAATGGGCAGTCTTGTCTTGTCTTGTCTTGACAATGATGTCATCAGATAACGTCCTTGTCAATGAAATCCCAACAGTTTTACTTTTTCATATAATGTATCTTATCCTTGTCAATAAATTCCATTGAATTGTTAGATATGCCATGTGTGATCATAAGCTGGATAATTTTTAGCTACACTGCATGAAGAGAATGCCTTCCAAATGACATTTCATTTCTCTGTTCAATTCACCAACTATATACCATACAGTTGTGCTGCCTGAAAGAAAGTTGAAGTAGCCAAAATGCACAAGAAACCTTCAACTCATGCACAAACATCCAAAAAACACCCAACATCAAGAATTTTGTCTTCAAAGACTCAGCAAGGCAACCAACAAGAAAGGGATTAAACATGCAGAGAGTTCTTTTCTATTAGGATTTTTTTCCTCAAGCAATGATCTCCAAAGTAAAATATTACATGCACAATACAAAGCATAAACCACTTCTGCATAAAAGAAATGAGATGGTATACACCAATATATTAGCCACAAGCTTTCTCCAAATTCCTGAAGGTCTATGATTTTAGAATTTGGATTTGGATTTCAAAAATAAGTGTAAATTGAGTAGTAAACTATTTAGAAATGTAACCTTCATGATCATTTTGCAGATCCATGGATTTGTTAGAAGCCTATTTAGTAACGAATTTAAAATGCTTAAAATATATTTGGATTTGACAAATCCATATTTTTATACTTCTTCTAATATAATTACATTGAATCTCAACTAGTTTGACTATAATATATGCGTTTCATTCTTACCATTTTCATAATAATTGAAATCCAAATCCAAATGATCAAACGGAGCGTAATGATTACATTCTACACAATGTTTTGATACCTAAAGCCTAGTTTGAATAATTATTAAAAGAAAAAGCTGATAACAACCTTGATTTGCAACTTAAAACATTATATAAATTATGCATTTCTGTGACATATGAAGAACATAGCATGCATGTGAATCGTAATGCCTCAGAAATAACACAAAATTCTGCATTTGCAAACTGATTTCAGGTGAGAGCTATCAAACCCTTTGAAAAGCACATGTCATGCAGCTCCAGAATATTGTCTAGTCCACTCCTTTATCAAATCCAGGAAGCTTTAGTGAATACAAGGCAACTCAACCTAAGCGTTCAGTATTTTACATCTAAATGTTAAGAATCTTCATCATGCACTAGTTATATTAGCTTTAAAAATAAAATCTATAAAGCCATAACACAAATTTCCATAGTGATTCAAGAGACAAACAAATGAATCACTAAAAGAGGAAGGCATTAGTTGTACCACAAATCATTATGCATTCACAACAATAGCAGGAATCAAAATGCTAAAAGCAAGGTGAACCTTCATGGGAAATAACACCACCATTTTTGAACATTTAATGGAGAAACAAACTCTACTCTGCTACCCTCAGTACTAAGTTCACTTCAAAGATAACCAAAAGACAAGGTTCAATTGGCAACAACTAGTCATGCAAGTAAAAATTAATCTAGTTTTTAGCCCAAATAACAAATGATACAATAACATTAAGGGAAAACTAAATGAAATGAAATATAAGAAATTACCTGGCATGATATTGAAAAGAAAACAAAAGGAAGCAATTATTCCAATCCAGCAGACCTAGCAACTTTGTATCTTAGCTTTCTATTGTGATTCTCCTGTCAACAATTAATTTTTAGAACATAACTTGAAAAGCATAAAGAAATCAACTTTAATCACACTGAGCACAGAGAAAACAATGAGTAATAAGCTCACCTGTTCAACCACCTTAGCTGAGCTAGCTTCAACGAGCCTGGCCAAGCTTTCGATTTTACAAAGCATTTTCTCATACAAATCCTCTAATCCTGCCGTATAATTAACGGCTTCCGGTCCAATCATCTGATTCAATCTCCCGATTTGCATTCCCTCGGCGCACATATCCAACACCGATTGATCCTTTGCTATTCGTTTCCTTCCAATTAAATTTTCCTCATTTCTACATTCGTTGATCGCCGATGAGCTTCTTAACTCGCAGTTCAGGAAGGGAAGAGCAGAGGTGGGGCTAAACGCCCCGTAATGTCCTCTAAACGCAGGTCCAATGTTGACTATATCGATCGGCAGGGGATTAAAACAGAGGTTCGATGATTGGAATTGGAACGCCCGATATTGGCAGGTTTGGATGAATTGGTCTTGTAGAGGAGTGGTGAAGAGGAGGAAAATTGAAGGAGCGAAAAGGGATTCAGAGCTAGCGTTTTGGACTGGGAGATAGAGTTGGGGGTTAGAGGGGAGGGAACGAGTGACGGAGGATTCTCGCATGGAAGGGCGGAGGGGGGTTTTCCGGCGAAAGGAGAACCAGCCGATGAGGGGTTTCTGATTAAGGTTAGTAAGGGTGAGGCGGGAGGAGTCGACTCGGCCGAGTGAGTCATAGAAGGAGAGAAGGGAAGGGAAGGAGAGGAAGCTGGAGATAGTAGCGACGAGTTGTGAATCCGGGGTAGATTGGACGGAATCGTCGGAGAGGGCAGAAGGGGCTATGCAAGTGACGTGGCCGAAGAGGAGGCCGTCTAAGTCGGCAGGGGAAGATGAAAGGCGTTGGATCATTGAGGCCAGCGTTGGCCCAGATATTGCTATTTTCTGCAATACCAGATCGCCCATGACGTGAGAGAGCTCAGAGAAACAGAGTTATGGCTATGGGGTGACTGAGATACGATGAAGAGAGAAAAAGGGCATTTGCGTGTAACAGGGGTCTTGCATTCCATTACGACTGAAAATTTGGGTTAAAAACTGAAAGTCCAGTGGGTTCTAATATTGCCAGAAAACAGTTCTCTTTCTTACAGGGCTTTGTGTGTCTTCATTCATCCGCATCATTAATGTACATGTAAAAACCTGGCAATTGGAATATGGAAATAAAGTGTCATACTCATTTGCCAAAACAACATTATTCTCCTGATACAAAAGAATAGATATGTTTTACATTTGCAAAAGAACCACACATAACAACAAACAATAATAAGAATGAAAGAATACCCCCTCTTTCCCTTTCTCCTATAATCATATATATTATTATATTTGCACCCTAAAATGCTGTAAACGAATAAAGAAAATCTATTCACTTGTTGCTGCAAATTTAGCACCATCATCGCCACGACATGCTGCAGGTGAGGAATCAACGCAATGCAGAGATGGTTTCAATGTGTTAAGCAACTCATCATTTATGGTTGGCGTATCTCTCATGAGCTCCATATCAAAGACTTCATAAGTCCATTCCTCTTTTACAATGGATGCCACCCACTCATCGGCTCACCCCTATAAAAAGCTCCAGTATGATGACTCGAAGATTTTTGAATTTAGAGTATTGATTAAATCGCAATAGCGTGAGATAAAAATGTAAAAATTAGATTGATGAGAGGCTAGAAATGCAATTTAATCAAAAGAATGTTATGAAGGGTGGATGAAATTTATTGTGGGTATGTTGATATTAGTTGGTTGATGGAGCTTTATTTTTTTTCTTTTATCAACTTCTGAATACTCAAAATATCCATTAAGATGCGATAACATCTTGCAGCGATATTTGCAGCAACTAATGGGAGGGATTATATAATTTTTTTTCTGGCATTACAAAAGAGGTAAACTCATACAAAAAAGACATAAAATCAAATCTTACACAAAGAATTCTGAGTTTTTTTTTTTTTGGTTGAAACATAACTAGAAATAGAATAAACAAATAAACAATATGATTTCTGTGTATTAGCTGTGCCAATAAAATGGAATTACAACTTTGTGTCATGGAGTCTCAATGGATTCACCAGTGTAAGTTATCTAATAAACCATATCCATATACATTTCACCAATGTTAATATAAATGCTACCCAGAAAATGAAGGGAAAAAAGAACCAAGCGGGGAATTTATTGTCTAAAAATGAAAATTGAATCAATTACAAATGAAGCGATGTTGTATTACCCTCGCTAAGGAGATTGAGAAAGAGCGATCCTTGGATAAGGTTTAGATACGAGTGGCAGAAACAGCAGGAACCGCGGCAGCAGCGGCATTGGAGGCAGCACCACCAAGGAAGGACAAGAAGCCAGTGTTAGCGGGTTCTTCCTCGTCCAAGAACAGATCTTCAGGGGCCCTAAAGGCACCGTGAGCACAAACGAGACCGAACCCAACCATAATAGCGGAAATGAGAAGAGATCCAACGGAGGTGAGGAAGATGACGAAGACGCTTAAGATGATGAGGATTCCAAGGGTCTCGCGATCAGAGAAGGTGCGGCCAAAGATGACGAGAGGCTGGTCGGCGGGGCGGAAGAGGTACATGAAGACCCAAGAGAAGATAAGGCCTAGAAGGAGGAGAAGGGAAAAGGGGTGGGAAAGAAGCGAAAATGCAAGAGTGAAACCAATAACCATCAGATAATTAACTCGAAAGTAGGAGTAATTTTTGCGAATACGAAGGGTGGCTTCGGAGAAAGACTCAGGCTTGGAGAAGGCAGAGCGATCAGTTAGTTCAGGCCAGGGACGACGTTGGGAGATGCCATTGCGAAAGGAATCATTAAGACGAGAGAGGAATGCGCGAAATGCGGAGACGGAGATGGGTGACTGAGATTCGGTGGACTGGACAGTGGAGATAGGGAGGACAGGCGGACCTGTGGAGGACATTACGGCGAACTTGGGAGAATTGGAGAATGGGGAAAATGTTGTGGGTGTGTTATAGTTATTATTTTTTTGCGGTGGTTGAATTGAATTGGAGAAGTTTATGGGAAGGGATTTGGATTTTAGAGAGTTTGGATTAGAGCCAGAGGTTTGGCGTGGAGAGAGATTGATGGGGGAACGAAAGAATGCATACAACTATAGAACTTGAATACAAGGATGTACGTACGCACGTACGTTTAACCATGCTTTCTTGTTTTTTTCTATTTATTTTTTCAAAAAATGAAATTTTTAGAATTGAAGTACTCTAAAGTCCAAACTCAGATAGGATCACCCGAGATTTTCTATTATTTTGGGAGGGGTTGCTTTAAACATATTCATGTTCGGGTGGGATTTAAACATAATATTAATATATTTTATATTTGTTTAACTTCGGTTTGACTTAAAATTTAGGCCTAGAATTTTATGCAAACCCATCCATATTTGCAAAAGGCTAACCCAAGTTTATTTTAGACCTGTCCATATTATTTTTAAATTTTTTTTAAAATATTTATATTATATTATTTTAATATTTAATAATTTTATATAATTTTTATTTATTAAAATTTTTTATATATTCATCTTAACATTATTTTAACATTTACATTAGAGTAGTACTATATGTTTAGTATATGTTTGTTTTTTAATGTGTTCTAAATGACTTATTTACCCAAAAAGGCCCCATTTCCAAACAAAATTACAGAAATGGGCCAATTAAAACATTATTTACGGAAAATGGCCAAATTTTGCAAAACGCGTCTACGTGGCCGCGTTTAAGGGGAAATTTCTAGCGCGCTTCCTTTTTTATATTTGCATGTTTTTTAGGGTTTTGCTAAAATAAGTTAGGGTTTAACAGTTATTTTTTTAAAAATAGGTTAGGGTTTAAAGTTTTAGTAGATTTTAAAAATAAATAGGATTTAGTGTTATTTTGTAAAAATTATTTAAATTAGGTTTATAGTTTTTAAACAAATTAAGTAAATCTAGGGTTTTAAATAAATAAAAATAGGGGTTTAAATAAATTAAACTAGGGTTTATGGTTTTAAATAAATTAAATTAGGGTTTAGCTTTTTAAAAAATAACATTGTGTTTATTTTTTTAACAGAATTGACTATTTTGACCCTGAAAAATAATTTTGAGAAGATGCTTCTGAACAAATAGTGTCAAAAACGCTTCAAGAAGGATGCACTGTCAGCAAAATTACAGAAAAAAGGCTCCCACGTGGACGCTCTTTTTCTACAGTAGTTCCTAAAAAATAATTTTGAGAAGACGTTTCTAAACAAATAGTGTCAAAAACGCTTCAAGCAGGATTCACTGTCAGCAAAATTTCTGAAAAAAGCTCCCACATAGACGCTCTTTTTCTACAGTAGCTCATGCTTGGCCTTAGGCTATGAACTAGGCAAATATCATTCTCTGGTTGCATAAGTTATAGCGAGAAAAATTAGAAAGGCTAAGCAGAATAGAAATTGAAGATGAGTGAACGTATTAGTGCTGTTATTTACTATGATTGTGAGGTCCGTGACACCGAGAACGGTATTGTTTTTTTATCGAAGAACACAGCGCGAATGGTTTTTAACCAAAGTATAGATTTTTCAAAATTTCGTAAAAGAATTAGGCGCAAAATCTTCGGAATGACGCCAATTAGGGTTTCTTCTATTAAGTATCGATTTTGTGCTTCGATTGATCCCGTGACATATGATGCATTTGATATCAATGGTATTCGTAGCTTTGAGGCGATGGGGCAGACTTATCTCGCTAGTGGATGACCCTATCTTGAGTTATATGTTTAATTTTCATCGCCAAATGAGACATTTGCAACTTCAACATCAATTACTGTTCGAGAGGAATACACGACCCCTAGCTGATACTCCGTTAGTGGGAGGCAGAACACGAAAGCGCCCGTGTTTGGTGGCAGTATGGAAAACACAACTTCTACACGACACTCGGTTAGTGGATGAGACATGCACATCGGTAGGTCGATGTTCGATGCTGGAAATACATATTGGGGAATGGCATCAACTTCTAGTGGTTGGCAATCCACATCTGATTGGTGACATTACGAAACGTCCACAAGAATGGATGATGTACTCCCTACGACGTCCACCGACGAGGGGACCTCATACGTGGTAGATTATGGTGGGTTGGATGATGAATCCGATGTGGATCCACCTCGAGAGCCCGACCCCGATGGTGCAGAAGTTGCATTATTTTCTGAACCGGAGATTGTTCCATCCGAACCTGAAGACGTTGAATGGGGTTCATATGAAGAAGGAAAATATTGGCAGCCACTATCTTTGAAAAGCCAAAGATAGTTGGCTGTAAGTAAGTTGGAAATAGTTGGAAATAAGCACTAAAAATTAATGGTTGACAATTGGCATGGGATAATTGCAATTTTGGTCCCTATTTGTATAGGTACTTTGCAAGTTGATCCCTGAACCTCAACTATAAATAGGCCTAACCATCTCTCATTTTCTTCATCCCAACATTTGCCATTCTCTACTTAAGGCATTGTTCTCTCTCCCTATTTGTATATTTTCACTTGTAATTTTGGAGTGAAATATATTTGGTAGTGCCCGAGGACGTAGGCGAAATTTGCCGAACCTCGTTAAAATTCTGGTGTTCTTTATTATTTATTTTGCATATCTTGTGAGTGTGATTGTAGTTATTTATTGTGCTAGTAAATTACGATAGAGGGATATTCTGGCTAGGAAAGATCTGGTACTTAAGTGATCCTCGTGATCCACCTCTCTTTCCTGGGAATTGAACTCAATGTGATTTTTCAGTACAATAATTATACTCTTTTACACGCTTCCGCACAACAATTAGTACCAGAGCTAGGTTCGTACTTGAGGAGTACGATCGTTTGTGGCACTATTCACATATACGGCACTGTTTACGTATACAGTAGTTGGGATTGAGGAAAAAAATGGCACAGGCATCGTCATCAGCAAGGACTACGGTGACCAATGCAAAATTTGAAGTAGAGAAATTTGATGGTACCAATAATTTTGGTATGTGGCAATGTGAGATCCTGGATGTCTTATGTCAGCAAGAGCTAGATATAGCCCTTGAAGAAAAACCTGACAAGATGGATGACAAGGAGTGGGCCAAGATTAATAGACAAGCTTGTGGTACAATCCGTCTATGTTTGGCCAAAGAGCAGAAGTACTCTGTCATGAGGGAGACATCAGCAAGGAAGTTGTGGGATACATTGGAAGAAAAGTTTCTAACGAAAAGCCTTGAAAATAGGCTTTATATGAAAAAGAAACTTTATCGATTCACGTATGCACCCGGTATGTCGATGAATGACCATGTGAACTCATTCAATAAAATTTTAGCAGACTTGCTAAATTTGGATGAGAAATTTGAAGACGAAGACAAGGCATTATTGTTGTTGAATTCCCTTCCTGATGAATATGATCATCTTACCACCACATTGCTTCATGGGAAGGATACAATCACATTTGATGCAGTCTGCAGTGCGTTGTATAGATCTGAGACTCGAAAGAAAGATAAAAGAGATCACAGAGATACAACTGCAGAAGTCTTAACAGCAAGAGGTCGTTTAAGCAGCAGCAAGCCTGGTAGAAGGGGAAAGTCCAAAGGGAGACCCGCCAAAGATGAGTGTGTCTTTTGTCGTGAAAAAGGGCATTGGAAAAAGAATTGTCCTAAGTTACAAAAGGGCAAGGCTATTTCTAATGCATGTGTAGCAGAACATGATGAGAAGTCATACTTTAGCTTGGTTGGCATGGCAATGGCATGTCATACTGATGAGTGGATTTTGGATTCGGGATGTACTTACCATATGTGTCCTAATAATGACTGGTTTTCTAGTCTTACAGAACTAGAAGGTGGAGTTGTTCTTATGGGCAATGACAGTGCTTGTAAGACAATGAGAGTAGGTACAATCCAATTGAAGAATCACGAAGGCTCAATCCAAGTCTTGACTGATGTGCGCTACGTACCCAGCTTGAAGAAAAATCTCATCTCATTAGGGGCCTTAGAATCTAAAGGGCTCAAAATCACTTTGAGAGATGGATTACTAAAGGTAGCAGCTGGGAATTTGACGGTGATGAAAGGCACAAGAAGAAATAACTTGTACTTTTTAAATGGAAGTACAGTTATTGGATCAACATCAATAGTTTCTGCGAAAGATGTAGATTCAGAGGCTACCAGGTTATGGCATATGCGTTTGGGACATACTGGTGAAAAAGCTTTGCAGACTTTGGCGAAGTAAGGCTTGTTGAAAGGTGCAAATTCTTGCAAATTGGAATTCTGTGAACATTGTGTTCTGGGCAAGCAGACGAGGGTAAAGTTTGGTTCAGTAATTCACAATACGAAAGGAATTCTGGACTACGTTCACAGTGATGTGTGGGGACCTACCAAAGTGGCTTCTTTGGGAGGTATGCACTATTTTGTTACTTTTGTTGATGATTATTCAAGAAAAGTATGGGTGTATCTAATGAAAAGAAAAAGTGAAGTATTGGATGGATTTCTGAAATGGAAGAAGATGGTGGAAACTCAGACTGGTCGAAAGGTCAAACGACTTCGATCAGATAATGGTACTGAGTACAAAAACGATCCATTTCTTCAAGTATGTCAAGATGAGGGCATCGTGCGACACTTCACTGTTCGGGATACACCACAGCAGAATGGGGTGGCAGAACGCATGAATCGAACTATACTGGAGAAAGTTCGATGTATGTTGTCCAATGCTGGATTGGGCAAAGAATTTTGGGCTGAGGCTGTTACATATGCGTGCCATCTAATTAACTGTTTTCCATCAGCTGCAATAAATGGAAAAACTCCTGTGGAGATGTGGACTGGTAAATCTGCTACTGACTATGATTCTTTACATGTTTTTGGTTCCACTGCATATTATCATGTAAAAGAATCGAAGTTAGACCCAAGAGCAAAGAAAGAATTATTCTTGGGTATAACTAGTGGAGTAAAAGGATATCGTCTCTAGTGTCCTGATACAAGGAAGATTGTCTTTAGCAGAGATGTGACTTTTAATGAATCAACCATGTTAAAGGATTCACAAAAGGATGACAAAACCAGTAGTACTTTGCAGCAGGTGGAGCTTGAAAAGGTTAATAATGATTCAGCTGATATTGGAACAACAAATGATGAAGAAGTTCCAACCCAAGAACTTTTACAGCAACAAGATTCAATTGCATATAGGAGGCCAAGAAGAGAGATTCGTAAGCCTACTCGCTTTGATGATATAGTGGCCTATGCACTTTCAATTGCAGATGATGATGCTCCTTCTACTTACACAGAACCAATAAGTAACCCTGATGGTGTAAAGTGGAAGCAAGCCATGAATGAAGAAATGCAGTCTCTTCATCAAAATAAGACTTGGGAGTTGATGACACTACCCAAGGGAAAGAAAGCAATTGGATGCAAATGGGTATATGCAAAGAAGGAAGGATTTCCTGGTAAAAATAAAATTCGGTACAAGGCTAGATTGGTAGCAAAGGGTTATGCCCAGAAAGAAGGAATAGACTACAATGAAGTGTTTTCTCCAGTTGTGAAGCATTCGTCTATTCGGATTTTGCTAGCCTTGGTTGCGCAATATGATCTTGAACTAGTTCAGCTTGATGTGAAGACCGCATTTTTACACGGTGAGTTGGAAGAGGAAATCTATATGACTCAGCCAGATGGACTCAAGGTTGCTGGTAAAGAGAATTGGGTTTGCAAATTGACAAAGTCGCTTTATGGATTGAAACAATCCCCGAGGCAGTGGTACAAGCGATTTGATCAGTTCATGAAAGGGCAAAGGTACACAAGAAGTAAATTTGACCATTGCGTGTATTTCCAGAAGCTACAAGAAGGAACTTTCATATACTTGCTCTTATATGTTGATGATATGCTAATAGCATCTAAGAGCAAAGTTGAGATTGAGAGATTGAAGACTCAACTCAATCTTGAGTTTGAGATGAAAGATCTTGGTGAAGCTAAGAAAATTCTTGGCATGGAAATATGTAGAGATAGAGCCCATGGCAGAGTTAGCTTGTCTCAGAAGCAGTATTTGAAGAAGGTACTACAGCAGTTTGGTATTAACGAGCAGACAAAACCTGTAAGTACCCCGTTGGCTTCTCATTTCAAGCTTTCTGCACAACTATCTCCTTCGACGAATACGGAACGAGAATACATGTTGCAAGTTCCGTATTCTAATGTAGTGGGTAGCTTGATGTATGCAATGGTGTGTACAAGACCCGACATTTCACAAGCAGTTAGTATAGTGAGCAGGTATATGCATAATCCTGGAAAAGGACATTGGCAAGCTGTGAAATGGATTCTACGGTATATTCAAAAGACCGTAGATTTTGGATTACTATTCGAGCAGGATAATACACTTGGTGAAGGTGTTATTGGGTACGTTGATTCTGACTATGCCGGTGATTTGGATAAACGAAGATCAACCACCGGTTACGTGTTTACACTTGCTGGAGGACCAATCAGTTGGAAGTCTACTCTACAGTCTACAGTTGCGTTGTCAACCACAGAAGCCGAATACATGGCTGTAACAGAGGCTGTAAAGGAAGCTATTTGGTTACAAGGTATGGTTAAAACCTTGAGATTGGTTCAGGAGCATATTAACCTGTATTGTGATAGTCAAAGTGCTATTCATTTAGCAAAAAATCAAGTCTATCATGCACGTACAAAACACATCGACGTACGATTCCATTTTGTGCGGGAAATTATTGATGAAGGGAAGATTCGCCTTCAGAAGATTAAGACTGCAGATAATCCTGCAGATATGATGACCAAGGTGGTAACAGGAACCAAGTTCGAACATTGTTTAAACTTGATCAATATCCTGAAAGTTTAACAGTTGAAGAAGGCACTATCAAATATTGTTGGCAAGGGCAGAAAGAATTGTGTGAAGATAAGATTATCCTAATCAAATCTTCAAGGTGGAGATTATTGGCAGCCACTATCTTTGAAAAGCCAAAGATAGTTGGCTGTAAGTAAGTTGGAAATAGTTGGAAATAAGCACTAAAAATTAATGGTTGACAATTGGCATGGGATAATTGCAATTTTGGTCCCTATTTGTATAGGTACATTGCAAGTTGATCCCTGAACCTCAACTATAAATAGGCCTAACCATCTCTCATTTTCTTCATCCCAACATTTGCCATTCTCTACTTAAGGCATTATTCTCTCTCCCTATTTGTATATTTTCACTTGTAATTTTGGAGTGAAATATATTTGGTAGTGCCCGAGGACGTAGGCGAAATTTGCCGAACCTCGTTAAAATTCTGGTGTTCTTTATTATTTATTTTTCATATCTTGTGAGTGTGATTGTAGTTATTTATTGTGCTATTAAATTACGATAGAGGGATATTCTGGCTAGGAAAGATCTGGTACTTAAGTGATCCTCGTGATCCACCTCTCTTTCCTGGGAATTGAACTCAGTGTGATTTTTCAGTACAATAATTATACTCTTTTACACGCTTCCGCACAACAAAAAAGATCTGCGATTCAGGGCGTACTCGCCTCTAGCCCAAATGCATAATGTCGACATATTGACAGATGATGCGTTGGAGTTCCAGAGCTACCAAACAGAACCCGTGACTGTACAAGTTCATCATTCGATTCGGGTGATTTGGAAATTGGTAAGGAGTTTTCCAGTAATGATAGTTTTCTTGGTGCTTTGAAATAATATAGCATCAATCACGGGGTTAACTACAACGTGGTTAAATCCAAATCCGAGAAGTTCGAGGCCAAGTGTGCAGTGCAATGCGGTACATGTTCATGGAAAATCATGGCTTCTCTTAAGAAAAAGACATGCTTGTGGGAGATAAAAAAAACACAAAGGTCCACATACCTATGTTGCTGGTACAGTATCACTGGGTGTTTAGGGTTTTGAATAATAATGTTATTACTTAATGTTGTATTATTTAACGTACTTCGTTGACAGGTGTTTCACTAGATCATCCCAAGATGGATGTAACAGCCCAATTTTAATAGTGTCCGAACAGTGATTCGAGATCACTAAATTTGACGAAAAGTTAGAAAATTTTGTTAATCGATAATTATAAGTTAAGTGTGATTTTAGAAATATTTTAAAATTAGTGAATTTTGTGAACTGAAAGAATTAATTAGAAAAATTGGGCCAAAAACGAGGTATTGAGACCTCGAATTCATAAGGTGAGTCATAAATATTTCTAAAAATATTTATGGAATGTCATTAAGTTATTATTAAACTTTCGTTAGAAAATTTTAACGTTTGGGTAGGAAATTAAATGAAAAGGACTAAATTGAAATGAAAGTAAAAGTTAAATTATAGATTAAAAGAAATTATGAAGGACCAAAATGGTAATTATACCATTTTGTATAGTTGAGGCGGTATAACATAGAAAAATAGATTTTTAAGGTATATTATTCTATTATTATATTATTATATTATTATATAATTATATATATACAAACAAAAAAACAAAAGGAAAGGGGGAGAGAAACAGAAAAGAAACAGAGAGAATAGGCAACGAAACAGAGAAGGAAAGAAGGAAGGAAAGAAAAGAAAGAAGAAAGGGATAATTAAAAGTTTGAAGCTTGGAAGTTGATAGGTAAGTCAATTTAGCCCTTTTTACTTAATTTTGATGTTTTAGAAGCCTTGGAACAAGGTTTTGATGAAGCTAAGTTGTCATATTGAAAGTTTATGAGTTATCAAGTATAGTTTATGTTGAACAAAAATATGAATTAGGGACTTAATTGAATGAATTTCAAGTTAGAATTGAAAAATGGATTTAATTGAGAAGTAAGATGTAAGTTTTATGCTGTAGGGATTAAATTGAGGAAAATATGCTAAAAAAATTTAGTAGTTAAATTTGAGTTTGGATGGAATTTGAATAGAAAAGAAGTATGAATTAAGTTAGGAAAGTAAGTAAACTTAATTAGGATTAAATTGTAAAATGAGTTATAAGAAAACAGTTTTGGGACAGCAGCAGTAAGGTAACTTTGAAAAATCACCAAAAATGGTAGAAATTGAATTAGAAGTTGAGTGAGATATGAATTAAAGCTTATTGAGTCTATTTTCATATGAAAGAAACAGAGAAAGAAAATAAATTCTGTATTTTGAGATATTTAGATTTGGTAAGACTGGTTCAGAGTGATTTCGAGATCCCCTGTTCTGACTTGGAAAAATCATTAAAAATTGTATAAAAATAATTTGGGAACATAATTTATATGGTTAGATTCCTTAATGAGTATAGTTTTAGAATAAATAAACTATAACATCATCTGAATTCTATATAGAAAGATAATTAATTTTTAGTGAAGAAGGGTCGGAACTGCCAGACAGCAGAATAGGGGTGACTTTAAAGAATAAACTGTACTAATTTGCTAAATCAAAAATTCTGAAAATTTTATGGCAAGAAGATATGTGAGTCTAGTTTCAGGAAAAATTAACGGTTCTTCATTTGGAGTTCTGTAGCTCTGGAAATAAATAATTTAGTGACTATAACTCAAATGGACAGTTTTGAATATACTTATGAGTAATTAATGAAATTATTGATAATGTTATTTATAGCATGTTATATACATTAAGGATGTGGAATGGAGAGGAGGAGGAAAATATGTATGAATATTCAGCTAGCATGGCTAATTTGTAATGTTTTAGACGCAGGGACTAAATTGAATAAAAGTAAAACTTTATGATTAATTTTGTAAAAATGTAGAAATGACCAATTTGCATGAAATAGATTATTTTTTTTATTTAAAATTGCAAAATTTAATGAAATTATTAATTGAGATTAAGATCGATTGAAAAAAATCAATGAAAATAGAAAATTTCCAAAGTGCCCCTGAATCTTGATATTTCTGCAAATTTAACCAGGTAAATTTGTGTAACTTAATTATGTGATATAAGGAAATATAAGTTGATGGTACGTGAAATATTGATATGATGAATTAACTGTTTTATGTTTATGAAGAAACGGCAAGTGAATGATATTTATCATGACATGTAAATATGTGATTATCTTTAATATGTTAATACAAGGTAATTAAGTATGATGAAACGAGTAATAAATTCAAGTAAGACATGTCGATAAAAATAAATATATTTAAGGGACAATATGTTTGATTTTGATTGATTTCAAATATAAATGCTAGATGAAATAAAATGTCTGATAAATAAATTTGTAATTCTGGTAATGCCTCGTACCCTATTCCGGCGTTGAATACGGGCAAGGGGTGTTACATTTAGTGGTATCAGAGCTTAGGTTTAGTCGGTTCTCGGACCAAACGTAATATGTGTGAAGTCTAGAAATGTATGCCATTATTAATATATAACTTGAGATAATGTGATATCTTCAGACGTTGATGATATTTGTATCACTATTATTCAAACTTTATCATTATTATGTGTAATTTATTAATTATGTGTGGTAAGTATTTTAAGGTAAGTGTTTAGTAAAATGATAAATTTAAGATTGGGTACTGAAAATTGAGACTGATACTGAACTGAATTATGGAATACTGAATATTATTTTGAGTACTGAATTGAATTGTGAAGTTACTGAATATTGTTATGTGTATTGCATTAAACTATGAAATTATTGATGTAATGAATTACTGCAATACTGTGAGACTGGTTGAAATAAGAAGTGAAATAGAATGAACTGGAAATTAGAAGTTATTTAAATTACGTAACTGAATTATGAATTATGTGAGTATTTGAAGGTATATTTATAGGAAACTAAAAGTGATTTGAATTGAATCAAATTGAATTAAATAAAGAAATATGCGAGTAATTGAAATGTATATTGATTGAAAAGTAATTAGTGATTTTAAATTGATTGGACAATAAATTAAAAATACGAATTGAATAAAAATGCATTAAATTATGAATATGTGTAAATATATGAATCGTGTATTGATTGAAAAGTGGTTGGAATTGAATCGAAGTCTGATTATATGTGAATATTTGAAATATGTATTGGTACTGAATTGTATACTGATTAGAAAATGGAAAAGTGAATTTGAAATAGAAAAAAAAAATGATTTGAATACCCTATTAACTTATCGGGCTAGATTGGATACAAATGGCATGCCATAGGATTGGAAGTGTTCAGGGATTCTTCGACCTTGAGTCGATGAGACACTAGGTGTCATATTATTTACTTCGAATAGATTCAATAAGGTACTGGGTACCACTTTACTTCGGCTAGGCCGATGAGACACTGGGTGTCACTATATTTCTTCGGATAGTTTCGATGAGGTACTGGGTACCAATTTTCTTCGGCTCTGCCGATGAGACACTGGGTGTCACTATATTGCTTCGAACTATCCGATGAGGCACTGGGTGCCAATCTGGTGTGATTGGTTGAAATCCGTGTATCCGCCAAAGTCCGAGTCTTGTTAATAGGGGTAAATATGAATATTAAGTGAAATAAAAATGAGAATTGATTTCCCTATTAACTTGTCGAACTAGTCGGATATAATTGGCATGCCATAGGATTTGGAAGAGTACAGGATTTATCGGCTTTGCCGATCAGGCACTTTATGTGTCGTAAATCAGGCACTTTATGTGTCGTATCAGGCACTTCGTGTGTCATTTCAGGCACTTATGTGTCGTATATTGATCAGGTACTATGTACCATTTTAGGCACAATGTGCCGTACTGGTGTGTTTGGGTTGGAATCCGTGTATCCATTAAAGTCCGGATTGTTAATAGGGTGAATAACTAAAATGAGAAAAACTAAATAAATTTGATCGATTGAACTATTGAAAATATGAGTAAGAAATTATGAGTTGAATTGTGAATCGAATTGAAATGTGAGAATTGAAGTATGAACTTAAGGTTCATAAATTTGCTAAAATATCGATTTATTGATATTGAAATCAGTTGAATAAATGAAATGAGAAAATTGAATGAATTTGATCGACTGAATTATTGACAATACGAAAAAAAGTGGAATTATGAATTAAAATTGATATATAAAATTGAAAACTTGAACCAAAGGTTCATAATTTGATTAGATAATATAGATGATATATGATGCTATTTGATGAAAGGCTATTGTTGAGGTATGAAATTAAAATATAAATTAACACATATGACTTATATTGTTACATGTTTGATGTCTATTATTTAATATTAAATGTTAAATTTAAATTATGCGTATAATAAGTGAAGTATGAGGTAAGTGTTATTGTTGAATTAAATGGAAATTGAATTAAGTGATGGATAAATATTAGTATTGAATTGTATATTAATGAGAAAGTGAAATTAAATTTAGTTGTGAATAAATTGAAGTGAAATTGGAATTGAAAAAAAATGAAAAAAAAATGATATGTGAAGCACATAATAAGAATTATTAGTAAATTAAGAATGACTAGTAAATTTTGAAATATGTTACATTTAGTAAATATACACTTCTATATTTGTTTCATATATCTTAAGTGTTCTGTTTAATCTATTGGGTCTCTTATAAAAAGGTAAGTAATTTTCGTTATAAGGTATGCTTGCAAGATTGAATTAAAAATGAATTGCAACTGAAAGGATATGGAATGGATATAAATGGTAAACTAGATAAATATGTGCGTAAAGGAGCTATAGAATTATAGAAATAATGAAGCTCATGATCAAAATAACAAGGAAATTTCGAGGACGAAATTTTTTTTTTAAGGGGGGAAGAGTTGTAACAGCCCAATTTTAATAGTGTCGGAACAGTGATTCGAGATCACTAAATTTGACGAAAAGTTAGAAAATTTTGTTAATCGATAATTATAAGTTAAGTGTGATTTTAGAAATATTTTAAAATTAGTGAATTTTGTGAATTGAAAGAATTAATTAGAAAAATTGGGCCAAAAACGAGGTATTGAGACCTCGAATTCATAAGGTGAGCCATAAATATTTCTAAAAATATTTATGGAATGTCATTAAGTTATTATTAAACTTTCGTTAGAAAATTTTAACGTTTGGGTAGGAAATTAAATGAAAAGGACTAAATTGAAATGAAAGTAAAAGTTAAATTATAGATTAAAAGAAATTATGAAGGACCAAAATGGTAATTATACCATTTTGTATAGTTGAGGCGGTATAACATAGAAAAATCTGAGATTTTTAAGGTATTATTATATTATTATATTATATTATATTATATATTATTATTATTATATTATATATATACAAACAAAAAAAAACAAAAGGAAAGGGGGAGAGAAACAGAAAAGAAACAGAGAGAATAGGCAAACGAAACAGAGAAGGAAAGAAGGAAGGAAAGAAAAGAAAGAAGAAAGGGATAATTAAAAGTTTGAAGCTTGGAAGTTGATAGGTAAGTCAATTTAGCCCTTTTTACTTAATTTTGATGTTTTAGAAGCCTTGGAACAAGGTTTTGATGAAGCTAAGTTGTCATATTGAAAGTTTATGAGTTATCAAGTATAGTTTATGTTGAACAAAAATATGAATTAGGGACTTAATTGAATGAATTTCAAGTTTGAATTGAAAAATGGATTTAATTGAGAAGTAAGATGTAAGTTTTATGCTGTAGGGACTAAATTGAGGAAAATATGCTAAAAATTTAGTAGTTAAATTTGAGTTTGGATGGAATTTCAATAGAAAAGAAGTATGAATTAAGTTAGGAAAGTAAGTAAACTTAATTAGGATTAAATTGTAAAATGAGTTATAAGAAAACAGTTTTGGGACAGCAGCAGTAAGGTAACTTTGAAAAATCACCAAAAATGGTAGAAATTGAATTAGAAGTTGAGTGAGATATGAAATTAAAGCTTATTGAGTCTATTTTCATATGAAAGAAACAGAGAAAGAAAATAAATTCTGTATTTTGAGATATTTAGATTTTGGTAAGACTGGTTCAGAGTGATTTCGAGATCCCCTGTTCTGACTTGGAAAAATCATTAAAAATTGTATAAAAATAATTTGGGAACATAATTTATATGGTTAGATTCCTTAATGAGTATAGTTTTATAAGAAATAAACTATAACATCATCTGAATTCTATATAGAAAGATAATTAATTTTTAGTGAAGAAGGGTCAGAACTGCCAGACAGCAGAATAGGGGTGACTTTAAAGAATAAACTGTACTAATTGGCTAAATCAAAAATTCTGAAAATTTTATGGCAAGAAGATGTGAGTCTAGTTTCAGGAAAAATTAACGGTTCTTCATTTGGAGTTCTGTAGCTCTGGAAATAAATAATTTAGTGACTATAACTCAAATGGACAGTTTTGAATATACTTATGAGTAATTAATGAAATTATTGATAATGTTATTTATAGCATGTTATATACATTAAGGATGTGGAATGGAGAGGAGGAGGAAAATATGTATGAATATTCAGCTAGCATGGCTAATTTGTAATGTTTTAGACTCAGGGACTAAATTGAATAAAAGTAAAACTTTATGATTAATTTTGTAAAAATGTAGAAATGACCAATTTGCATGAAATAGATTATTTTTTTTATTTAAAATTGCAAAATTTAATGAAATTATTAATTGAGATTAAGATCGATTGAAAAAAATCAATGAAAATAGAAAATTTTCAAAGTGCCCCTGAATCTTGATATTTCTGCAAATTTAACCAGGTAAGTTTGTGTAACTTAATTATGTGATATAAGGAAATATAAGTTGATGGTACGTGAAATATTGATATGATGAATTAACTGTTTTATGTTTATGAAGAAACGGCAAGTGAATGATATTTATCATGACATGTAAATATGTGATTATCTTTAATATGTTAATACAAGGTAATTAAGTATGATGAAACGAGAAATAAATTCAAGTAAGACATGTCGATAAAAATAAATATATTTAAGGGACAATATGTTTGATTTTGATTGATTTCAAATATAAATGCTAGATGAAATAAAATGTCTGATAAATAAATTTGTAATTCCGGTAATGCCTCGTACCCTATTCCGGCGTTGAATACGGGTAAGGGGTGTTACAATGGATGCAGGAATGATAGCTACCTTAATACTACCGATGTTGAAGGTGGATCCCAAGACTTCTGTCTCATGCATAATTGCCAGCATTCGTAGTCAATTGAGGTACACGTCCTCTTACCGCAAGGCTTGGATAGCTAAGCAAAAGGCGTTGGAAAAGATGCATAGTGAGTGAGACGTTTCATATAATGAGGTTTGACAGTGGTGTCAGGTGCTGAAGAGGTACGTCCCAGGTTGCATAACAGACCTTGAAAAGGTTCCTGCATACTACAACGACCGATTGTTTCGTGGATGTCAAATGTTCAAACGTCTGTTCCGGAGCTTTAAGCAATGTTGGGATGCATTTGTATACTGCAAGCCATTGGTAGAAATTGACAGTACATTTATGTATGGTAGATATATCCATCGGCTATTGCTAGCTGTGGCACAGGATGGCGGTGGGAGAATCCTTCCAATTGCGTTTGCAATAACACCAGGAGAGTTAGCTGATGACTAGGATTTCTTTATTTCTAGGTTAAGGAGACATGTATGCCCCCAACCTGATATCTGCATTATATCGGATCGGACCCGATATGGCTCTCTAATCAGCAGATTGAATGGACCCGGTGAGTGCGGACCTATCCATCGGCAATCCTAATTGTAACTGGACTTCCTCCAAAGTGATAGTACACTCTCCGCATGGAAGATGGAATGTGTGTGTCTCGGGTCTCCACCTCTCTATTAACGCACTGATGAGTTTCGGGTCCAACTTACACCCCCGGCCTATAGTGGACGCGTGCCAAAAACTCGCTTCTCTCAAGTAATTTTCTATCAACGGTGACAGCGGGCCAGAAATATTACGAATATAACATTGTAACACCCGATCTACAGACTGTTATAAAAAATTATAAAATACAATTAATTAAAATTACAAAAATGAAAAAAATATTAAATAATATTCAAAATTTAAAATAAACTGTTACCATTTTTATTTATTCGACGGAGATATGTTTATGATTGAGACGAATTAATTCCCCGACCATTGCTAACACGATCAAGTATTTTTGAAATTATAAAAAAGATAATATTAATTTAGAAAAAAAATAAAGTAAATAACTAATTATAAAGAACTTTGAGAAATTTAATGAGAAATTTGAGAGCTTTAGGGAGAAATTGTAGAGATTTTTGGCTAAATTTTGAAGAAATTAAGTGTGAAATACAATAAAGAGTTTATATTTTTTGACCGTTGGACCCCCAACGGTAAAAAAAAAGTAAAAAAAAAGTAGCCGTTGGTGCCAGCAAAGCGCGCCCTTGAGGGAGCCTTTACTGGAAATTTCCCCCTTAAATGCGGCCACGTAGGTGCGTTTTGCCAAAATTTGCCATTTTCCGTAAATAATGTTTTAATTGGCCTATATCCGTAATTTTGTTTGGAAATGGGCCTTTTTGGGTAAATGGGTTGTTCTAAATTACATAATATATAAAAATAATATAATATAAAATATTATAAACTTAAAACAGGTCAAGCCGAGTCGGGATTGGGCCTTGAATGTTCAAGCCCGAGCTCAACCCACATTTTAAATAGGTCTAATTTTTTTTTTCAAAACTTGTTTCTTGAGTATAATATTTTTGTCTAAATTTTCTTAAATTTCGGATAGACTTTTAAGCCTGATAGTCCAATCCATAATGATTAAATTAACTCCGATAAAATCACACTTGTAATGATAAGAATTTTCGTAAGTTGACATTAAATCAGAGTTAAAGTTGTATGTAATCCATAAAAAGAAAATACATTTTGTTTTGTTGGTTCATATGGGATAGTACCAACATAATATTATTTTCCTGCCCAAATCATTGTGGTTTCATGTTCCTGAGAAACACGCACATACATGCGTAAACCCAAGATTTGCCAAATATTTCCCACCACTTGTTCACCATAATAGGGCATTTGGACTAGACAACATCCATGCGGGTGGGGGGATTTCACTGCAGGTCATACTCATAAGGTGGATGACCCATTCCATCCAGCAAAATTATCCAAAAAAAGAACAAAAAAAAGGGTATGAGCTATATCGATCAGCAACTGCCACAAATGGGTTCTAAAAGTAAATATCATCACTGTCAACCCCCATGGCATGAGCTGGAGTTGCACAAAAGCAAATGAAAGGGATGCTAACAGTAAGAAAAAGGAAAATAAATAGATCAAAATATTTATTTACATTATCTAATATTCGTTTAAAGCATGCAGAACACTGCAATTTTTTGGCTTTAATTTGCCTAAACAAACAAGTAAATGCAATGAGAAGAAACACATAAATAATGAGGGTTGTTGGGAAAATGCGGCATTGAATCGGATTAGGAACATTAAGAGATTGTGAAAAGATCTGAAGTGGTTGACATGATGAGTCAAATCTGTGGATCCATGATGGATGTTATCAAAGAACAAAGGTCGTGCTCACCATCAAGCCACGCAAAGTCATCTCGACTGGGTTTCTTCAAACTCTTTAGCTCCTGCTTCAAGTAGCTACTCGCTCTGTTCGTCGCTTTGAGGGGAATTGATGCGTGCTTTGGATTTGTTGCTTGTATGGTTGTTTTACGTTATTCCTTGTAGCGGAGGCAAGACTTTCATCTGGCGTTGTATGCTTGGAAAGCCTAGCTGCAGCCTGCATTCTTATGCTCATTCTAAAGGATTTGCTCATATTATTTCCGAGTCTTATTTGTTGTGCTGCGAAGGCGGTGGATAGGAGCATTAGGAATGATGATCTGGTTGTTGAGTCGTAGATGGTGTTACATTCATTATTGGCGATTGAGAGACAGTTCTAGGAAAACTGTCCATGTTGGTGGTCCAGATTTTATTAGCAGTTTGGTTCTGAGCATCCTGAGCATCACAAGGCTCGACGTGAATGACAATGGGGCTCTAGTACTGAATTGAGTTACAATTATTGACGGTTGAAGTAGTTATGAAGAGGTGGTTGTGCTAAAGCTGTTCTGGTAATGCTCCGGTTGTACACAGCTGATGGAATCTCAAAGAAAACATATTGCCTAGATGGATTGACAACTTCTGTTGGCCTAGCAGTTCCAGAACTTGTCATTCTTGGTGGAGGAGCAGCCCCTAAAGTTTCCATCAATGGCTAAAAGGATTTGGAGACATTGGTTACCGTGGTTCAAAGGTTGTGATATCTATTATGGTTAGTCTTAGTTGCTTAATAGGGAGAATCCATGGCTTCTTGCTCAGATTCCCACATATGGTGCTAGTTATTGAGGTCTATTTGGACTAGACTGGATCAAGGCTTTAGGAAGACTTCAAGACGGAAAGCAATTACGGGAGCACTTAATCCGGAGCAATTGTGCTTGCTGGGCTAAACGCCTTTGAATTTGATCGCACCTATGATGAGATGGAATATATAGAGTACATTCTCTTTTTTCTTTTTGCACTAGTATAAAAAAACTGCTTGAAAATTTAAGCACTATCCTTTGGATTTGCAGGCCTCAGTGCCTCATGCATGTCCATCGAGAGAGCAAAAGAGGCCACCCCCATCTCAGCAGACATCCAATCAATTTGACCATTTGATACTCTTTTTATTATTCTCTAGTTGCGGTTTATTTTTTTTAAAGAAAAAAAAAAGGTCAACATCCCATGCTGATGTTATGGATGGCGGCAGTGTCACTCCAAAAAAAAAATACTGGGAAAAGTAAGCTGGTTGAAAATCAATCTGCTCGGTAGAATTCTGCTTACTTTTTTAGTAACAAGGATTTGGAAATGGAACTGCTGTGAACTCCCAGCTAGTTTCTGCCAAATCTAAAATAAAAATAGTCGTGAGATGAGACATCTCTCAAATGCCTTTGACCCTTTATTACAATCTTCTTGACTGAGTGCAGCAGTGGAACTACAAAGAAAGGTCCTGGGTCTAGATGAACCAGGAGAATTGGAGTTTGGTCTTAATACAATAATCTCAGGGGCTAATTGAAAGATGACAATAATTATATTGAAATAGATAATATAAAAAGTAAAACTGTCAGAGGCCTAATCTTTCGTCCCACTGATTTGGGAAATGTCTTTGATTAGCCTCTTGACATTGAGACAGGAAGATCCCTTGTTTTCAAATGCCTTGTTTGCCAAAACCTGAAGCTTCATTGCTCTCTTCCTCCTCTCTTCTCCTTCATTCCCTGAATCCATTACCAAATTTATGGCTTTGGTAATCTCTTCTCTCTTCACCATCACCCCATAAGTTTCTTCCTCTCCCCACTTCATAGAAATATTTGCCCCCACCCTTTCCCCAATTCTCAATACTTGGGTTAGAAAATATGGACATCACAATATATAATAAGGGTAATTACATATTATATCATGATATGTTAGCCCAAATTAAAAGTGATATAATTTGATAAACGTTTTATTGAGTTTTAATTATTAAATAAAGTATAGGTCAAATAGGTGTAGATACTCTACTAATTGAGTTCTAATCAAATTCTAATTAATGATGGGCTAATGAGAATTTGATTAGAACTAATATGTTGATAAATATTAGGGTTATGGTTCACAAATTATACGCTTCCGTATCTAGTTCTGTTATTTATTTATTATTGATGATTTGACATGATAGATCCTGATTTATTAGTTTTATTTTAGATTTATTTTACAAATCTAACAAGTGACATCCAAGCTTTGTCATGTTGAATTATTGAGAATGAATTGATTCTTTATTATTTTTGGATTGATTCGTTTTTCTTTTTTAATTTTATGAATTTGATATTTTAATTATATATTATGTTGAATCTTTAAAATTCTTAATAAATTTTTGGGTTTTGGTTCTTTAAATAAAGTTTTAAGGCTTTATAAATATAATCTAATTTAATATTTGCATATGCTATTTGAAAAGTGAAGGTTTATTTATTTATAATCAAAGTTTATTTATTTATAATCAATTGATAAAAATTAAATTGTGAGATTTCTTTCTCTTCTTTTCACACAATTATTTTATAAATTTTGGTTAAAGTCATTATTAAATTAAAGTTACAGACTTACAACTTTTTGCAATTGAAAACTTCCGACTTACAACTTTTTGCAATTGAAGACTTCCGACTTACAACTTTTTGCAATTGAAGACTTCCAATTGGGTTGTATAATTGGTTTTGAAAGTTAATTGACTTGATAATTTAATAAATGAATGTTGCTAAGATGTTTTTTTTTCCGCACTATTTGTTTTAAATTTTCTATTTGTGATTGAATGTATATGAAATTATCATCTTTTGTTTTTATCTATGATGAATTATATTCACAGTTGAATTCAATTCATATACAAATGATTACTTTTGGTTCCTACTATAATTATTTTATACAAGTTTTAGTCATTAGGGAACCCGACTAAAATTAAAATGTTTGGAATTTTTTTTTAATATGGTGGCTATGAATTTTCATAAGTGGTTATGCATATGAAGGCTTTTATACAATTTGGGATTCTTTTATATTTGGTGGTTATGGATTTTTTTAAGTATTTGTGTGTATAAAGAAGTTTTATGATAATGTCTTTAGTCATTGTAAGTACCTAATTTTGCCCGGGCTTAATAAAAAATAATAATAAATGTCCAGAATGTTTATTACAGTCCATTTACAACCTTTGGCCCAAAATCAAAGCCCAAAATAAATTACCTTTGACCCAAACCTAGCAGACCAAACCTACCAGACCCAACCAAGCCCATTACACCTTAACCCAAACTGCCTAGACCTAAAACACCCGTGGCCCAAAAGGCCCAAAGCATTAAGCAGAAACAGAAGCCTCAAAACACTAACAGTCGCGCCGCTTCATCAGGAAACCAGATCGTCGCGCCGCAAATCTCGCCCCATTAAGATCCCGATCGTCACGCCGCCATCTCTGTCGTGAGATCTCTGATTCTGACCTGCAAAAAGAGAAAGAAATCGCAGTAGCAGATGTAAGAAATCGCAGTAGCAGATGTATTTCTTTTTTATTTTTTCATTTCGGGGCTATAAAACCCCAAAATCTGTAAAACAAAGGGGAGGGATATGGTTATTGATACAGACCAAGAGAATACACGGGGAGATAAAAAAATCGAAACAGAATACATTTTTTAACTAAGGTGATTTTATTTATTTTGTGATTCTTTTAAATCTATGTTTTTTGTATTACATAAATACTGTTAAAAGAAGAAAAGGAGTAAAGATGGCGAATATTTTACCTGTGCGCCGCCGTTTTCGGAGGCGCGTGAGGCGCATGGCCAAGGACTCGAAGAACGGAGCTCCGACGAGGGGAAGAGAGTTTCAGAGGCTTTCTTTAGTTTTTTTTTTTTAAAATGGTGCCAGAATGATTTTTTTTTTGAAACAAAACTGACTTATATGGGAAAAATAAAACGGCGCCGTTTTGATTAAGCAGGTCCGCGCGTTGACCCGAAAACCCGATCAGGGTCCGCGCGTTTTATTAAAAAGGGAATTTTATCCCTTTAGTCCTTCCGAAATTTCATTGTTTTCAATTTAGTTTAACTCAAATTTTTAATTTTTATTAAATTAACCCTAAACTGTTCATTTGGTTTCAATTTAATCCCTCGGTCCGTTTTAAAGGAAAATCAGAACGACGCCGTTTCGTAAAAAGGTTTAATTGATACATTAGTCCCTGGGTTTTAATGCGCGTTTTTGATTTAATTCTTTTAATCTGTTTAATTGTTGTTTAACCCCTTTATATTTATTTAATCTTAAATTTCTTTTTTAATTTAATTTAAATTATTTTGTTATTTTATTAAATGTTTTATTATATTAAATATTTTTATTATTTGTGTATTAATTTATTAATAGTATAAGTTATATATATATTTTTTTATATGTACTAATCTATTATATATTTAATTATTATTTATTTTATATGACTTAATATTTTTTATTATGTATTGTTAATATATTATTTTTTTATACATTATATAGTATTAGGTTATATCATATATTCCTAAAATCCTTATTTTTTAATTATCTATATTATCTAACGTATTTTATTTATGTAGTTTTATACATTTTTTAAATACTTTATTTTTATTACTATCATTTTTATATATATTATATTATTAAATTATATATATTTATTATAAGTTCCTTTTACCTTAAATTTTTGTTACTTTATATAAAAAGTATTATTATTTTTAAATATATTATTCTTTCATTTATTGCTATTACGTGTTTATTTGCTTTAGATTGTATATTATTGTTTAGTATAGTTCATTATATTTGTGTTATTATTTTATTGTTCATTGTTAGTATGATTTGTAGATTATATTGTCACTTATATTATTCTTTTATTATTCATAATTTGTTATTTATTTCAATATATGTTGTAATATCCTATCCAAACCATAGATTTCATAAAAACATCTTTGGATCGACACATTTTATTCAAATGGTTTTCAAAATATGGTGATATGTGATATTTGGGAAACTTCGGGAAGAATTTTGCCCTAACTTATTGGGTTCGATTTTTCTCGTGAAACTTCAGGTATCACATATTTCTTTTTTTTAGAAATTTGAGATTTATCAATTTCAAAATAAAAAACCTATTCTCGAGAATTCAAAGTGTTCTACCTTAACTCATTGGGTTCGACATTTTACGTCTCGAGGTAGGAATTTCCTCAAAGAAAGACGAGCTTAATTTTAAAGTCATGAGGTGCTATACCTTAACTTATTGGGTAAAGTGCTTTATTTCTTTGTGATAAGTAAGTTCTGGTATTCTTTCTAATAAAAGGATCATATTTTCTAATTTTCTTTATTTTCAATATTTAGACATGATTTTATTGATTTGGTACCAATTTTTGGGCGTTATGAGGGTGCTAACCTTTCCTCATACGTAACCGACTCCCGAACTCGTTTTCTTGTTTTTGTGGACCAAAAATGTTTTAAAATAAAACGTTTTACAAGGTGAACCAATCACACCTAAGTAAAAAAGATTGGTGGCGACTCCCTTCTTTGTTTTTAAAGTCGATCCCCATTTTCTAAACTCGATTTTTAAAATGGTTTCGACAGCTTGGCGACTCCGCTGGGGACACAAGAGAGTCAGGCCGTAAAATTGATAATTTCATGTCTTTTTGTTTGAATTTTAAATTCTGATTTTAAAAATATGATCCTTTTATTGCATATTGCTCTGCATTGCACTGCATGACCGTCGTGGTCACACCCTTAAGTGGGAGTGAGAAGCTACTCCTTCGTGAGGTTTTCACCTCCGTGCAGGATAGTGAATCGCTTTCGGGATACATCCGTACCTATGTCTTTGTGAGGTTTTCACCTCCGTGCAGCCATAGGGAAATGTATTCCCCTGAACCGAACTCAGTCCGTATGAGCCTATAATGGGTGAAGATCGAGGAATCTGCTGGTTCGGATACCTTAACTTTAGAGCTAAACCACATATAAGTGAACCCTAAGAGCCCACCTTAGGAAGAACTACGTCAAACCTTAGTGGTTACCCAGATAGGTGTTTATTTATTTTACTTGCTTTATATTCCATGATACTAACTTGCTGTATTTTATTCTTTTGTACATATCATTACATATTTTAAGAGGTATCGATTCACGATCAGTTTCTAAGTTAGAAAGCTGGTTATGGAGAACGGATTCCTTGATAAAGTGGAAGACAATGCAATCGTTCATATATGGTCAAAGGCAGTTAGAGAAAAAAGGATATGGATTCGTTAGAGCAAGAAAGAAAAGGGGCAGCGTTAGAATCCCTGCCACATGTGACCTCTGATGTTGTTCTGATCAAAGCAGAATCGGATGCGGAGAAGATTGTACGACACCTTATGGCAAGGGGTATGGTGTCGGAACTAAAAGGCTAAAGGGTAATTACACTTACCAATCACTTCAAAGAGAGTATGGGGAGTGCAGATGGGCACTTCTACCATTACAACGTTTCTCTTTCATATGAAGATGGCTGCTCAGTTGATGGCAAATGTGTTGGAAGAAAAGCGATAGAGAGGGTGCAAGAGACCTATGGCAATGAATGGGCCAGGAAAAGACTTTGTTTGTGATGGGGAGAAAAGTTTATTTATTGACGGTGTTCTTCCAAATAACAAGCATGAGTTTACAATTGTATTTGCGGATGTTACATCTAACAGAAACAACGGGAATGTAAGACCTGATGTTCATGATGACTCAAATGGGAAAGACAGGAAGAGAATTAAACGACCTTATCAGTTAAAGACCTTTAAAGTGGAGATCAGCTTTGCTGTGAGGATACTCATGCAAGCGATTCAAAATGCTCGGCGCGGACAGGAATCTAAAAACTCTCAAGAAGTACTGAGGGTACTGGATGTCATTTTAAGGTAGCATGCTGTGAAACAGGGATGCCTACTTGTTTGCCAATCTTTCAAGATAATCAGAACAACTTCACAGACATTGGAGGAGGTGCCATTGGCTATAGGGGTTTCCATTCAAGTTTCAGAGCCACTCAAGGAGGCCTTTCACTAAATATCGATGTATCAATTACCATGATAATTCAACCTGGTCCAGTAGTTGATCAACCTCCCAAAGAGCTCATCTGGTTGGAAAATTAGGGCAGATGCCTCAAGAAGGGATGTGTGCTTTGTCAAAGTTATGATGCTGAACCAATGCTGAAATCTTGAGGTGTTGATATCAACTCTAATTTCACCCAAGTGGATGGACGTATTCTGCCAGCACCAAGGTTAAGAAGGGGCAATGGTGGAAATTTCTTTCCGAGGAATAGGCGTTGGAATTTTAGCAACCAGAAATTGGTGGAGCCATCTAGGATTCAAATATGGGTTGTTGTGAGCTTCTCGGATCCTTGTTGTGGTCCAAACAACATTGCAAGGGATTTGATTTGTTGTGGAGAAATGAAAGGAATTCGTATTGACCCCCGTTTGATAGATTCAAAGAGACGAACCAGAATAGACGCTTTTCACCTGTGGTTAGAGATGAAAAATGTTTGAACAGATACAATCTAAATTTCCTGGAACTCCGCAATTCCTTCTTTGTTTGCTCCTAAATAGGAAAAATTCTGATCTTTATGAGACATGGAAGTGGAAGAATCTTTCTGAGTATGGCATGGTGACTCAGTGTATGGTACCAGCTAGGGTATGATCAATACCTTATAAATCTTCTTTTGAAGATCAATGTTAAGCTTGGACGGTTACCTTTATTTCGTGATCGAGTTAAAGTCAAGCTTAAATAAGAGCAAGGAAATGAAGGATAAGATTAAAATATTAGAATTGACGTTGCACAACTATGAGCTCCGGATCGATCTTCTTGAAACAAATAAAGGGCGTTGGAAAGAAGAGCTTCACCATTCTCACGATCGAGTCAGAAGTCGAAATTATCTCATGGGTAAAGCAATAGTCCAGATTCGACTTGGGTAATATAGGCAGATACATTAAACGCAAATTGTGGTCAAGAGTTGGCTTTGTTGTATAGGGAAGTCAGAACACTAGGACCTAGAGCGAAAGTATATAGTCGTCCGTTTTATGTAAAGGATTTTGTTTTCTAATAAAGTTTTCTAAAATGAAGTTGATCAGAATCGATACCTCTTTGCATTCATGCATTTGCATTATATTGCATCATTTGCATTAGACTTATATACAAAGACCCTAATTAGGTAAAAATATTTCAGTTAACCTAGAAAATATGGAGCAAAGGTTGGAAAGAATGGAGCAAATGTAAATACAGATGCAGGGGCAATTGATCGAGATCCAACAAGAAATGCGGGAATTCCAAACGAATATGATAGGCCAGCTAACTCAGTTACTAGCCAAAGGGCTTGAAAAAAGGAGTAGCCCAGTGGACAATAGTGAGGATGATGAGGAAGACATCGTTTATTCTCCAATGGGTATCCCGATTCAACCAGGCACACATCTGCATGGGGGACCCGTCATTATTGAACAGGCGGATACTTCGACAGTGTTGAAGTTTCCAATGGTTTCAGTTTTTGACCTGAATAATGATCAAGCCAAACCGGTTGCTCTAGTAGAAACAAGAGAAAGAGGAGAAGAGACCTCAAAGGCCTTAAGGAAGAAGGAAAAGAAAACTGGTAGATATAACAAGAACCACTCGGAGCCAATTACAATGAACCAACCAAGGACGGTAATTACCAACGATCAGGCTTCTCCAAAGTAAAATTCTAGAAAGCTCCAGTTTACGCCAGTCCCGATGACGTATAAGGAGCTATATCAAAATTTATTTGATGCGCATATGGTGTCCCCATATT
Organism: Gossypium australe; assembly: GCA_005393395.2. Lineage (NCBI taxonomy): Eukaryota > Viridiplantae > Streptophyta > Magnoliopsida > Malvales > Malvaceae > Gossypium > Gossypium australe. Next base: position 10,473,800 of record CM016622.1, on the reverse strand, counting down.
ATCTGCGGCCGCTGCAACCTCCCTTCCCAAAATGGTATAACGAGAATACCCAATGTGAGTACCACACGGGAATAAAGGGCCACTCAATCGAAAACTGCAATACGTTTAAAAAGTTGGTTGAAAGGTTTATTAAAATAGGAGTTGTGAAGTTCGATGATCCATCTAAACCTGATCACTTTAATGAGGTAGGAGACAAGAAAGTTGCTGCTCCTTGAAGAAATCAAAGAACGAAGTTTCCAAACCCTTGTGTACTTGGGAATGTTTTGAATAATAAGACTGTGGAAGAAATCTTTGTACTTTTAGGGCTAATCTAGAATAATGTTCAAAACAGGCTTGTTGCCTTGGGCCTAGAGGCAACAAGAATTCTTTTGTGAAATAGGCTTATGTTCAAAATTTTATTTCAATAAAATGCATCTGTTTGAGCACATATTCTTTTATTCTTTCTATTTTAAACTGTACATTCTTTGGTTTCTATTCTTTCATTCTTTATTCATGACCCATATCAATAATCATCCTTAGAATCATTTATTCTTTGGATCTGTTTGTCTTCGTACCTAGGTATCCAGATATCAATGTCATGAGCGACGTTGTTACTGACTCCCTTTTTGAACAAGATATGAGTCTAGGGGATCTCAGGATTTTGAAGATGACAGAGATAGCGACATCTCTTCTGACTTGTTAAGAACGGTTTAACAAGATGAAAAACAGACCTTACCATACAAAGGGTCATTGGATATTGTGGGCCTGGAAAAGGGGTGAAGATCGGAGCTCATCTTACCATAGAAATAATGCGGACATTGTAACAGTCCAATTTTAATAGTGTCGGAATAGTGATTCGAGATCACTAAATTTGACGAAAAGTTAGAAAATTTTGTTAATCGATAATTATAAGTTAAGTGTGATTTAAGAAATATTTTAAAATTAGTGAATTTTGTGAACTGAAAGAATTAATTAGAAAAATTGGGCCAAAAACGAGGTATTGAGACCTCGAATTCATAAAGTGAGCCATAAATATTTCTAAAAATATTTATGGAATGTCATTAAGTTATTATTAAACTTTCGTTAGAAAATTTTAACGTTTGGGTAGGAAATTAAATGAAAAGGACTAATTTGAAATGAAAGTAAAAGTTAAATTATAGATTAAAAGAAATTATGAAGGACCAAAATGGTAATTATACCATTTTGTATAGTTGAGGTTATAGAAAAATCTGAGATTTTTAAGGTATATTATTATATTATTATATTATATTATATTATTATATATATATAAACAAAAAAAAAAACAAAAGGAAAGGGGGGAGAGAAACAGAAAAGAAACAGAGAGAATAGGCAAACGAAACAGAGAAGGAAAGAAGGAAGGAAAGAAAAGAAAGAAGAAAGGGATAATTAAAAGTTTGAAGCTTGGAAGTTGATAGGTAAGTCAATTTAGCCATTTTTACTTAATTTTGATGTTTTAGAAGCCTTGGAACAAGGTTTTGATGAAGCTAAGTTGTCATATCGAAAGTTTATGAGTTATCAAGTATAGTTTATGTTGAACAAAAATATGAATTAGGGACTTAATTGAATGAATTTCAAGTTAGAATTGAAAAATGGATTTAATTGAGAAGTAAGATGTAAGTTTTATGCTGTAGGGATTAAATTGAGGAAAATATGCTAAAAATTTAGTAGTTAAATTTGAGTTTGGATGGAATTTGAATAGAAAAGAAGTATGAATTAAGTTAGGAAAGTAAGTAAACTTAATTAGGATTAAGTTGTACAATGAGTTATAAGAAAACAATTTTGGGACAGCAGCAGTAAGGTAAATTTGAAAAATCACCAAAAATGTTAGAAATTGAATTAGAAGTTGAGTGAGATATGAAATTAAAGCTTATTGAGTCTATTTTCATATGAAAGAAACAGAGAAAGAAAAGAAATTCTGTATTTTGAGATATTTAGATTTTGGTAAGACTGGTTTAGAGTAATTTCGAGATCCCCTGTTCTGACTTGGAAAAATCATCAAACATTGTATAAAAATAATTTGGGAACATAATTTACATGGTTAGATTTCTTAATGAGTCTAGTTTTAGAATAAATAAACTATAACATCATCTGAATTCTATATAAAAAGATAATTAAATTTTAGCAAAGAGTGGTCGAAACTGTTAGACAACAGAACAGGGGTGATTTTAAAGAATAAACTGTACTTATTGGCTAAATCAAAAATTCTGAAAATTTTATGACAAGAAGATATGTGAGTCTAGTTTCATAGAAAATTTACGGATCTTAATTTGAAATTCTGTAACTCAAGATATAGATAATTTAGTGACTATAACTCAAATGGACAGTTTTGAATATACTTATGAGTAATTAATGAAATTATTGATAATGTTATTTATAGCATGTTATATACATTAAGGATGTGGAATGGAGAGGAGGAGGAGGAAAATATGTATGAATATTCAGCTAGCATGGCTAATTTGTAATGTTTTAGACTCAGAGACTAAATTGAATAAAAGTAAAACTTTATGATTAATTTTGTAAAAATGTGGAAATGATCAATTTGCATGAAATGGATTATTTTATTATTTAAAATTGCAAAATTGAATGAAATTATTAATTTAGATTAAGATCGATTGAAAAAAATCAATGAAAATAGAAAATTTCCAAAGTGCCCCTGAATCTTGATATTTCTGCAAATTTAACCAGGTAAGTTTGTGTAACTTAATTATGTGATATAAGGAAATATAAGTTGATGGTACGTGAAATATTGATATGATGAATTAACTGTTTTATGTTTATGAAGAAACGGCAAGTGAATGATATTTATCACGACATGTAAATATGTGATTATCTTTAATATGATAATACAAGGTAATTAAGTATGATGAAACGAGTAATAAATTCAAGTAAGACATGTCGTTAAAAATTAAATATATTTAAGGGATAATATGTTTGATTTTGATTGATTTCAAATATAAATGCTAGATGAAATAAAATGTCTGATAAATAAATTTGTAATTTCGGTAATGCCTTGTACCCTATTCCGACGTTGAATACGGGTAAGGGGTGTTACAGACATCATTGAGTTATTTTCAAAAAGACTCAAAGACGTTTTGCATGATCATATCAGGACATGCTTGGGCTAATAAGACGCGCCCTAAATATGAGGATTGGGCACTACTAATTTGCAGAGAAAGAGATGGTATCAACTATACCTTATCTAAGGAAACAAGATTCAAGGGCTTACTCCAGTTCTTTACAAATTTTTCATATGTGGGGCATGGATATTATGGGGCCAATCTTGTCAAATGCTTCTAGTTGACATCGATTCACTGTCATGGTCATTGTCTATTTCACTAAGAGGGTGAATGTTGCTTCATATGCCAATATTGCAAAGTCGACAGTCATCACAAAAAAAAAAAACACCAAAAAATGATGAATAAAGGAAAGGATCAGAAACCAGTACAGAATGTATAACTGTATAAAGTTAAAGTTTACAGTTTGTCCAGAGATCCGGTAGCATATTACTGTACAGAAAAAGCTACCAAAAGAAAATAAAAAAAGGAGAAAAACAAAAATTATGAAAAGTGACTTAGACTTGTAAGGATTGGCATAAGAAGCTACCATCGGCCAGAACCTTCGCAGGGGCAACATGTTGGTTTATGGATTTGAAGCATTTTGTCATTCAAACCTAATCGAAGAAAAGGTTAAAAGTTATCCACCACGGTCATATGATGCGAGCTTACGTTAAAGAAGTTCATTTTAGGGAATTCGAAACCTGATGTTGAAAAAGATTTTTCCTCTACAAAACGATTCTAGAGGAAAGCATATTCTGAATTGGGAAATACCTTATGTTGAAAAGGCCTATTTTGGAGGGGTATTGATATTGATCGAGATGAATGGCGAATACATGCCTAATCCGGTGGATTCAGGTTTAGTCAAGAAGAATTTTACCTGAAAGGGAAAAGGGTCAAGGTGAAAACCCGCAAAGGGTGCCTTGAGTTAAAAAAAATAAAAAAATAAAAAAGAAAAAAAGGGAAAAAAAAGAAAAAGAAAAAGGAGAGGCCAAGGCGAAAACCCGCAAAGGGCGCTTTGAGACCAAAAGGGCTTTGAGCTGAAAACCCGAAAAGGGCGGCTCAAATTTTGATTAAAAGTGGGGCATACAGTAGTCTTGTTACTTCTGAATTAGCAATGAGGAAGTATGTTACATCTTGGGGGCATCGACAGAAGTACTCCGGATCCCCTAAACACATACTGAGTTTAAAATGGTCCTCAAGAGATCGGAACAGAGAAGCTTAGACTACGATATCTGGGGCACCTAGTTTCCCATTTTACCTATTTTAAATCTTTGATTACTTTATTCTTTAATCAATTTTTATTTTATAGCCTTTGCTATCTATGCTTACCTTATTCTTTTTAAGATACACCAATCAATTTTCATTTATTGCCTTGGTTATCTTTAATTAGCTTATTTGTTTCGAGCTAGACTAATTTCTTTCTTGTCCATTTTTGTAATCTTTTTCAAGCATTTTTATTGAAATAACAATTTATGGACTAATAATATTTTCATGAAAGGAGTTTCACATATTACTCTGGAAGCTTCTAAATAATATAACAATCTGATACAGGATTATTGTTCAGAACTCACCAAGCCTAAGAGATTGGAAATATTGGAAATTGATTATCTTTTCGGATTCTTATTGGGTAAGATAATTCCGTTGGTAATACCATATTGACAAATGACGAACGAGGTCAAATCCAAGAGTAAAAGGGGGTTATTGTCTGGATACCTTACATCTAGTCAGACACATATATCTGGTCATTACACCCAGGGAATGGCGTAACAGATTGAAAGTGATACAAGTTCTGTACCTCTGAGTGGTAACAGAAATATGAAAGAAACCAAATGTCATTCCCCTAAAGTTGCAGTGGGAGATACCAACTTTACGTCCAAGGTTCAAGCGGGGCTGACTCAGAAATTACATTGGGGCAAGCTGGTTGAACAGAGCATGATTGATGAATAAGAATGGAAAAACAAATGAGTGATAACACTTAAAGTAGGAATCATACTCATAGCATTTTTACATCATAGCAAATCTCATTCGGAGCATTTGATTAATTACAATCTTTGCATCCTAATCCTTTAAAAGGAATCATTTTCATAACATGTTGCATTCATGTCACTCATTACACATGGAACCGAGTCTACAGGACATGTCTTTCGGTGTGGAGTAGCAATATCGGTAAATATAGCAGATTTGACATTCCTGAAGTTGCAGGAAGCAGATTGAAGACATCAGATCGAATACATCAGTCTGGTGATCCCTGAGTTTGCAGGGATCAGATTGAAGAGAGTAGATTGAAGATATCAGTCTGGTGATCCCTGAGTTTGCAGGGATCAGATTGAAGATAGTAGATCGAAGACATCAGTCTGGTGATCCCTGAGTTTGCAGGGATCAGATTGAAGATAGTAGATCGAATACGTCAGTTTGGTGATCCCTGAGTTTGCAGGGATCAAATTGAAGATAGTAGATCGAAGACATCAGTCTGGTGATCCCTGAGTTTGCAGGGATCAGATTGAGGATAGCAGATCGAAGATTTCAGTCTGGTGATCTCTGAGTTTGCAGGGATCACATTGAAGACATCAGATCGAATACATCAGTCTAGTGATCCCTGAGTTTGCAGGGATCAGATTGAAGATAGTAGATTGAAGACATCAGTCTGGTGATCCCTGAGTTCGCAGGGATCAGATTGAAGATAGTAGATCGAAGACATCAGTCTGGTGATCCCTGAGTTTACAGGGATCAGATTGAAGATAGCAGATCGAATACGTCAGTCTGGTGATCCCTGAGTTTGCAGGGATCAGATTGAAGATAGTAGATCGAAGACATCAGTCTGGTGATCCCTGAGTTTGCAGGGATCAGATTGAAGATAGCAGATCAAAAGATAGTGGATACTGCCTTCATGAAGTTGAAGCTATCAAACTTACTGGAATCAAGATGAAGTTCCAATACTGTGGAAGTTGCAGTGGAGTTGAAATCATTTGAAGAAGACGAGGATCAAAGAAGTCAAACCTCGACCAAAACCGGGCAAAATTGGTCCTTTTATAGTCTTTGCTCTATTCTCGTTACACGACAATGAGCAAAGAGGGGCAGCTGTAAGTACCTAATTTTGCCCGGGCTTAATAAAAAATAATAATAAATGTCCAGAATGTTTATTACAGTCCATTTACAACCTTTGACCCAAACCTAGCAGACCAAACCTACCAGACCCAACCAAGCCCATTACACCTTAACCCAAACTGCCTAGACCTAAAACACCTGTGGCCCAAAAGGCCCAAAGCATTGCAAAAACAGAAGCCTAGGGTTTCTGGGAAACCCTAGGCGCCGCATGCCCCAGCAAACACTACCAGTCGCGCCGCTTCATCAGGAAACCAGATCGTCGCGCAGCAAATCTCGCCCCAGTAAGATCCCGATCGTCACGCCGCCATCTCCGTCGTGAGATCTCTGATTCTGACCTGCAAAAAGAGAAAGAAATCGCAGTAGCAGATGTATTTCTTTTTAATTTTTTCAGTTCGGGGCTATAAAACCCCAAAATCTGTAAAACAAAAGGGAGGGATATGGTTATTGATACAGACCAAGAGAGTACACGGGGAGATAAAAAAATCGAAACAGAATACATTTTTTAACTAAGGTGATTTTATTTATTTTGTGATTCTTTTAAATCTATGTTTTTTATATTACATAAATACTGTTAAAAGAAGAAAAGGAGTAAAGAGGGCGAATATTTTACCTGTGCGCCGCCGTTTTCGGAGGCGCGTGAGGCGCGTGGCCAAGGACTCGGAGAACGGAGCTCCGACGAGGGGAAGAGAGTTTCAGAGGCTTTCTTTAGTTTTTTTTAAAAATGGTGCCAGAATGATTTTTTTTTGAAACAAAACTGACTTTTATGGGAAAAATAAAACGGCGCCGTTTTGATTAAGCAGGTCCGCGCTTTGACCCGAAAACCCGATCAGGGTCTGCGCGTTTTATTAAAAAGGGAATTTTATCCCTTTAGTCCTTCCGAAATTTCATTGTTTTCAATTTAGTTTAACTCAAATTTTTAATTTTTATTAAATTAACCCTAAACTGTTCATTTGGTTTCAATTTAATCCCTCGGTCCTTTTTAAAGGAAAATCAGAACGACGCCGTTTCGTAAAAAGGTTTAATTGATACATTAGTCCCTGGGTTTTAATACGCGTTTTTGATTTAATTCTTTTAATCTGTTTAATTGCTGTTTAACCCCTTTATATTTTTTTAATCTTAAATTTCTTTTTTTTAATTTAATTTAAATTATTTTGTTATTGTATTAAATTTTTTATTATATTAAATATTTTTATTATTTGTGTATTAATTTATTAATAGTATAAGTTATATATTTTTTTATATGTACTAATCTATTATATATTTAATTATTATTATTTATTTTATATGACTTAATATTTTTTATTATGTATTATTAATATATTTTTTTTTAATATACATTATATAGTATTAGGTTATATCATATATTCCTAAAATCCTTATTTTTTAATTATCTATATTATCTAACGTATTTATTTATGTAGTTTTATACATTTTTTAAATACTTTATTTTTATTACTATCATTTTTATATATATTATTATTATTATATTATTATAAGTTCCTTTTACCTTAAATTTTTGTTACTTTATATAAAAAGTATTATTTTTTAAATATATTATTCTTTCATTTATTGCTATTACGTGTTTATTTGCTTTAGATTGTATATTATTGTTTAGTATAGTTCATTATATTTGTGTTATTATTTTATTGTTCATTGTTAGTATGATTTGTAGATTATATTGTCACTTATATTATTCTTTATTATTCATAATTTGTTATTTATTTCAATATATGTTGTAATATCCTATCCAAACCATAGATTTCATAAAAACATCTTTTGGATCGACACATTTTATTCAAATGGTTTTCAAAATATGGTGATATGTGATATTTGGGAAACTTCGGGAAGAATTTTGCCCTAACTTATTGGGTTCGATTTTTCTGGTGAAACTTCAGGTATCACATATTTCTTTTTTTAGAAATTTGAGATTTATCAATTTCAAAATAAAAAACCTATTCTCGAGAATTCAAAGTGTTCTACCTTAACTCATTGGGTTCGACATTTTACGTCTCGAGGTAGGAATTTCCTCAAAGAAAGACGAGCTTAATTTTAAAGTCATGAGGTGCTATACCTTAACTTATTGGGCAAAGTGCTTTATTTCTTTGTGATAAGTAAGTTCTGGTTTTCTTTCTAATAAAAGGATCATATTTTCTAATTTTCTTTATTTTCAATATTTAGACATGATTTTATTGATTTGGTACCAATTTTTGGGCGTTATGAGGGTGCTAACCTTTCCTCATACGTAACCGACTCTCGAACTCGTTTTCTTGTTTTTGTGGACCAAAAATGTTTTAAAATAAAACGTTTTACAAGGTGAGCCAATCACACCTAAGTAAAAAAGATTGGTGGCGACTCCCATCTTTGTTTTTAAAGTCGATCCCCATTTTCTAAACTCGATTTTTAAAATGGTTTCGACAGTCATTAATATAAATTTGAGTTTACATGAAATATGTAAGGCAAGCCAATATTATTTTTCTATTATTATAATTGTGTGTATATATATTATATGCATATCAATGATTTTGAGGATTAATGCATGATTATAGTTTGTGTGAATAGGTGTTTATAACCATTATTCAATAAGATATTGACTTGAAAATATTTTTCAAGTATTCATGTGAATATATGTTTAATTATAAGTACAACTTTGAATTTATATGGTCAATTCAGGATAAGTTTTTCTATTTGATTATGAGTACATGTATATGCGTGAATTGGTTTGGTGTTTTTATCCATGCCAAAATTATGAATACATGTGCTTGTTAATTATTTGGCTTTGAACCACTACGTTATTTCTGTATGGTTTTGATATATATTGTTAAGACAACCTTATTTTGGGTTATTTTGGAGTCTATAAGTAATAAAAAAATAGTTTTGATATTTGACTATTGGGTAAATTTTAAATTTGAATATTGGTATATTTATATATATTCTAAAATAACTTAATTGAAGTAAAAAGTCACCAAAGTAATTTTTTTTTGTATAAATTATTTTGTTTTAAAATATAAAAGGTTGTGTGCATGTAACTTAAGTTATGTTAATATTGATTGGCCCAAATGAAAGTTAATAAATTACATGTGCAACTATGGTAATAAACATGTGACAACTATTCGATTTTACATATGAGTAATAAATTGGCCCCAATGAAGATTTATGGTTCGACATGTTCTTATTGTCAATATTTGAATATTACACTAATATATCACTTACAAGTTAATATTTTGTATAAAGATAAAATATTAATAGAGTGTCCGATATAATGAGGTTTACGTTTATTCAAATTATTTTGGTTTAAATTTGAAGTCTTATGGTTTATGATTTATTCAACTATTATTATATTTGCGAACATCCTTGTATGTTGTTTTGGGATAAATATATACATATATATACTATTATATTTTAATTTGATTGAAAGATGAAATTAAGAGAAATATTTTGAAACAAATAAATTCATATTTTGGCTTTTAATTAAGAATGTCTAATAGTTTACATAAATTAGTTGAAACAAAATGCCGCCAAAGTGACATCTTTTGTGTAGATTAGTTTATTTAAAATATTAAGATGATTATATGTTTTTGTGATTCATGCGTTTATTGATTGATCCAAAGGTAAGTTAATATTTGGCAGAATTTCAACGACATCTGTGCTGATAAATGTGTGACAATCATAAGGTATTTTATGTGAGCAATAAGTTAGTCCAAAGATTAATTAATTGTTTGACATAATTTATTGTCAATGTTTGATTGCTACAACAAGAGTATCGCTTACTGTTAATGTAACACTGTAACATCCTGGAAATGGCCTATGCATTTTCGGTTTAATTGTACGAAGTGACATGTTTTATGTACTAGGAAAAAATTTCGAACATTTCTGGAAACCCGGAAATGAATGGAAATGATTTGGAAATGAACATTTTTGGAAACCTGAAAATGTATAGAAATGTTAAGTTTAAAAATGGAAAGTGAACATTTTTGGAAACTAGGAAATGTAAGGAAATGATTCAAAAGAGGAAAGTGAACATTTCAGGAAACTTGGAAATGTAAGGAAATGTCAAGTTTACAGAGCCGAACGAAAATTTTTGGAAACTTAGAAATGACTTAGAAATGTCGAGTTTTAAAGTTTAAAAGAGGAAATTAAGGCAAGGTGGCCTTAAAAGAAAAAGTTTGTGAAATTTGACACACAAACAGGCTTGGAAAAGTGGCCTGGAGATGCCACTTAGGGCCTCTGGAAATGGCGCCACATGCAAGGTGTTGGGCCTGGGTTCGAGTCACTTGGGAAGCAAATAAAAGGAGTTTTATTTTTGCTTCCAGAAGCAGAGGAGTGGACGGCAAGGCTTCTAGAAAAAGGGAGTTTTATTCCCTTTAAATTTCGGCAATTAATGGGATAAATAAGGGATTTAAATTGAATTATTTTTTTTTGAAGAGATAATAGATGGATAAATATGGATTTATTTCTTTTATTTTGATAGATAATGTAACATCCCGAAATTGGGCCTAGGAGAATTGAGCCCAATGGGCCTTAGGCGTAGTAGCGTTTAAATTTTTAGAGAATAAGAGATCGGCTTAAATGCTAGTTAGACCCATTGGATAAGTGATTTTGGAAGGTTAGAGGGCTTCTATGAAGTCCCGGGATCAAATATTGGCTTTGGGGAAATTTTGGTTTTAGGTGAAAAAAAAAAAACCTGGAAGTTGGCAGATAGGCCTTAAGAATAAAATATGGAGAAAAATAACACAAGTGGAGTGTATGGTGTAGTGGCAAAGTGACGCCACATAAGAGACAAGGGGGTGACGCCACAAGGGAAGGAAGGAGGTCCAAGGTTCAAGTCTTGGCTTTTGCATTTTGGTTTCTTTTTGCTTGGACCTTAGAATTTGGCCCATAGTTTATATTTAGTTGCGCATGGTTTAAGACACAAGAGGAGCTTGTGGCCAAGTGGTTAGCGGCGTCGATTATGTTGCAAGGGAGCCTGGGTTCGAATCTCATGAGAAGCAAGGGAGTATTTATTTTGCGGATTGGACGGCAAGAGTTTCAGTTGAATTTAAACTCTACTGAGGAAGGGATCCCACATCGGAAAGACACAAAGAATGAAGGTGAAGAGCTAGCTATATAAGGAGCATCCTAGGAGGAGAGTAAACACATCTTGGAGGGCATTTGGGCACAAGAGTGATCGGAGCGCGGATTAGCCCCAGAGTCCTATCAGGTGTGTAACTCTCTTTACTCTAGTTGTAGAGCGGCAAAATGCCGAAATGCTGGTTACACGGCATTAGTAGCCATACAAGCGTGCGAGCGCATGTGTGGGGCTTCGACGCGATAGTTGAGGCCATCAGTAGTATTCTTGTGGGTTGGGGCTGCTTGGGCCGAAGTGGGCCCAATGGGCCCGTGGGCCCATATGAGTAAATTGCATGATTGGTTAGTATATGTTGAACTAGACTAGGTGGAACTTTTATACGTGGCTAGATTTGTGCTAGGTGGGCCACACGAGCGTGTGGGCTCGGATGGGCCGAAATCGGGTTTTAGGCCCAATCGTCCGGTACGACCGGAAATGGTAGCTGAGTCGCTAGTGGTGACATTAGGCCTTCGAAAAGGCCATTTTAGTTGTGAATTTACGAAAATACCCTTGGTGGGTAAATTACGAAAATACCCTTAGTAGGTAAAATTACGATTATACCCTTAGAGGTTGATTAGCATGATTATGTTGTTTAGTTCTGGCCGATTGTAGGGGAAGGCTTGATCTCGCATATCTCGGGTTGTGGCTAGTGCTCGAAAAGTGTTAAGGAATGGGGGATCTAGTGCGTTAGATCTTGATCTACGGGAGTTGATAGTCGCATTAGTAACCAGGTGTGTACACACACACACTCTTCTGGTAATTTATGTGCTTATTATATTATGTGCACAGTTACACACTTATCTGTTATTGTATCTATATATATGATGTGTGTGTTTGGATCTATGGAAGGTGGATTGAATATCATTATGGTATAAGGCACGGGGTCAGGTAAGTCCCTGTTATGATGCTTTTGGTAAGCATAGTATATCTGGTATGTGTGCTATCATACATGAGGGTGGATGAACAATATGTATGTTGCTAAATAAGCATGATGTATATTTCTGTTAAAATGCATATTAGTGGTTGATGTGGGTTGTACGAGTGGAGGGGGCAGTGATATTTTGTGCTGACGAGCACCAGTGTTTTGGTAACACAACTTTGTGACTTTGGGTCACCAGAGGTTTGGCACCTCAGCGTCTCGTCCCCGTGGTTTCGCACCACAGTAGGTTGGCCCCACAATGCGGTATTGAGGAATTGACGCCAGTGATTTGGTATCACACGATGGGTTGGCCCCATCAATTGATTTGTGACTTCGGTCATCAGTGTTTTGGTAACACACTTTGTGTCTTTGGGACACCAGTGGTTTGGCACCACATTGACGGATTTCGTGTCTTCGGACACCAGAGGTTTGGCACCTCCAGTGATTTGGCATCACATCTGTGACTATACGTCACCAGTGGTTTGGCACCACCAGTGGTTTGGTACCACACGGGGTAGAGAAAGGTGTTGTGGATGGCTAGGTTGGGTGCATATTAATTGGATGCATGATGATCATGGTTATGTTTGTATATGATATTTTTGCTAATCCGGGAAAAAGGGTTGCACACTGAGTCTTGGTGACTCACCTTTTTCCTTAACTGTTTCAGGTAGTGCATAAAGCTGGACCGGGATCGGAGAGGACAAGGTGGCCCATGCCGAAGATCAAGTTTAATTATATTATGCTTAATTTTGATACAAGTATTTCATTTTAGTATTGGTTTGTAATAAAGGCCATTCTATTATTTTGGTATTACTTTAACTATGGTTATTTAATTTAAGTTGCTAGGTGGAAATGATTTATGGGTTGCATCCTATTTATTCAAACCGGTTTTCATATACTAAAGCTTTAAAAATGCATAAGTTTTAATAATAAAGTTTTACTCAAAAGCTTCAATGGATAAGTTTTCCAAAATTCAACAAACTACAATGTTTTATCTTAAATTAGAAAGATTTTCAACCGTCTTTTCCCAGGGACATAACCAGATTCGGTCGTAGTGAATGGGCCGGGTTTGGGGATGTTACAGATAAGGAAGAGATAAAATAGGATTATTATTAGTATTATTTTTATTAAGAGATAAGAGATAATAAAGGATATTTCTTTAATTATTTTAAATTAAAGAGATAAAGCTATCAAATAAAGAAGAGTGGTGGCCAACTAAGGGATTCTGAGTAGTAGTTCGGCTATAAAAGGAGGAAAATAGGGCTACTCATCAATTCTTTCTTCCTTCTCTTCTCTCTGCCGAAAGTTCCCTAAGACATTCCCCTCTCTCTGCCGAAATTTTCCTAGCCAATTCTCTCTTTTCTCTGCTATTTTGTTAAAACCAAAAACCCTAGTAAAGCAAGCCAATCTCTTCATCTTTCTTTCTTCCTATTTCTCCTTACCAATCCATTCAAAAGCCGAATCTTGGAAAGGCTTCAAGCATAGGTGCTGTCGATTTCTTCAAAGGTAAGAGCAAGTTTGATTTCCATTCTTTTCTTTTAGATTAGCCGAGAGATAATCTAACCCCATATATTTTGGTTGCCGAATATGGAAGGATCTTTCGGGATTATCAGAGTAGACGACTAAAAGGAGGAGTATTCGGGATTTCTAAGATTAAGGTAAGACATGTGAATATTCGGCCAAAGGCCTTGATTTATGTTTTGATGATTAAGATTAAGTCTAACGTAAGGTTTTAAGGATTTCGACATTCCTAGGGAAACAAGGAACAGTTTCGGGATTTGTTGGTGATCCAACCGGCAACAAGGTAAGAACACTAATCCTACTAGGATTTGGAATTTTGGCCGAATGGCTTTTTATTAAGGTAAAAAGTGATTAATCAATTGTAGGAACTTGAGATCTAAGGCAGTAGATCAGATCTCGGGATCTCAAGGAATCTGTTAAGCGAATCAGGTATGTACCCCACACTATTTCATAATACGTTTTATGGCTGTGTTAAATAATATATGTGATATTAAGAATATGAAAGTGGCTAATGTACCATGATATGGTACTAAGTACTCAGGTATGTTTCCTACTTCTACTAGGAATATGAAAAATGTTATTCGTAACATGAGAATATGATAAGAATGTGAACTTGGGCATGTAATTGCATAATATGTTATGGGCATATGGGTTTGTTTGAAAGGGGAAGTGAAAAGTGGTGACCTAAGACCACAGTAATCTGAAAGTGGTGACCTAAGACCACAGTAATCTGAACGTGGTGACCTAAGACCACGAATGCGGTGACCTAAGACCGCAATTTGGAGTGTAGCGGAAGGAGGGTCGACTTAGTAGTCCCCACGGTGTGACTGGCAGGTACGGGGGTGTGTAGCGGATGGACAATTAGGTTTGGGTTTGGGAATGCATCATAACTTGTATTTTATGTTTTGAATGTGTAACTATTGTATGTCTGATTCTATTATGATTTAGTGTCGTGTACACATTGAGTCTGTTTGACTCACCCCGTTGTGGGACCATGTTTCAGGTGATGAACAGTGATGGACCGGGACGGCAGTACTTGTGGTGGCCATGCTCAACATGAAGTTTATATTTTTATGGACTCTTGAATTTATTTTAGTACTTTGAAATATTTTGGAAACTATTTGATGTAATAAGGCCATAAGGCCATGATGAACGATTTTTATTTCTACTTGTTGTTTTATTGTGTTACAAATTTTGATTAGGTTAAAGACTAAGTATTTTATTTTAAAATATACTCGATATGTTTATTACTTAAAATTAAAAAAAAGGTTTTCTAATATAAAAATCCAGTTTGTTTTCAACACAAGCCCAACCCAAACAATATTTTTTTTAAAATCACACAAGTTTTCTCTAAGTAACAAAAGAATTTGAAACCGGTTTTCTTGAGAAACATACCAAATCTGGTCAAAGCTCGTGGGCCGGGTTTGGGGTGTTTCAAACACCCTTATCCCGTATCCGTCGCCAGAGTAGGGTTACGAGGTATTACCGATCAATTCACAACACATAGCATACATTTATCAAACATAAAGCATTCATTCTCATAAATCATTCAACACAATTACATTGTCTCTTATAAAGGCCTACGAGGCCTTAAACATGTTTTAGAAGTGGTTCGGGACTAAACCGATAACATACGAAATTTTTGGAAACTTAGAAAAATTTTAACCATACAGGGGTCACACGCCCGTGTGAACAGACCGTGTGCCTCACAAGGCTCCAGACACGCCCGTGTGGAAACAGGGCATACATACCGACTTGGGTCACACGGCCAACCACACGCCCATGTGCCAGGCCATGCCAAACCTGTAGGGTATACTGACTTATGCAACACGACCAAGTCACACGCAATCCTTGTGCCAATTAGGGGGTATACTAACTTGTACCACACGGCCAGTCATGTAACACCCCTAACCCATATCCGTCACCGTATTAGGGTTAAGAGGCATTACCAATCAAATCATAACTTTTAACCTTCATTATTCATACATCATTAAATCAAAATCAAGCAATGTCTCTAAGTCCCTTAATAAGGTCTACGATACCTTAAACATGCATTAGAAAGGGGACGGGACTAAACCAGGCACATACGAAATTTTTTGAAAATCAAACATTTTTTTCAAAGTTACAGAGGTCACACGCCTGTGTGGGGAGGCCGTGTGCCTCACACGGCCTCAGACACACCCGTGTGTCCAAGCTGTGTCAAAACAGGGCATATATACTGACTTTTCCACACGACCGAAGACACGCCCGTTTACTGATCGTTGATTTCAGAGTTTTAAATTTATAAAAAGAATGATCGAACCTGAAAACTAAATATGACAACAATTGAGGCAAGTGCACCTATCAAACAGTAGTATAGCTTAGGAAAGACCGGATTGTCGAACCCAAAGGAACTAAAAGTACTAATACTAACTATCTTTTTATTATCTAGCCTAAAATAATTGAAGATGTTGTTTAATCTAAATTTAACTAACTTACTAAGCTAAAGACGCAAAGACAAAAAGAATGAATTAAGGAAATACTGTTGGGAAAACTCAGTTGATTAAGACGATACCCTTAGGAAGAATCCAC
The DNA here is from genome assembly GCA_005393395.2 of Gossypium australe. Taxonomy (NCBI): domain Eukaryota; kingdom Viridiplantae; phylum Streptophyta; class Magnoliopsida; order Malvales; family Malvaceae; genus Gossypium; species Gossypium australe. Next base: position 10,457,524 of record CM016622.1, on the reverse strand, counting down.
CTAGGTTTCACTTGTTATTTGACACTGAACCAGACGATTTATTCACTTGACTTGATCCGTAAGATTCCCTAAGTTATATTAAACCCTCTCTCGAGGCGAATAACGTCTAACTCTAGGTTGATTAATTGGAATCTCTTTCTAATTAAAACCCCTAGAATCGCATTAACTCGATCTATGGACTCCCATATTAGGTTTCACCCTAATCCGGCAAAATCTCGTCACCCTATCTCTAGGCGCGCGATCAACTCCGCTTAATTATGCTAGATCTACTCTTAAGCAGGGACTTTTGCTCCTCCACCTAAGCACATCATACTTGAATTAATATCTCGAAAATATTAACACAAGAATTTAGCACACATAATTAAGAACAAATCAAGTATTTATCATATAGTTTAGAAAACAATAACAAGATACGTCTTAGGTTTCATCCCCTTCAAGTATCTGAAGGGTTTAGTTCATAACAATAAAAGAAACATCTCAGAAGAAAAGAATAAACAAAACATAAGAAATCCCTAAAACTCCCTAAAGGAATTGAAGGAGAGATCTTCGGTCTTGAGTAGAATTCCGGCTTCTTGAGATGGATCAACTGGCTATCTTCGAGTGATCTCCACAAATCTGACCTTTCTGGCTCGGCTCCTTGGCCTAGCTAACCGCCCCCTTTCAGGTTACACTTACGGGGTTTATATAGGCTTTTGAAATAGGTTTCTTTGCCCCTAAGTATCCAAATCCGAATGAAACTCTTTCTTCTTGCAATAGGGACACGCCCATGGCACACACCCGTGTAAGTCGTGGCCAGGCCGTGTTCAAGCCTGTTGAATGAGGCACGGCCGTGTGGATTTTGGGTCAGGCCGTGTCGATTTCGTGATATGGCCCATTTACTCCGTTTTGGGCCCGTTTTCCGTTCTTTTCGTCCTTGGGTGCTCTCCTGGGTATAAAACATGAAAACAAAGGATTAAGAGCACCAAATCACATAATTCGAGGCTTAAATCATCCAAAAGCATGCTAAATTTGGGCCTAAAATATGTTACTTTTACGGTTTATCATGTGCTTCACCCGTGGTCGACACCGACTTCTTTCACACGGCCAGTCACACACCCGTGTGTCCAGCCCGTGTGCTAGTCTGACTTGTTTCAATTTGAAAACTTAAGAGACATGGTCGAGCCACACGCCCATGTGCTCAACCGTGTGGGCAAATATAGGCCATTCGCAAGGCCAATTTGCCACCCACACTTTGGGTCACACCCACAAGCATCAAACCGTATTATTTCATACCCCAAATGGCTTCCATACATACCAAAACATTGCATAGTTAAACTCTTAACATCATCATTCATTTTCCTATACAACTTCAACTTAACTTACCAATCCAATGACCAATTTCACAACCAAATCATATAATCCATTCATCATTCAATCCTTATCAAATCTAAATATGAAACTTACCATTTTCATTTTTACTAATTTATGTCAAAATGATCATTCACATAGAACACACATATACACATATTACCATCCTTTACACATACCCAAAACATATACCAAAATCATTAAGCTATCAAGCCATATCACATGGCAAGATCTATACTTCTCAAAACATACCATAATGACTAGCCTATACATGCCATATACCAAATATATACAACTTCCAAAAGTACCAAAATAGATAGCCAATAGTGTGATTGAGTCACTGACGATTCCTGAATCCGAGCTAGCTTTAATGACTCTGTAAAACAGAGAAATACTTCACACACTAAGCTTAAAAGCTTAGTAAGTACACCATATAACACATTTAACTCAACAAATCAATTTCAGTATATAAAAATAGACTATCACATGGTTCAATTCATAATGATATACAATTTCATTCATAGTCATTACTCACATAATCATCCATTTATTCATATACGATATCATCAACCACATAGGTTCCATACATACCTGTGCCAACACTTAGTTAATGATCACTTTTGCTACTCAATGTTCAATACCACATTTTGATCAATCTTCATTAATCATTTGATTTACTCGCACACTTAGTGCCAATTTCTTAGCTGAAGCTTTAATGTCATCGCACACTTAGTTCCTTTACATTAAACTGAATTTGACTCGATATCGCATACACAGTGCCAATCAATGTAGTCGATACTTTCTTTATTCCGCACACATAGTGCCATTCACCACTGAATCGAGTCTATTTACGCACACTTAGTGCCTCATCTCTTCAAACTCATCATTCACATTACTATCTCAACAACCACATTTCCATTCATTGTATAACATGTAAAAACAAATTTAACAATTCGTATTATACACGAACTTACCTTGGATAACGACGGATGAAATTGACTACTCGACTACTTTCGACTTCCCCGATGTAATTCTGATTTCTTTCGTTCTTGATCTATATAAATTCAAATTTAACTTATTCATTCACCAAATCATTCAATTTAATCCAAATACACATATTTAAGTCATTTTACAAATTAACCCTCACATTTTTACATTTTGACATTTTAGTCCATATTTCATAAAATCATCAAATACACATAATTTCCATTTACACATGCTTAACCAAATTTTCCCTTAGATCAAATAAGCCCACATATTTCATTTATTTCACATTTTAGTCCTTCAATTTCTCATTTTCACAATTTAGCCCATTTTACTCAAATTCATCAAAAATTCAAAAACAAAATATGTTAACTCAACAATAAATTTCCATATTTCACCAACTATCAACATAAAGCTCACATATTCATCAATGACACATCTCAAAATCATAATCAAATTCTAAAATTAAGACATGGGCTTGATAGAATGCTAAGCAACGATCACAAAAACGTAAAAACCACTAAAAATCGAGCTCAAAACATATCTTGATTGAGCTATGCAAGTGCCGAATATTTCAAAGCCATAACTCTTTCTTTTTCTTTCAATTTTCGGCAATGGATGATGATAATGGAGCTTATTTTTGTTTTGTTTTATTAATATTAACATTAATATGCCTTTTACCATTTTACCCTTAATTAAAACATTATATATTCATTCATTTAATGGTCATTTATGTCCATCTCCACTATCAAAGGTCTAATTACAACATAAGGACTTCTCGTTTAATAAGCCATGACAATTAAGCACTTTAACAATTAGCACACAGCTTTTGCATTTTATGTGATTAAGTCCTTTTTCGCAATTCGATACACAAACGGTAAAATTTTCACACAGAACTTTCAGACATACTTTATCACATACTGTAAACACAGAAAATAATATTAAAATATTTTTTCGACCTCGAATTTGTGTTCTCGAAACCACTATTCCAACTAGGGTCTAAACCGGGCTGTTACAAGTCACACGCCCGTGTGTGAGACCATGTGGAGCATACTGACTTCAATTCAATTTCAACACCAGGGGAAAGATGGTTGTGTAACATGACCGTGTGTCACACACGGCTGAGACACACGCCCGTGTGGACAAAAATAGGCCATTTGCAAGGCCAATTTGCCACCCCAACTTCAATGTACCTACACAAGGCAAAATGGTACCATTTCATCATACAATTAGGCAGCCAAAATCATCAGTCAAATGCACAATTCATAGCATTATAATTTCATCCATTCCAATTCTCAAATCACTACCATTTACTTAGCCAAATACATGCCAAAACAATATCAAACAATATGGTTCGTTTACCATAATTCACATATACATAACTTACCCTATAAATAACCAACACAACATCTAAAATCATACATCATCAAGGCATTTCTCAAGCATTTATACTTCACAAATCAATTAACCATTTGAGAAACTATAAAACCATAACCACATTCATACCAAACATACCAAAATAAGCCATCACTCATGGCTATATATACAAACCAAAACTTATACATCTACAAGCCATATCTCATGGCTATAATCACAACCAAAATACCACATCTAACATATATATGTCATATACCATAAATATATAATTCAAAAGTACCAACTTAGATGTTTGATAGTGCGATGATTTTTCCGACGACTCCCGGATTCGAGCTAGCCTTGATTCACTATAAAACATAGAAAAATAACACGAAGTAAGCTTCATAGCTTAGTAAGCTCGTATGTGAATAACTTATTTCATCGAATAAATGCAAACAACATTGCAAGGGTTTTGATTTGTTGTGGAGAAATGAAAGGAATTCGTATTGACCCCCGTTTGATAGATTCAAAGAGACGAACCAGAATAGACGCTTTTCACCTGTGGTTAGAGATGAAAAATGTTTGAACAGATACAATCTAAATTTCCTGGAACTCCGTAATTCCTTCTTTGTTTGCTCCTAAATAGGAAAAATTCTGATCTTTATGAGACATGGAAGTGGAAGAATCTTTCTGAGTATGGCATGGTAACTCAGTGTATGGTACCAGCTAGGGTATGATCAATACCTTATAAATCTTCTTTTGAAGATCAATGCTAAGCTTGGACGGTTACCTTTATTCCGCGATCGAGTTAAAGTCAAGCTTAAATAAGAGCAAGGAAATGAAGGATAAGATTAAAATATTAGAATCGACGTTGCACAACTATGAGCTCCGGATCGATCTTCTTGAAACAAATAAAGGGCGTTGGAAAGAAGAGCTTCACTATTCTCACGATCGAGTCAGAAGTCGAAATTATCTCATGGGTAAAGCAATATGCCAGATTCGACTTGGGTAATATAGGCAGATACATTAAACGCAGATTGTGGTCAAGAGTTGGCTTTGTTGTATAGGGAAGTCAGAACACTAGGACCTAGAGCGAAAGTATATAGTCGTCCGTTTTATGTAAAGGATTTTGTTTTCTAATAAAGTTTTCTAAAATGAAGTTGATCAGAATCGATACCTCTTTGCATTCATGCATTTGCATTATATTGCATCATTTGCATTAGACTTATATACAAAGACCCTAATTAGGTAAAAATATTTCAGTTAACCTAGAAAATATGGAGCAAAGGTTGGAAAGAATGGAGCAAATGCAAATACAGATGCAGGGGCAATTGATCGAGATCCAACAAGAAATGCGGGAATTCCAAACGAATATGATAGGCCAGCTAACTCAGTTACTAGCCAAAGGGCTTGAAAAAAGGAGTAGCCCAGTGGACAATAGTGAGGATGATGAGGAAGACATCGTTTATTCTCCAATGGGTATCCCGATTCAACCAGGCACACATCTGCATGGGGGACCCGTCATTATTGAACAGGCGGATACTTCGACAGTGTTGAAGTTTCCAATGGTTTCAATTTTTGACCTGAATAATGATCAAGCCAAACCGGTTGCTCTAGTAGAAACAAGAGAAAGAGGAGAAGTGACCTCAAAGGCCTTAAGGAAGAAGGAAAAGAAAACTGGTAGATATAACAAGAACCACTCGGAGCCAATTACAATGAACCAACCAAGGACGGTAATTACCAACGATCAGGCTTCTCCAAAGTAAAATTCTGGAAAGCTCCAGTTTACGCCAGTCCCGATGACGTATAAGGAGCTATATCAAAATTTATTTGATGCGCATATGGTGTCCTCATATTATCTGCGGCCGCTGCAACCTCCCTTCCCAAAATGGTATAACGAGAATACCCAATGTGAGTACCACGCGGGAATAAAGGGCCACTCAATCGAAAACTGCAATACGTTTAAAAAGTTGGTTGAAAGGTTTATTAAAATAGGAGTTGTGAAGTTCGATGATCCATCTAAACCTGATCACTTTAATGAGGTAGGAGACAAGAAAGTTGCTGCTCCTTGAAGAAATCAAAGAACGAAGTTTCCAAACCCTTGTGTACTTGGGAATGTTTTGAATAATAAGACTGTGGAAGAAATCTTTGTACTTTTAAGGCTAATCTAGAATAATGTTCAAAACAGGCTTGTTGCCTTGGGCCTAGAGGCAACAAGAATTCTTTTGTGAAATAGGCTTATGTTCAAAATTTTATTTCAATAAAATGCATCTGTTTGAGCACATATTCTTTTATTCTTTCTATTTTAAACTGTACATTCTTTGGTTTCTATTCTTTCATTCTTTATTCATGACCATATCAATAATCATCCTTAGAATCATTTATTCTTTGGATCTGTTTGTCTTCGTACCTAGGTATCCAGATATCAATGTCATGAGCGACGTTGTTACTGACTCCCTTTTTGAACAAGATATGAGTCTAGGGGATCTCAGGATTTTGAAGATGACAGAGATAGCGACATCTCTTCTGACTTGTTAAGAACGGTTTAACAAGATGAAAAACAGACCTTACCATACAAAGGGTCATTGGATATTGTGGGCCTGGAAAAAGGGTGAAGATCGGAGCTCATCTTACCATAGAAATAATGCGGACATTGTAACAGTCCAATTTTAATAGTGTCGGAATAGTGATTCGAGATCACTAAATTTGACGAAAAGTTAGAAAATTTTGTTAATCTATAATTATAAGTTAAGTGTGATTTTAGAAATATTTTAAAATTAGTGAATTTTGTGAACTGAAAGAATTAATTAGAAAAATTGGGCCAAAAACGAGGTATTGAGACCTCGAATTCATAAAGTGAGCCATAAATATTTCTAAAAATATTTATGGAATGTCATTAAGTTATTATTAAACTTTCGTTAGAAAATTTTAACGTTTGGGTAGGAAATTAAATGAAAAGGACTAATTTGAAATGAAAGTAAAAGTTAAATTATAGATTAAAAGAAATTATGAAGGACCAAAATGGTAATTATACCATTTTGTATAGTTGAGGTTATAGAAAAATCTGAGATTTTTAAGGTATATTATTATATTATTATATTATTATATTATTATATTATTATATATATATAGGAACAAAAAAAAAACAAAAGGAAAGGGGGGAGAGAAACAGAAAAGAAACAGAGAGAATAGGCAAACGAAACAGAGAAGGAAAGAAGGAAGGAAAGAAAAGAAAGAAGAAAGGGATAATTAAAAGTTTGAAGCTTGGAAGTTGATAGGTAAGTCAATTTAGCCCTTTTTACTTAATTTTGATGTTTTAGAAGCCTTGGAACAAGGTTTTGATGAAGCTAAGTTGTCATATTGAAAGTTTATGAGTTATCAAGTATAGTTTATGTTGAACAAAAATATGAATTAGGGACTTAACTGAATGAATTTCAAGTTAGAATTGAAAAATGGATTTAATTGAGAAGTAAGATGTAAGTTTTATGCTGTAGGGATTAAATTGAGGAAAATATGCTAAAAATTTAGTAGTTAAATTTGAGTTTGGATGGAATTTGAATAGAAAAGAAGTATGAATTAAGTTAGGAAAGTAAGTAAACTTAATTAGGATTAAGTTGTAAAATGAGTTATAAGAAAACAATTTTGGGACAGCAGCAGTAAGGTAAATTTGAAAAATCACCAAAAATGTTATAAATTGAATTAGAAGTTGAGTGAGATATGAAATTAAAGCTTATTGAGTCTATTTTCATATGAAAGAAATAGAGAAAGAAAAGAAATTCTGTATTTTGAGATATTTAGATTTTGGTAAGACTGGTTTAGAGTAATTTCGAGATCCCCTGTTCTGACTTGGAAAAATCATCAAAAATTGTATAAAAATAATTTGGGAACATAATTTATATGGTTAGATTTCTTAATGAGTCTAGTTTTATAAGAAATAAACTATAACATCATCTGAATTCTATATAAAAATATAATTAAATTTTAGCAAAGAGTGGTCGAAACTGTTAGACAACAGAACAGGGGTGATTTTAAAGAATAAACTGTACTTATTGGCTAAATCAAAAATTCTGAAAATTTTATGACAAGAAGATATGTGAGTCTAGTTTCATAGAAAATTTACGGATCTTAATTTGGAATTCTGTAACTCAAGATATAGATAATTTAGTGACTATAACTCAAATGGACAGTTTTGAATATACTTATGAGTAATTAATGAAATTATTGATAATGTTATTTATAGCATGTTATATACATTAAGGATGTGGAATGGAGAGGAGGAGGAGGAAAATATGTATGAATATTCAGCTAGCATGGCTAATTTGTAATGTTTTAGACTCAGGGACTAAATTGAATAAAAGTAAAACTTATGATTAATTTTGTAAAATGTGGAAATGATCAATTTGCATGAAATGGATTATTTTATTATTTAAAATTGCAAAATTGAATGAAATTATTAATTTAGATTAAGATCGATTTAAAAAAATCAATGAAAATAGAAAATTTCCAAAGTGCCCCTGAATCTTGATATTTCTGCAAATTTAACCAGGTAAGTTTGTGTAACTTAATTATGTGATATAAGGAAATATAAGTTGATGGTATGTGAAATATTGATATGATGAATTAACTGTTTTATGTTTATGAAGAAACGGCAAGTGAATGATATTTATCACGACATGTAAATATGTGATTATCTTTAATATGATAATACAAGGTAATTAAGTATGATGAAACGAGTAATAAATTCAAGTAAGACATGTCGTTAAAAATTAAATATATTTAAGGGATAATATGTTTGATTTTGATTGATTTCAAATATAAATGCTAGATGAAATAAAATGTCTGATAAATAAATTTGTAATTCCGGTAATGCCTTGTACCCTATTCCGACGTTGAATACGGGTAAGGGGTGTTACAGACATCATTGAGTTATTTTCAAAAAGACTCAAAGACGTTTTGCATGATCATATCAGGACATGCTTGGGCTAATAAGACGCGCCCTAAATATGAGGATTGGGCACTACTAATTTGCAGAGAAAGAGATGGTATCAACTATACCGTATCTAAGGAAACAAGATTCAAGGGCTTACTCCAGTTCTTTACAAATTTTTCATATGTGGGGCATGGATATTATGGGGCCAATCTTGTCAAATGCTTCTAGTTGACATCGATTCACTGTCATGGTCATTGTCTATTTCACTAAGAGGGTGAATGTTGCTTCATATGCCAATATTGCAAAGTCGACAGTCATCACAAAAAAAAAACACCAAAAAATGATGAATAAAGGAAAGGATCAGAAACCAGTACAGAATGTATAACTGTATAAAGTTAAAGTTTACAGTTTGTCCAGAGATCCGATAGCATATTACTGTACAGAAAAAGCTACCAAAAGAAAATAAAAAAAAGGAGAAAAACAAAAATTATGAAAAATGACTTAGACTTGTAAGGATTGGCATAAGAAGCTACCATCGGCCAGAACCTTCGCAGGGGCAACATGTTGGTTTATGGATTTGAAGCATTTTGTCATTCAAACCTAATCGAAGAAAAGGTTAAAAGTTATCCACCACGGTCATATGATGCGAGCTTACGTTAAAGAAGTTCATTTTAGGGAATTCGAAACCTGATGTTGAAAAAGATTTTTCCTCTACAAAACGATTCTAGAGGAAAGCATATTCTGAATTGGGAAATACCTTATGTTGAAAAGGCCTATTTTGGAGGGGTATTGATATTGATCGAGATGAATGGCGAATACATGCCTAATCCGGTGGATTCAGGTTTAGTCAAGAAGAATTTTACCTGAAAGGGAAAAGGGTCAAGGTGAAAACCCGCAAAGGGTGCCTTGAGTTAAAAAAAAAATAAAAAAATAAAAAAGAAAAAAAGGGAAAAAAAAGAAAAAGAAAAAGGAGAGGCCAAGGCGAAAACCCGCAAAGGGCGCTTTGAGACCAAAAGGGCTTTGAGCTGAAAACCCGAAAAGGGCGGCTCAAATTTTGATTAAAAGTGGGGCATACAGTAGTCTTGTTACTTCTGAATTAGCAATGAGGAAGTATGTTACATCTTGGGGGCATCGACAGAAGTACTCCGGATCCCCTAAACACATACTGAGTTTAAAATGGTCCTCAAGAGATCGGAACAGAGAAGCTTAGACTACGATATCTGGGGCACCTAGTTTCCCATTTTACCTATTTTAAATCTTTGATTACTTTATTCTTTAATCAATTTTTATTTTATAGCCTTTGCTATCTATGCTTACCTTATTCTTTTTAAGATACACCAATCAATTTTCATTTATTGCCTTGGTTATCTTTAATTAGCTTATTTGTTTCGAGCTATACTAATTTCTTTCTTGTCCATTTTTGTAATCTTTTTCAAGCATTTTTATTGAAATAACAATTTATGGACTAATAATATTTTCATGAAAGGAGTTTCACATATTACTCTGGAAGCTTCTAAATAATATAACAATCTGATACAGGATTATTGTTCAGAACTCACCAAGCCTAAGAGATTGGAAATATTGGAAATTGATTATCTTTTCGGATTCTTATTGGTAAGATAATTCCGTTGGTAATACCATATTGACAAATGACGAACGAGGTCAAATCCAAGAGTAAAAGGGGGTTATTGTCTGGATACCTTACATCTAGTCAGACACATATATCTGGTCATTACACCCAGGGAATGGCGTAACAGATTGAAAGTGATACAAGTTCTGTACCTCTGAGTGGTAACAGAAATATGAAAGAAACCAAATGTCATTCCCCTAAAGTTGCAGTGGGAGATACCAACTTTACGTCCAAGGTTCAAGCGGGGCTGACTCAGAAATTACATTGGGGCAAGCTGGTTGAACAGAGCATGATTGATGAATAAGAATGGAAAAACAAATGAGTGATAACACTTAAAGTAGGAATCATACTCATAGCATTTTTACATCATAGCAAATCTCATTCGGAGCATTTGATTAATTACAATCTTTGCATCCTAATCCTTTAAAAGGAATCATTTTCATAACATGTTGCATTCATGTCACTGATTACACATGGAACCGAGTCTACAGGACATGTCTTTCGGTGTGGAGTAGCAATATCGGTAAATATAGCAGATTTGACATTCCTGAAGTTGCAGGAAGCAGATTGAAGACATCAGATCGAATACATCAGTCTGGTGATCCCTGAGTTTGCAGGGATCAGATTGAAGATAGTAGATTGAAGATATCAGTCTGGTGATCCCTGAGTTTGCAGGGATCAGATTGAAGATAGTAGATCGAAGACATCAGTCTGGTGATCCCTGAGTTTGCAGGGATCAGATTGAAGATAGTAGATCGAATACGTCAGTTTGGTGATCCCTGAGTTTGCAGGGATCAAATTGAAGATAGTAGATCGAAGACATCAGTCTGGTGATCCCTGAGTTTGCAGGGATCAGATTGAGGATAGTAGATCGAAGATTTCAGTCTGGTGATCTCTGAGTTTGCAGGGATCAGATTGAAGACATCAGATTGAATACATCAGTCTAGTGATCCCTGAGTTTGCAGGGATCAGATTGAAGATAGTAGATTGAAGACATCAGTCTGGTGATCCCTGAGTTCGCAGGGATCAGATTGAAGATAGTAGATCGAAGACATCAGTCTGGTGATCCCTGAGTTTGCAGGGATCAGATTGAAGATAGCAGATCGAATACGTCAGTCTGGTGATCCCTGAGTTTGCAGGGATCAGATTGAAGATAGTAGATCGAAGACATCAGTCTGGTGATCCCTGAGTTTGCAGGGATCAGATTGAAGATAGCAGATCAAAAGATAGTGGATACTGCCTTCATGAAGTTGAAGCTATCAAACTTACTGGAATCAAGATGAAGTTCCAATACTGTGGAAGTTGCAGTGGAGTTGAAATCATTTGAAGAAGACGAGGATCAAAGAAGTCAAACCTCGACCAAAACCGGGCAAAATTGGTCCTTTTATAGTCTTTGCTCTATTCTCGTTACACGACAATGAGCAAAGAGGGGCAGCTGTAAGTACCTAATTTTGCCCGGGCTTAATAAAAAATAATAATAAATGTCCAGAATGTTTATTACAGTCCATTTACAACCTTTGACCCAAACCTAGCAGACCAAACCTACCAGACCCAACCAAGCCCATTACACCTTAACCCAAACTGCCTAGACCTAAAACACCTGTGGCCCAAAAGGCCCAAAGCATTGCAAAAACAGAAGCCTAGGGTTTCTGGGAAACCCTAGGCGCCGCATGCCCCAGCAAACACTACCAGTCGCGCCGCTTCATCAGGAAACCAGATCGTCGCGCCGCAAATCTCGCCCCAGTAAGATCCCGATCGTCACGCCGCCATCTCCGTCGTGAGATCTCTGATTCTAACCTGCAAAAAGAGAAAGAAATCGCAGTAGCAGATGTATTTCTTTTTAATTTTTTCATTTCGGGGCTATAAAACCCCAAAATCTGTAAAACAAAGGGGAGGGATATGGTTATTGATACAGACCAAGAGAATACACGGGGAGATAAAAAAATCGAAACAGAATACATTTTTTAACTAAGGTGATTTTATTTATTTTGTGATTCTTTTAAATCTATGTTTTTTATATTACATAAATACTGTTAAAAGAAGAAAAGGAGTAAAGAGGGCGAATATTTTACCTGTGCGCCGCCGTTTTCGGAGGCGCGTGAGGCGCGTGGCCAAGGACTCGGAGAACGGAGCTCCGACGAGGGGAAGAGAGTTTCAGAGGCTTTCTTTAGTTTTTTTTAAAAATGGTGCCAGAATGATTTTTTTTTGAAACAAAACTGACTTATATGGGAAAAATAAAACGGCGCCGTTTTGATTAAGCAGGTCCGCGCGTTGACCCGAAAACCCGATCAGGGTCTGCGCGTTTTATTAAAAAGGGAATTTTATCCCTTTAGTCCTTCCGAAATTTCATTGTTTTCAATTTAGTTTAACTCAAATTTTTAATTTTTATTAAATTAACCCTAAACTGTTCATTTGGTTTCAATTTAATCCCTCGGTCCGTTTTAAAGGAAAATCAGAACGACGTCGTTTCGTAAAAAGGTTTAATTGATACATTAGTCCCTGGGTTTTAATACGCGTTTTTGATTTAATTCTTTTAATCTGTTTAATTGCTGTTTAACCCCTTTATATTTATTTAATCTTAAATTTCTTTTTTTAATTTAATTTAAATTATTTTGTTATTGTATTAAATGTTTTATTATATTAAATATTTTTATTATTTGTGTATTAATTTATTAATAGTATAAGTTATATATTTTTTTTATATGTACTAATCTATTATATATCTAATTATTATTATTTTTTATATGACTTAATATTTTTATTATGTATTATTAATATATTTATATTATATAGTATTAGGTTATATCATATATTCCTAAAATCCTTATTTTTTAATTATCTATATTATCTAACGTATTTTATTTATGTAGTTTTATACATTTTTTAAATACTTTATTTTTATTACTATTTTTTATATATTATATTATTAAATTATATATATTTATTATAAGTTCCTTTTACCTTAAATTTTTGTTACTTTATATAAAAAGTATTATTATTTTTAAATATATTATTCTTTCATTTATTGCTATTACGTGTTTATTTGCTTTAGATTGTATATTATTGTTTAGTATAGTTCATTATATTTGTGTTATTATTTTATTGTTCATTGTTAGTATGATTTGTAGATTATATTGTCACTTATATTATTCTTTTATTATTCATAATTTGTTATTTATTTCAATATATGTTGTAATATCCTATCCAAACCATAGATTTCATAAAAACATCTTTTGGATCGACACATTTTATTCAAATGGTTTTCAAAATATGGTGATATGTGATATTTGGGAAACTTCGGGAAGAATTTTGCCCTAACTTATTGGGTTCGATTTTTCTGGTGAAACTTCAGGTATCACATATTTCTTTTTTTTAGAAATTTGAGATTTATCAATTTCAAAATAAAAAACCTATTCTCGAGAATTCAAAGTGTTCTACCTTAACTCATTGGGTTCGACATTTTACGTCTCGAGGTAGGAATTTCCTCAAAGAAAGACGAGCTTAATTTTAAAGTCATGAGGTGCTATACCTTAACTTATTGGGCAAAGTGCTTTATTTCTTTGTGATAAGTAAGTTCTGGTTTTCTTTCTAATAAAAGGATCATATTTTCTAATTTTCTTTATTTTCAATATTTAGACATGATTTTATTGATTTGGTACCAATTTTTGGGCGTTATGAGGGTGCTAACCTTTCCTCATACGTAACCGACTCCCGAACTCGTTTTCTTGTTTTAAAATATAAAAGGTTGTGTGCATGTAACTTAAGTTATGTTAATATTGATTGGCCCAAATGAAAGTAAATAAATTACATGTGCAACTATGGTAATAAACATGTGACAACTATTCGATTTTACATATGAGTAATAAATTGGCCCCAATGAAGATTTATGGTTCGACATGTTCTTATTGTCAATATTTGAATATTACACTAATATATCACTTACAAGTTAATATTTTGTATAAAGATAAAATATTAATAGAGTGTCCGATATAATGAGGTTTACGTTTATTCAAATTATTTTGGTTTAAATTTGAAGTCTTATGGTTTATGATTTATTCAACTATTATTATATTTGCGAACATCCTTGTATGTTGTTTTGGGATAAATATATACATATATATACTATTATATTTTAATTTGATTGAAAGATGAAATTAAGAGAAATATTTTGAAACAAATAAATTCATATTTTGGCTTTTAATTAAGAATGTCTAATAGTTTACATAAATTAGTTGAAACAAAATGCCGCCAAAGTGACATCTTTTGTGTAGATTAGTTTATTTAAAATATTAAGATGATTATATGTTTTTGTGATTCATGCGTTTATTGATTGATCCAAAGGTAAGTTAATATTTGGCAGAATTTCAACGACATCTGTGCTGATAAATGTGTGACAATCATAAGGTATTTTATGTGAGCAATAAGTTAGTCCAAAGATTAATTAATTGTTTGACATAATTTATTGTCAATGTTTGATTGCTACAACAAGAATATCGCTTACTGTTAATGTAACACTTTAACATCCTGGAAAGGGCCTATGCATTTTCGGTTTAATTGTACGAAGTGACATGTTTTATGTACTAGGAAAAAATTTCGAACATTTCTGGAAACCCGGAAATGAATGGAAATGATTTGGAAATGAACATTTTTGGAAACCTGAAAATGTATAGAAATGTTAAGTTTAAAAATGGAAAGTGAACATTTTTGGAAACTAGGAAATGTAAGGAAATGATTCAAAAGAGGAAAGTGAACATTTCAGGAAACTTGGAAATGTAAGGAAATGTCAAGTTTACAGAGCCGAACGAAAATTTTTGGAAACTTAGAAATGACTTAGAAATGTCGAGTTTTAAAGTTTAAAAGAGGAAATTAAGGCAAGGTGGCCTTAAAAGAAAAAGTTTGTGAAATTTGACACACAAATAGGCTTGGAAAAGTGGCCTGGAGATGCCACTTAGGGCCTCTGGAAATGGCGCCACATGCAAGGTGTTGGGCCTGGGTTCGAGTCACTTGGGAAGCAAATAAAAGGAGTTTTATTTTTGCTTCCAGAAGCAGAGGAGTGGACGGCAAGGCTTCTAGAAAAAGGGAGTTTTATTCCCTTTAAATTTCGGCAATTAATTGGATAAATAAGGGATTTAAATTGGATTATTTTTTTTGAAGAGATAATAGATGGATAAATA
Organism: Gossypium australe; assembly: GCA_005393395.2. NCBI lineage: Eukaryota > Viridiplantae > Streptophyta > Magnoliopsida > Malvales > Malvaceae > Gossypium > Gossypium australe. The sequence continues at coordinate 10,442,103 of CM016622.1, read as the reverse complement.
TGGATTTATTTCTTTTATTTTGATAGATAAGGAAGAGATAAAAGAGGATTATTATTAGTATTATTTTTATTAAGAGATAAGAGATAATAAAGGATATTTCTTTAATTATTTTAAATTAAAGAGATAAAGCTATCAAATAAAGAAGAGTGGTGGCCAACTAAGGGATTCTGAGTAGTAGTTCGGCTATAAAAGGAGGAAAATAGGGCTACTCATCAATTCTTTCTTCCTTCTCTTCTCTCTGCCGAAAGTTCCCTAAGACATTCCCCTCTCTCTGCTGAAATTTTCCTAGCCAATTCTCTCTTTTCTCTGCTATTTTGTTAAAACCAAAAACCCTAGTAAAGCAAGCCAATCTCTTCATCTTTCTTTTCTTCCTATTTCTCCTTACCAATCCATTCAAAAGCCGAATCTTGGAAAGGCTTCAAGCATAGGTGCTGTCGATTTCTTCAAAGGTAAGAGCAAGTTTGATTTCCGTTCTTTTCTTTTAGATTAGCCGAGAGATAATCTAACCCCATACATATTTTGGTTGCCGAATATCGAATGATCTTTCGGGATTATCAGAGTAGACGACTAAAAGGAGGAGTATTCGGGATTTCTAAGATTAAGGTAAGACATGTGAATATTCGGCCAAAGGCCTTGATTTATGTTTCGATGATTAAGATTAAGTCTAACGTAAGGTTTTAAGGATTTCGACATTCCTAGGGAAACAAGGAACAGTTTCGGGATTTGTTGGTGATCCAACCGGCAACAAGGTAAGAATACTAATCCTACTAGGATTTGGAATTTTGGCCGAATGGCTTTTTATTAAGGTAAAAAGTGATTAATCAATTGTAGGAACTTGAGATCTAAGGCAGTAGATCAGATCTCGGGATCTCAAGGAATCTGTTAAGCGAATCAGGTATGTACCCCACACTATTTCATAATACGTTTTATGGCTGTGTTAAATAATATATGTGATATTAAGAATATGAAAGTGGCTAAGGTACCATGATATGGTACTAAGTACTCAGGTACGTTTCCTACTTCTACTAGGAATATGAAAAATGTTATTCGTAACATGAGAATATGATAAGAATGTGAACTTGGGCATGTAATTGCATAATATGTTATGGGCATATGGGTTTGTTTGAAAGGGGAAGTGAAAAGTGGTGACCTAAGACCACAGTAATCTGAAAGTGGTGACCTAAGACCACAGTAATCTGAACGTGGTGACTGTCGTAACCATTTTTTTTTGACAAAACGGAAATCGAACTTGGGTTTTGAAAATGAGTAAAAACGGGAGTCGCCACCGACCTTTATTAGGTGTGATCGGATCACCTTTGTTTTAATAAAACATTTCAGTTTGCTAAAACGGGGTTTTTGGTCTACGAACATTCGAGAAAATAGGTTCGGGAGTCGGTTACGTGCGAGGAAGGATTAGCACCCTCGCAACGCCCAAAATTGGTACCAAATTGATTAATCGATGTCCTAATGTCGAAAAGTTTGAAATGATTTTTGAAATCTTGCTCTTTTTATTTTATTTTATTTTTTTTTTTAAAAAAAAACAACTTGATCGAACGATGATATTCCCTTGTTCCGAAGGAATAGAATTTCACATCCAGCACGATTGGACGCGATAATCTAAGTCCTTGAATCCAAGATCGTCTCTGAAATTCTCCAAGTAACCATTTTTGAAATTTTGGAAAGGGTATTTGCTCATTGGGTCATGCGAAAGAAAACACACCCAGCACGATTGGGTGCGATCCTTCGAACTTCCAAATACGTAAATATCACCCCATTTGAAAATAGAAAAAATTTTTGAAAGAATATCCACTTGTTCGGTCAAACAAAAAGTCACACCCAGCACGATTGGGCACGAATTTTTGAATTCCCCAATTCACGAATATTACTTTCATGAAACCTTTTATTTTATGAATTTAGTAAACAAAACGAAGTGTTAGATTGTGATTTTAAAATTGATGATCTACATAGAATGACAAAAAACGAGACAACATATAATGAAAAATGCAACAGTGAAAACAAAATTAAGGCAATAATATTAAAATAACAATAAAGAAATTTAAAACAACCCTATACTAGTGATAATAGAGGTAATAATAATACAATGATAAAATAGTAATAATAGTATAATAATAAGTAAAAAATAATAGTGATGCCAAATATATATAACATAATATAGTGATAATAATAGTAATAGTAATTAGTATAGTAATAATAGTAAAGTAATAATAAAAATATGTACAATATAAGGACATATATAGCAGTAATAATAACACTAGATATGTGTAATATAATAATATATATAATAATAATAATAGTATTACTAAATGTGCACAATGTAATAAATATATACTGATAATAATAATAATACTAGTAAATACCATAATAATAATAATAATAATGGTAATAATATACATGATAATAATAATAATAATAACAATAACAATAATAATAATACTAATAATAATAATAATGATAATAATAATAGTAATAATAATAATACGAGATGTATATACATAAAATAATATAAGTGCGAGAATAATAATATAATAACAATGATAATATAACAATAATAACAAAATAATAATAATAAGAGTAAATATATACTCATGGCTAATAATACTAATAATAGTAATTAATAATAATAATAATAATAATAATAATAATAATAATATACATATAACGAAGGTAATGAATTTAACTAAAAACAATTAGAAATGGCTAAAATCGAATGAAATCCAAATATTTGGGGTAAATTCGAAATAAATAAAAAAGGAAAGGGATTGATTTGTATCGCGCGCGGAACCTAGGAGGACCGAAACGGCAATAACCCCTTTTACTGAAACGGTGCGCATGGGGTGGGGACTCGATCGAAACTACAATAAAATTTCAGGGCGAAATTTTAAAAGAAAAGAAACTCAATTGTGCAGTCTCAGAAGGACGAAGGGGCTAAAGCGCAATTAGCCCCTTTGAGATAATACACGCGGACCCTGGTGGCGGATCCGGGTCAACACGCGGATCCCCCCCTTTGTTGAAACGGCGCCGTTTCTTCATGTTTTAAAAGACCCCAAAATCACCCCAAAAATTCATTTTTACATTCTCTTAAAAAAAAACTTTTAAATACTCTCTCTGTTCTCTCTCTCTCTGCGCAAAAGGGCGAAACCCGGCCGCCGTTGACTCGCCGTGCTCCGTCGCTCGCGCGGTGGCCGGAAAAGGTAAGATCCTTTTTATTTTTTTATATATTTTATCTTATATATATATATATATATATATATATATATATTATATCTTTATTTATAAAAAAGGTGCGAAATGGAAAAGAAAAAAAGGAAAGAAAAAGAACCTTCGAGTATTCAGATCTGGCTTTTGGATTTTGATTTTTTTTGTTTTATTGCTTTGGTAATTCGGTTTGTGAGAGTATAGAGCTTCGTGTTTTTTTCAATCTGTTCCTTTTGATTGTTTTTTTTTCGAAAAAAGAGGTCCTTGTTACAGAGGCCTAATCGGCCTTATATAGCCGAATATTAACAAAATACAACGTTTTTTTTCTTTTTGTTCTTTTCTGCCTTTGTTGCTGTTGTGGTTGTCTTCTTTTGCAGGTTGTGGGAGACAATGGGAAGTGGAGACCGGCGATGGTGCGCGCGTGGGTGCTGCGGCGCTGGTGGAGGAGCGCGTGTCCACACGCGCGCGGCGCTGCTAGGGTTCCAAAACCCTAGTTCTTTCCTGATCTTCTTTGGTTTCGGGCCTATTGGGCCTTTCTGATCTTTGGGTTTTGTGGGTTTTGTAAATGGACTGTTTATTTTTTATTGGATTTTGGGCCCTGGGTTAAAGACCCGGGCCAAAATTGGTGCTTACAGTGACCTAAGACCACGAATGCGGTGACCTAAGACCGCAATTTGGAGTGTAGCGGAAGGAGGGTCGACTTAGTAGTCCCCACGGTGTGACTGGCAGGTACGGGGGTGTGTAGCGGATGGACAATTAGGTTTGGGTTTGGGAATGCATCATAACTTGTATTTTATGTTTTGAATGTGTAACTATTGTATGTCTGATTCTATTATGATTTAGTGTCGTGTACACATTGAGTCTGTTTGACTCACCCCGTTGTGGGACCATGTTTCAAGTGATGAACAGTGATAGACCGGGACGGCAGTACTTGTGGTGGCCATGCTCAACATGAAGTTTATATTTTTATGGACTCTTGAATTTATTTTAGTACTTTGAAATATTTTGGAAACTATTTGATGTAATAAGGCCATAAGGCCATGATGAACGATTTTTATTTCTACTTGTTGTTTTATTGTGTTACAAATTTTGATTAGGTTAAAGACTAAGTATTTTATTTTAAAATATACTCGATATGTTTATTACTTAAAATTAAAAAAAAGGTTTTCTAATATAAAAATCCAGTTTGTTTTCAACACAAGCCCAACCCAAACAATATTTTTTTTTAAAATCACACAAGTTTTCTCTAAGTAACAAAAGAATTTGAAACCGGTTTTCTTGAGAAACATACCAAATCTGGTCAAAGCTCGTGGGCCGGGTTTGGGGTGTTTCAAACACCCTTATCCCGTATCCGTCGCCAGAGTAGGGTTACGAGGTATTACCGATCAATTCACAACACATAGCATACATTTATCAAACATAAAGCATTCATTCTCATAAATCATTCAACACAATTACATTGTCTCTTATAAGGGCCTACGAGGCCTTAAACATGTTTTAGAAGTGGTTCGGGACTAAACCGATAACATACGAAATTTTTGGAAACTTAGAAAAATTTTAACCATACAGGGGTCACACGCCCGTGTGAACAGACCGTGTGACTCACAAGGCTCCAGACACGCCCGTGTGGAAACAGGGCATACATACCGACTTGGGTCACACGGCCAACCACACGCCCATGTGCCAGGCCATGCCAAACCTGTAGGGTATACTGACTTATGCAACACGACCAAGTCACACGCAATCCGTGTGCCAATTAGGGGGTATACTAACTTGTACCACACGGCCAGTCATGTAACACCCCTAACCCATATCCGTCACCGTATTAGGGTTAAGAGGCATTACCAATCAAATCATAACTTTTAACCTTCATTATTCATACATCATTAAATCAAAATCAAGCAATGTCTCTAAGTCCCTTAATAAGGTCTACGATACCTTAAACATGCATTAGAAAGGGGACGGGACTAAACCGGGCACATACGAAATTTTTTGAAAATCAAACATTTTTTTCAAAGTTACAGAGGTCACACGCCTGTGTGGGGAGGCCATGTGCCTCACACGGCCTCAGACACACCCGTGTGTCCAAGCTGTGTCAAAACAGGGCATATATACTGACTTTTCCACACGACCGAAGACACGCCCGTTTACTGATCGTTGATTTCAGAGTTTTAAATTTATAAAAAGAATGATCGAACCTGAAAACTAAATATGACAACAATTGAGGCAAGTGCACCTATCAAACAGTAGTATAGCTTAGGAAAGACCGGATTGTCGAACCCAAAGGAACTAAAAGTACTAATACTAACTATCTTTTTATTATCTAGCCTAAAATAATTGAAGATGTTGTTTAATCTAAATTTAACTAACTTACTAAGCTAAAGACGCAAAGACAAAAAGAATGAATTAAGGAAATACTGTTGGGAAAACTCAGTTGATTAAGACGATACCCTTAGGAAGAATCCACCTAGGCTTCACTTGTTATTTGACACTGAACCAGACGATTTATTCACTTGACTTGATCCGTAAGATTCCCTAAGTTATATTAAACCCTCTCTCGAGGTGAATAACTTCTAACTCTAGGTTGATTAATTGGAATCTCTTTCTAATTAAAACCCCTAGAATCGCATTAACTCGATCTATGGACTCCCATATTAGGTTTCACCCTAATCCGGCAAAATCTCGTCACCCTATCTCTAGGCGCGCGATCAACTCCGCTTAATTATGCTAGATCTACTCTTAAGCAGGGACTTTTGCTCCTCCACCTAAGCACATCATACTTGAATTAATATCCCGAAAATATTAACACAAGAATTTAGCACACATAATTAAGAACAAATCAAGTATTTATCATATAGTTTAGAAAACAATAACAAGATACGTCTTAGGTTTCATCCCCTTCAAGTATCTGAAGGGTTTAGTTCATAACAATAAAAGAAACATCTCAGAAGAAAAGAATAAACAAAACATAAGAAATCCCTAAAACTCCCTAAAGGAATTGAAGGAGAGATCTTCGGTCTTGAGTAGAATTCCGGCTTCTTGAGATGGATCAACTGGCTATCTTCGAGTGATCTCCACAAATCTGACCTTTCTGGCTCGGCTCCTTGGCCTAGCTAACCGCCTCCTTTCAGGTTACACTTACGGGGTTTATATAGGCTTTTGAAATAGGTTTCTTTGCCCCTAAGTATCCAAATCCGAATGAAACTCTTTCTTCTTGCAATAGGGACACGCCCATGGCACACACCCGTGTAAGTCGTGGCCAGGCCGTGTTCGAGCCTGTTGAATGAGGCACGGCCGTGTGGATTTTGGGTCAGGCCGTGTCGATTTCGTGATATGGCCCATTTACTCCGTTTTGGGCCCGTTTTCCGTTCTTTTCGTCCTTGGGTGCTCTCCTGGGTATAAAACATGAAAACAAAGGATTAAGAGCACCAAATCACATAATTCGAGGCTTAAATCATCCAAAAGCATGCTAAATTTGGGCCTAAAATATGTTACTTTTACGGTTTATCATGTGCTTCACCCGTGGTCGACACCGACTTCTTTCACACGGCCAGTCACACACCCGTGTGTCCAGCCCGTGTGCTAGTCTGACTTGTTTCAATTTGAAAACTTAAGAGACATGGTCGAGCCACACGCCCATGTGCTCAACCGTGTGGGCAAATATAGGCCATTCGCAAGGCCAATTTGCCACCCACACTTTGGGTCACACCCACAAGCATCAAACCGTATTATTTCATACCCCAAATGGCTTCCAAACATACCAAAACATTACATAGTTAAACTCTTAACATCATCATTCATTTTCCTATACAACTTCAACTTAACTTACCAATCTAATGACCAATTTCACAACCAAATCATATAATCCATTCATCATTCAATCCTTATCAAATCTAAATATGAAACTTACCATTTTCATTTTTACTAATTTATGTCAAAATGATCATTCACATAGAACACACATATACACATATTACTATCCTTTACACATACCCAAAACATATACCAAAATCATTAAGCTATCAAGCCATATCACATGGCAAGATCTATACTTCTCAAAACATACCATAATGACTAGCCTATACATGCCATATACCAAATATATACAACTTCCAAAAGTACCAAAATAGATAGCCAATAGTGTGATTGAGTCACTGACGATTCCTGGATCCGAGCTAGCTTTAATGACTCTGTAAAACAGAGAAATACTTCACACACTAAGCTTAAAAGCTTAGTAAGTACGCCATATAACACATTTAACTCAACAAATCAATTTCAGTATATAAAAATAGACTATCACATGGTTCAATTCATAATGATATACAATCTCATTCATAGTCATTACTCACATAATCATCCATTTATTCATATACGATATCACCAACCACATAGGTTCCATACATACCTGTGCCAACACTTAGTTAATGATCACTTTTGCTACTCAATGTTCAATACCACATTTTGATCAATCTTCATTAATCATTTGATTTACTCGCACACTTAGTGCCAATTTCTTTGCCGAAGCTTTAATGTCATCGCACACTTAGTTCCTTTACATTAAACTGAATTTGACTCGATATCGCATACACAGTGCCAATCAATGTAGTCGATACTTTCTTTATTCCGCACACATAGTGCCATTCACCACTGAATCGAGTCTATTTACGCACACTTAGTGCCTCATCTCTTCAAACTCATCATTCACATTACTATCTCAACAACCACATTTCCATTCATTGTATAATATGTAAAAACAAATTTAACAATTCGTATTATACACGAACTTACCTTGGATAACGACGGATGAAATTGACTACTCGACTACTTTCGACTTCCCCGATCTAATTCTGATTTCTTTCGTTCTTGATCTATATAAATTCAAATTTAACTTATTCATTCACCAAATCATTCAATTTAATCCAAATACACATATTTAAGTCATTTTACAAATTAGCCCTCACATGTTTACATTTTGACATTTTAGTCCATATTTCATAAAATCATCAAATACACATAATTTCCATTTACACATGCTTAACCAAATTTTCCCTTAGATCAAATAAGCCCACATATTTCATTTATTTCACATTTTAGTCCTTCAATTTCTCATTTTCACAATTTAGCCCATTTTACTCAAATTCATCAAAAATTCAAAAACAAAATATGTTAACTCAACAATAAACTTCCATATTTCACCAACTATCAACATAAAGCTCACATATTCATCAATGGCACATCTCAAAATCATAATCAAATTCTAAAATTAAGACATGGGCTTGATAGAATGCTAAGCAACGATCACAAAAACGTAAAAACCACTAAAAATCAAGCTCAAAACATATCTTGATTGAGCTATGCAAGTGCCAAATATTTCAAAGCCATAACTCTTTCTTTTTCTTTCAATTTTTGGTAATGGATGATGATAATGGAGCTTATTTTTGTTTTGTTTTATTAATATTAACATTAATATGCCTTTTACCATTTTACCCTTAATTAAAACATTATATATTCATTCATTTAATGGTCATTTATGTCCATCTCCACTATCAAAGGTCTAATTACAACATAAGGACTTCTCGTTTAATAAGCCATGACAATTAAGCACTTTAACAATTAGCACACAGCTTTTGCATTTTATGTGATTAAGTCCTTTTTCGCAATTCGATACACAAACGGTAAAATTTTCACACAGAACTTTCAGACATACTTTATCACATACTGTAAACACAGAAAATAATATTAAAATATTTTTTCGACCTCGAATTTGTGTTCTCGAAACCACTATTCCAACTAGGGTCTAAACCGGGCTGTTACAAGTCACACGCCCGTGTGTGAGACCATGTGGAGCATACTGACTTCAATTCAATTTCAACACCAGGGGAAAGATGGCTGTGTAACATGACCGTGTGTCACACACGGCTGAGACACACGCCCGTGTGGACAAAAATAGGCCATTTGCAAGGCCAATTTGCCACCCCAACTTCAATGTACCTACACAAGGCAAAATGGTACCATTTCATCATACAATTAGGCAGCCAAAATCATCAGTCAAATGCACAATTCATAGCATTATAATTTCATTTATTCCAATTCTCAAATCACTACCATTTACTTAGCCAAATACATGCCAAAATAATATCAAACAATATGGTTCGTTTACCATAATTCACATATACATAACTTACCCTAAATAACCAACACAACATCTAAAATCATACATCATCAAGGCATTTCTCAAGCATTTATACTTCACAAATCAATTAACCATTTGAGAAACTATAAAACCATAACCACATTCATACCAAACATACCAAAATAAGCCATCACTCATGGCTATATATACAAACCAAAACTTATACATCTACAAGCCATATCTCATGGTTATAATCACAACCAAAATACCACATCTAACATATACATGTCATATACCATAAATATATAATTCAAAAGTACCAACTTAGATGTTTGATAGTGCGATGATGTTTCCGACGACTCCCGGATTCGAGCTAGCCTTGATTCACTATAAAACATAGAAAAATAACACGAAGTAAGCTTCATAGCTTAGTAAGCTCGTATGTGAATAACTTATTTCATCGAATAAATGCAAATCAACCAATTACACATGACAAAACCATATACACATTAACTACAAACCTTTCTCATGTCTCAAAACATGATCAAATACAAACTCATCGAACTTTCACTATTTAATACTCGAATAGGTTCTGTACGTACCTGTATCGCCTCGTACTAACCTCTTTCTCAACCATATCATTCGTTTACTTGTTGAACCATTCGGAATAGAAATCGGATACTCAGGAGTCTCGTATGATAAGTACCTATACCATGGCTCGTATGAAGCTTAGAGGATTGAGATGACATGGTGTAGTTTGGGTTTTATGCTCTTGTGCTACTGGACTCAGCTCTGAGGTGCATTTCAGATGTAATCATATAAATAGAAATCACAAAGTACGTTTATCCAGACACAATATGAAAGATGCTTGAAAAAAAAAAGAAAGACGATGTGAAACATGTCATGCAGGCTATCCTTTCCCTTGCATTATATCCACTAGATGTTTTCCTAGTTAAGTTGCGAATAGTGCCGATGTGCCAAGTCGTCTGATTTTTAAATAAATTGATTTCAGTTCTTTACCAAGGGTTTTTCTTAAACAAATGATTTTATGGTTTTCACTCCTTAAATATATGTTTTAGTTTTTATTTAATTTAATTTATATTGTTAAAATAACTCAATCTGTATCATTGATGCAAATAGACTAACTATAAATAGAAGTGCCCCTGACCTCATTTGTATCTTTCACTATTGAGTTATTCATACACTTAGAGCATTTCTTGAGAACTTTACGTCTCTTACTTGTTTCACCTTAGTAGCTCTCTAGTTTTGGTGCCTTAGATGATTTTCTCGATTATCAGCTTGAGTGTTTAGGTTGATTTAGTGAATTTGAAGTGAATCCTTGTAAGGTGGTACAATTTACTTGGTTAAAATTTAAATCCATGATAGTTGAGATCAAAGTCAATGGTTCGATTAAATACTAAGTTGAGATGATGTCTTATGCAAAAGATCACTATGTCCTATTAGAGACTCAAGGGACGGCTACGATATTAGGATTTGTACCCTCAATATAGTAATTTCATCACAAATTACCATAATGTTTCAATTTGTTTAATTTAATAAAATTTTCATATGTTTACTTAACTTTTTTGTGTGAATGCCCTCAATGATTTTGCAAGTAAAGCAAATTGTTAAGATAATATTAGCTCATCAATTAACTAAAGTTTAATTAATATAACAAATAATGTTTTGTAATGCAAAAGACACAATATATTACAAGGTAATCTAAATATTTTGTAGTTCATGGAGTCAAATTGAAAAAACAATATAAAAGTTGAGGACTAAAATTGTTATTTTACCAACTAAGAAAGTGTCTCCTTAAACCACTCAATAGTTAAGTGACCAAAAAAAACCAATCTTGAAAACATTATTGACCTAATCGAAACATTTTTTAATTATGACTAATAATGTAATTTATCTTCTTTTTTTAATAAGTAAGAATAAGAGTTAAAATTATTTAAAGATCAAACTAAAATCGATGTTAATTAAAAACTTAAATATAAAAAATTGAGAATTCATCAATAAAAGATATATTATAACTTGATTTTGAAGATTCTATCTCTAATTATTATAAAAGAGAAATGGAATGGATGATACAGAAAAAATTCTCACATTAATTATGTCACGTGATTGGTTTATATTTGACAAATTGAGCACTAAACGTAATAACAAAATAAAAAGAAAAATGATTCCGCGCTAGAGATAGGCGTAAGTGTAGTACTTAATTTAAGTAATTAATGTAAAGGGTATATATATATATTATAGTTTAGAGCGGTTTGCATTTATATCATAGACTTTGAGAACAAAACGAGTTGTGGGAATAGACAAGGTGTTCTCTAAAATGGTGCCCAGTGTGGCAATCAACCTTCTCTTCACCTCTCTATTAATGCCGCCCATTGAGACTATCTCAGCGTACGCTGCTGGCTCCTTGTTCCCGTTAAACCTTATTGCCAATGATCCCTTCAGTATCACCATCACGAACTGCGCCCATTGCATGCATATATTATTATTTATTCAAAACAAAAACGATCAAAGAGAGACAGAGAACAAACTATTATTAGCTAATGATGATGATGATGTGCTTGAAAAGCACGCAATTAATTAATTTATCTAATCTGTCTGAATGATGTTAAAGGTGATGAGATGGTTTGGTGGGCTAGACTGTAGCAGAAATGCTTTAATCATGTTATGACTCCGTAGGGACCAGCTTCTCCCATTTGCCCACTTCTCTGCTCTTCTCTTCATCTCCAAGTGAGTGCATCCTTACGTACTCATACAGACAATTGCTATGATAGAGGACCACAAAGGAAACTGAGGTTCCTTTAATCTAATTTATATTAGATATATTTCTTTGATCGCATACCAAATCTAGGGACTAGGACCATGTTTTCACCCTTTTTTTAATTCATAGTTTCTCATCTTGTTGCTAAAGCCAATACAATATTTGATATTGCTGGAAAATTATATGCAACACCCTGTTGCACAATCATCCAATATTACAAACCACTATATATACACACACATGTAATATATCTTCTATCAAATTAAACCCCTTTTTTTTCTATTTTCATTGACTTTAGATATTTGATACTCAGCAGCTGGCTCTTCCCCTGAACTGAATCTATCAATATTTTTATCACCAAAGTGTTTCCTTTTATATAAAGAAAGAAAGAAGTCAAATGATTAAGTTAAACAAGGAATGAATGGAATATTATGCCGTTCATGGTAATCTTGGTCATGTTACCATCTAGATGAAAACATGGAAGCTTTCCATCCATGACCAAAAAGATAGAAAGCAAGAAACTGATTAAAAGTAGGCAAAATCATAACATAAAAGAGAAAGAAGAGATTACGTGTTCAGGTCTTCCGATAATGGAGGCGACGGCCTTGGTGGCTTGAGAGAAGAGGGGATCGGTGTCAACCTCGTCTAAGTTGAGGTTAGTGGAGATGTAAAGGCAAGGCATATCCTCTCTATATATCTCTACCTTTGCTGCTTTTTAATTCTGATGGAGCATACGCAAATGAATGCAAAGCAAGGTAGCTTCTCCTTGCCTTTATATAGGAAATTTTAGGATGAATGTTGCGGAGGGACATATTGGAAAGGGTAAACTACGGTGGAGGCGGAGGTCGCAATCTTGGACAACCAAATAAAAATTGGGAAACGCGGTATAACCGCTCTTTTTACTCTTAATTTTCTTTCACACAACCATGGACCGACTTCCACTTTTTGACTAATTTCTAATATATCTACAATATTACTACATCTAAATGATGCATTCAATTCTTTTTTGACGGAAAAAGTAGTTAAATAATTACATAATCTGATCCATTCCCTTAGTGGAAATGTTCATACAAGCATAAATTATATGTTCTATGTTAAGCCAGTTTAACTAGTCTATCAATCTTATAATTTTTTTCTCTTGAAGATGTGACGAATATACCAGTATCCAATCCGTATCAGTAATTGATAGATTCTCCTAATCAACTTTGTCTAAACCATTTTTTTGTTTGGAAAACGGGGTAGACTTTTAAAACAAAAATAGAGTTGTCACCAATCTTTTTTGAGGTGTGATCGGGTCACCTTAAGATTGATCGTTAAAATATTTTCTTTTATTAAAACAATAGTTTTGGTCTACGAAATTTAGAAAGACGGGTTCGGGAGCGATTACGCATGAGGAAGGATTAGCACTCTCGTGACGCCCAAAATTGGTACCTAATTGATTATTTAATGTCTTTATGTCGAGAATTTAAAAAGATTTGAAAATACAATTCCTTTTAAAGAATGTTTGTATAATTCGAATTAGATATCGAAATTCTCTTGTTCTGAAAGAATGAAATATCACGTCCAGCACGTTAGAATACGATGTTTCAAACCCTTGACCAAGATCATTTCATGATTTCCAAAATTCATGCATTGCAATTTTAAAAAGGGTATTCAGTTATTTGGCCAAACGAAAAAACTGAAACCCAGCACGTTAGGGCACGATTTCTCGAATTTCCAAACATGAAATATTGCCTTATTTTTGAAGTTAAGAAAACACGGTCAAAATCTTAAAAGGATATTTAGTCATTTGGACGAACGGAAAACCGAAACCCAGCACGTTAGGGCACTATTTCCCAAAACTTCCAAACACGAAACATTGTCTTGTTCTTAAAAGCTCTTGAATAAGCAATTATGAAATTGACCGAGAATACATTTATTCGATTTGTTTGGGATAAAAGTGAAATGACCAATATCGGCCAACACGTTGGAGTTTAAACCATAATGTAATAATAAGAACCACGCAAGCATAATATCGAGCATGAAATAAAAATATATGGTACTGATACTACACAGAAAAAAAAATAAATAATACATATCAATCCAAATAAACAACGTACATGAAATGAAAAAACTTATTATAAAAATATATACAAGTAATAATATATAAAAATGTTTGAAATAAACAACACTATATAATAAAATAAGGACTTTAAAAGAAAAATTATATATGATAAATTTAAGAATATATGTACATAAATAGATTTAGAAGAAAATATATACACAAAATAACATGAAATCAATAATATATATATAGAATAAAAAACTATTTAATATGGATAATATATATAAAAAAGTGATAATAATAAAATAATACTAGTAATACTAATGAATATAGTAATAATAATAAAGTTAATTATAAAAAAGTAATAATAATATTAAAATAATAATATAAATGAAAATAATAATAAAAAATAGTAAAATGAAAACAGTATTAATAATATAATAGTGACAATATTAGTAATAATAATAATAATAATGATAGATAATAATAATAATAAGCAAATGATAAAAATAATAAATAGAAATAAAATAAACATCTAAAATAAAAAAATAATAATGGCAGAATAAAAAATATATCAAAAATCACAAAAAGCTAAAAGAGGACAAAATTGAATTTAAATCAAAACCTGGGGCGAATTTAAAAAAATAAAGTGCGTGAATAACATGAAGGGACTAAAGGGGAAAATATTCCCTCCATCCAAAACGCTGCACTTCGTGCGGGACTAAATTGGAACAGAAGGAAAATCATGGGGCAAAATTGAAAACAAAAATAAGCTATGTTAAAAGGCAGAAAACACGGAGGGACTAAAAGCGCAATAAAACCATCGCTTAAAAAACACGCGGATCTACCCCCATTCGGGTCGGGTAATCGGGTTGGTCTCCCCAAAACGACGTCGTTTTGGCTTCTGGGGAGGCCCATAGGACGACGTCGTTTTTGTTTTCTATAAAAGGCACATTTTTCATTTTTTTTTTTCATTTCTGCAGCTGTTTCAAAAAAAAAAATCAAAATGGGTTTCCCATTTTCTCTCAATCCTCTGCCTTCAAGCCCAAAATTCGGCGAGGGCTCCGGCCAGTCACCGCCGTTCTCCGCCGCCGCCGGCCACCGCGCAAGGTGGCCGGAAAAAGGTAAAAATTTTCTTTCTCTCTTTTTTTTTAAATATTTAGAACTTTTCGTATATGAAAAAAAAAAGCTAAAAAAACAAGAATAAATTCGAAAGTAAAATAAAAATAAAAACTAAAACCTTTCTTTTTTTGCTTAATCTGCTTGTTTTTTCCTTGTATTGATTTTTTCGTATGAGTATTGTGTACAAAATGCGTTGTGTAAAGGTCTCTTTTACATTGTTCTATTTTGACTTTTATAGCCTTTTAGGAAAAAGAAATTACAACCAACTCTGGATTTGTTTGTTGTGCTGTTTCTGTTTCCTTCTTTTCCGCAAGTACGGCAACGTGGAGGAGCGCACGACGCGGAGAGGCGAGACGTGCGGCATTGGGGCTGCTGGCGGCAGCGCAAAACAGTGGCTAAGATTTTTGCCAAAAATTTAGGTTGTTGGGCCATCTAGGTTTGGGCCTTAAATTTTGGGCCAGCTGTAATTTCAATAAGCTGGACTGTTTTTTAATTTTTCTTGGACTTTGGTTTATTTTGGGTTTGTTTGGGTCTGTTATTTATTGGGCCCCGGGCTAAAAATTGAGCCCTACAAATTTCATTTTATCTTTTTATACAACAATACATATGACAACATTTGCAATTTCATCCTGAAATTATTTTTTTTAACTTATTATTTTAACTAGACTAAGTGCTCAACTTCCCCACAAATCATGTAACATTAATGTGGGTTTCTTTTTCTCTTTTTCTGCATATCATTTCGCTCTCTCCTATGATAATTATTCTAATCTTATCGAATCTTTCTTGTAAATACAGACACCAAATCCACAAATTTAAAAGTTCAAAAATAGCACCAAATCAGTTAAATACTTAATATATATTAAATTATGATAAATTCAAGATGTGGGTGAAAAATAAAATTATATAACAAATATATTTATAAAAAATTAATATAATTAACAAATGGAAATCTCGTTAAACGATAAAGTATGAATGCTTAAAACTTTGAAGCCCTGGGTTTAAAACCTATTATGTGTTTGCATTTTGTTGTTTTTCTATGTAAAAGATATAAAATGAAAGAATGCCCTTAAAATAATACAATTTACTTACATTCTAAAAAATCGTGCACTACTAAAGAGGCCTACGATCTCATAGAAAGACATCACCTTGTGGGGAAAAAAAAAACTATTTGTTGAGACGAAAATAAAGATATCAAATTCCTACCAAGATAACTAGAAGTTCCAACTAATAAAAACCCTAATGTACCAAAAAAAAAAGGATAAAGGCCCAGCAGAAATTGATTGTTTTTCGAGTTCCAACTAATAAAACCCTAATGAACCAAAAAAAATGATAAAGGCCCAGCAGAAATTGCTAGTTTTTCGAGATCCCCCTATAAATTCTATCCATATAGATTTTGATCACCAACTCATACATACTAGATTCAGTTGCATTTTATTCGAATTGAGAGAATAACCAAAAAAAATTGACTTTACTTTTTTTTTTTGTTTCCGAAGTAACTCTCATCAACTAGTACTATTTTGATATGAACTTTTAGAAGGAATTCATCAAATTGTTTCGATCTAAAATCATCCCCTTTATATGATCGCCTGTACGGACCTACTAGATATATGGACTTTAATTTCATACACCCGTTCGGTATCGATCCACTTGCTATAATTCATTTAACCCTTTATCATGTTTATGCATGCATAAGAGAGGCTTTTCCATTTATGTTCAGTTCGGAGGAAGCCGGATGTTATACAATAATCTACTAAATAGGTATCCATTACATTTAAGTCTTGAAAAAGAAAATTCATAATTGAGTTGGAACTCGGTCAATGGGTAACATCAATTCAATCAAATGCTTAATAACACTAATAACAATACATTGCAATATGTAAGAAATTAAAATGAAAAAAATTAGTTTAAATTTTGCGTAAAAAAATAATAACTACACTCCTATTATTTATCATGATATTGTTATTTTTCTATAGCACATCAAAAGGTTATCATGTTGGTGAAAAAGAAATTCAATATTAAAAATCTAATTATAAAAAATTTGCTCAATAATTATTATCAATGAAGTGGTAAAAAAATTGTTTATAAATCTATTAAACATTTATTCATCCATTGGATATATTAATTCTAATTTATTTATTTAAAAATTATATAAAAATATGAAAAGATAAAAGTATTATTAAATAACAATTTAATAAAAAATATAAATTAATTAATATTTTTATGACATCAATATAATAAAAAATGTAAATAATATATAGGGAACATAATGGGCGAGTAGAACGTATGTTGTACCACCATTTTATCAACTCGTATCGGATTTGGAGTAGGTGTAGCGATGCACTGAAGGTCCAATCCCTGTGTAAAGTGATTGATATGTGGCATAATGGGGTCTGAGTTTCCAGTAATAATTACCACTATAAAATATGAGTGATAAACAAATTGGAAAACTAAAATGACCTCACAAATAAAATCACCTTCACTTCCATTCACATGTTTTTCATGGATTTCTTTATATAGGCGTTGACTTTTTTTATTACTTATAACTTTCTATTTTTGAGAAAAAAAAATTATAATTATAGATTGTGTCTTATCTCATTATAGACTCTGCGACACAATGCCTAAAAGATTATTCAAAAAATAAAATTTTAATTGTAAAATTTGTTTTCTTTGATTTTAAGTTTGAATCAATCTTTGTCCCGTATTCTATTACAAATTTTAGATTTTTTTCAAACTTTAAATATTTTTATAGATAATTTTTTTCTCTAAGTTCAAGTTTGAAACAGAATTGGACGAGTTTAGATGTATTCAAGTGAATATGGAGTCATTTTGAGTTTAGATAAATCTCAAGTTTGGAGATTGATTTAATTCTTTATCTCGAGTTTGGGTTCGAGCTTGGATAATTTTTTTATAAAGGGATAAATATCAAGTTTATACATAAATTTTGTTTCAATATGTAATTTGATACATCGACTTTTATTTGGTGTAATTATACACATGAAATTTGTATTGCCATTCATATTTATAAATGAAACTTTGATTTTAATTTAATTTTACACATTTAAATAAATATATACATATATTTATTTTCATATTAGATTAATGTAATTATTTGTATATGTAATATCAAATATAAAAATAGTGTTATTATTAATGATTTTAAAAAATTGAATAAAATCGTAATTTCACATATAAAATTAAGCAAAATCAAAATTCATATATAATTTTGATATTTATTATCTTTTTAACTTTAACTAATATTTAAAATTTGAAAGAAAATTAAAACTAAAATCCTTAAAAGATATTTTCATTAAAAAAGGTCCTTGAAGATACTAATATCGTTCCGAACTTGAAATTCATTCGATGTTAAACTCATGAAAAGCAAATTTTAAAATTTAAAATTAAATAAAAATTAATTTTAAAAAGTCAAAGGGCTGCTATCTAAACCAAAAACCCCAAAATAAATAATAAAAAAAAATAAAAGGGACCGTTTCTCCCATGGCTGCTGGTCACCCAAATTTTATTCCAAGAACTGCATCTTTCACAGCTGGCGAAGTTTCTATAAACCCTGAAGAAAACCCATTCTAATGGATAATTATACATATTTAATACATATTATAGTTTAATTTTATATCCGTTTTACGATCCAAGATTCATCATTATCACTCTTAATAATGTTGTCTCTAAATTTTAAACTTATATCTACTATAGATTTTAATATTATGTCTATTATTATCTCATTAATCTTTTTTTAGAATAATTTTTTAAGGATATCTCGACATCTACGAGTATTGAAGTCCAATGTATTTGTCACATTGTATTTGCAGAATCTATTATTCTATTATTCAATTATTCAATTATTCGTTACTGATGAATTGCCATTACTCTAGACTCGACATCCATAGTTGTCAAGGTGTTGCTATCATAATTTTAAGATTCCTCTCAGAAATCTTGTTTTTTACAATTAAAAATAAAGAGTTGGCGAATAGAACAATGACTCAACTCTTGTGTGTGTCTAGTTTTGTTTTTTATTGAAGAAATTGACATTTATAGATGGCGACTTCAAGCAAAATGTCGATCGAGTTATCAATTGGCTCCTTGACCAAGGCAAGACTCGAAGTGTACAAGCTACTAAAAGAAACCTTAACAGTTTGGTGTCCACACCATACCAAAGCTGAGAGATATAGTTAAAAGGAAATGGGTACAAAGTATTCTCGACAAACTAGTATGATGATTGTTGTTGGCTCGAATAAGCAACATCTAGATGCAAATAAGGGATGACCTAAAGAGGTTCCAAGTTATGAATAGGGGGTTGACAGACTCATCGACAACAAGTGCACTTTCACGAGCTCAGCCATGCTGCAACAACTATGATAGTTATCGCCAACAAGTGGATCAGGTCGAGCGGGATGTGGGATAGGCTCATCATTATATGTTGCACGTGATTGCACTCAAGATTGTTTGTTCCAAATTCAAAAATTGCACGATACAAGTGCCTTCAAGATAATTCAAAATACGTCATCAAAACAAAAGAGCGATAATCCTCTAACCCTGAACCATAGAAAGTAATGTAGATCTGTGTCAATCTAATACTCATGGATCATCTATCTGATTATAACAAATTCATGATGCTTGTACCACTATATTAGTTTGTCTTGAAGTTCATGAACCCAATTTGTTTCCATTCGACCCTTATGTCTTCATCCTAAACTTCCTCCATATCTTTCGTCTTGTTACCACCAGCCTCCCCGACCTAATTTTCCCCCACAATATTTGACTAAAAGAATACCTAAAAAACAATATCAAGCAAACAAACTTACCAAAAGTTACCCATTACGCCGATCTGACTCATGTTGGTGGAGTATAAACTCAAAACAAAGAAGGAAAGTTTTAAAACTTAGAAAGCTTAGTTTAAAAACTTTGGAAACTTAGAAATTTTTTGGACTTTGGTAAAAAAAACAACCATTAATGAACCTGAACACTTTATAAACCTTTCTGTCCAATGAAGCTTCTAGAATACATTTCAACAAGCACTAATAAGAACTAGACACTTGGCGAGTTTAAATGTCGAAATGCCAGATAATAATTAGCAATGTTTCCCCATAATGCACTATAACACATAACCATAAATGCAAGTACACACATTCGTGCACCTCCAAGCAATACGAACCACAAACATGCCTCCGAATGCAAGCTCATAACATTTCAAATTTTAAACTTCTAATGCGACACAGTAATTCTCACCCAACGTTTTAGACAACTTAACACCTAACAATGTCTCGAGAGAGAGGCCACTGTATAACCTCCCTCTCGACTAAGGAGCAATTATTATACCCTCACTCCTTGGGGACAACTCCTAGGGCACACCCCTCAAATTTACACCTCACCAAGGCCCCACTTACTTCTCGAGCACACCCCTTGAAAATACTCATTGGCTTAACATTCGCGTGGGTCTGTATGGGCTCCACTCACTAACTACCATCTCTAAGCCAACTACTACATCCCATCTGAAGTGGTTGAAAGCACATCTGATCGCCACCTTACTTAAGCCTATGATGGCGGAGCACTTGGTATCTAACCCACCAATGGGAACTCTACATGTGGCATGCTGGAATCGTAGCTAAGAGTATAAAAACTCTTGGATGCACTGGGAAAAGGGATCTCTCTCTCTCCTCCGTAACCCTTTTGACTAGACTCTAATCCTACCTTCATCTAAAATGCCATTCACAGTAGCTCTTCATCTCGTACCTGACAAGGTGAACCACCCAGCTTAGTCGCCATCTCCTTCTTGTTGGATACAGACATCAACACTTACCAACACTGTAACACCCCTTACCCGTATCTGACGCCGGAATAGGGTACGAGGCATTACCGGAATTACAAATTTATTTATCAGACATTTTATTTCATCTAGCATTTATATTTGAAACCAATTAAAATCAAACATATTGTCCCTTAAACATATTTCTTTTCTTGACATGTCTTACTTGAATTTATTACTCGTCTCAACATACTTAATTACCTTGTATTAACATATTAAAGATAATCACATATTTACATGTCATGATAAATATCATTCTCTTGTCGTTTCTTCATAAACATAAATCAGTTAATTCATCGTATCAATATTTCACGTACCATCAACTCATACTTCCTTATATCACATAATTAAGTTACACGAACTTACCTGGCTAAATTTGCAGAAATATCAAGATTCGAGGGCATTTTGGTAATTTTTTATTTTCATCGATTTTTCAACCGATCTTAATCTAAATTAATAATTTCATTCAATTTTGCAATTTTAAATAATAAAATAATCCATTTATGCAAATTGGTCATTTCCAACATTTTTACAAAACTAATCATAAAGTTTAGTTTTATTCAATTTAGTCCTTGAGCCTAAAACATTACAAATTAGCCATGCTAGCTGAATATTCATACATATTTTCCTCCTCCTCTCCATTCCACATCCTTAATGTATATAACATGCTATAAGTAACATTACCAATAATTTCACTATTTACTCATATGTATATTCAAAACTGTCCAATTGAGTCATAGTTACTAAATTATTTATATCTTGATCTACAGAACTCAAAATTAAGATTCGCTGATTTTCCCTGAAACTAGACTCATATATATTCTTACCATTAAAATACCATTAAAATACCATTTTCTTAACAAAAACACTGCAACAAAGTGCTCAAACCCTCTCTTCAACCGTTGGTTTAAAAGAAAAAGGTGGCACAGAAAGCATATATGAAGTCCGAAAAAGGAAACATTAATCTTAATGCCCAAAAGCTTTATAATGGATTCGGCCGGGTTGATGCAAAATTTTAAGTCCGTTTTCTAGGCTCAGGTCTAATTTAATCTGAAAAATGTATTTAAAATTTTGTCCAAGCTCGGCCTATATTAAAAATGTTAAACCCGAGCTTGACCTAACCCAATCCGATCTTAATAATTTTTTTAGATTATTATTTTTATATAAAAATAAATTTTAAAAAATTTAGTACATCAAATACATTAAAAATATTAAAATAAATGTTTCTCAACAAATTGAAAATACAAAAAAAAAGTATAGACACGTGATTCGAGTCGAACTTGGGCCAAAAAATTTTAACCTGAGGCCCGACTTGTTTAAAAAACGGGTCTTAATTTTTGTCCAATCTCACTTTTCAAACTTATATTTTTGTCCAAATCCTCTCACTTTTCGGGTGAACTTTCAAGCCAAGGCGAGTAATCTGACCCATGAACAAGTCTAATTTAAACTAAGTTTTCAGCTTTAACAAAAAAAAAAAAAAAAGTTGATTGGATTTCAAAAGCCAAAGGCTAGTTATTTTAAAAGTTGCGGGATTAAAATAAAAAATCAAGTTTATAGATGCATCCATCTAGCAATTCTCACTCGTTCCCACAGGCAGATTGAGGGTGTGCAAAAAAGTAGTGTTTTCATATACAATGGCCACACAAGTATTCTATGGTATAAAATTCCAAAATATATATATATATGTATATATATATATATATATATATATATATATTATATTTCATGCCATAGAGTCCGTACACATGACCTTATGAGATGAAGACGCATCAACCAATCTTCACACACACTTGTGAAAGACAATGGCTCACGAATAGCCAAAGTCATGAAGGCTAAGTTTGGCTATAAAGGAGATATAACTAATTAACGTGTATGTATTTCATTTTCACTGTGATGTTTTGAACCCTTGGTCTCTTTTAAAAAATGAAGAGCAGGCAAAACATGAACTCTTGTGCCCCAATAGTTTCCCTTATTCTTGCATACCTTCCTCTCCCAATCTACCCTTTATCTAACATTGCTTTTAAATCATACGGAGAAATTAGTTGTTTTTCCAATCTTTTTAACTCAAAAATAGTAAAAAGAAAAATCGAAAATCAATTTCGACCAGTTAATTGTTTAAGATTTGGAAAAGTTAGGACTAAAAAAATGAAATGAAAAATAATAGATTTAAAACAGGATTTTGTTGATATAAAACAAATGGAATTCCATTTTTCTAAAGAAATAATGTAGATATTGAAATCATTAATCTATAATGCCTAGACTCGTATTTTGGCTTTAGATTGATGGCAGAATATTAGCATTACTACTAACATTAATTTATGTTGGTGGAGATCTGCATGAGATTTGCACCCATTAAGGTTAAATATATAGAAACAAAATAAAATGGTTTAATATTGGGGAATTAGTTGCTTCAAAATTAAATCCAAAGTGTAGTTTTCTTCTCTCTTTTTTTTTTTTTTTTTTTCCATTTCATCATGTTTTGCAAACCATTCCTATTTACGTGATTATATTATATGCAAATATTTCTCCATCTTTCTTTATCAATACCTACGTTGATTGTCTTTGACTAGAGCTTAGGTTATGAGATTTTTTTAATATATAAAATGAAAAATTAAATTTTATAATAAATAAATTAATTAAAATTATTTAGTAAAATAAGTCCAATAATAAAAGAAGAAGAAGAAAAAAGTCAATGTACAACGTTTTTTTCGAAAAACAAATCAATTTTCATCCTATCTAAAATACTTTAAAAATTATTTAATAAAATAGGTTGGACAACAACAAAGAGAGAAAAACCGATACAAAATTTCCTCTAAAATAGCTGAAAACAAAAAGTTTTTGGTGCCATCTAAAATATGGCGTATTCTCTGTTAATTTAATCTATTTTGCTATATAATTTATAACTTAATTTTTCAATAATTTTTTTGTGATGTAGCATGTGAGGGATTTTTTTCTCCTAAGTAACGTTTTAGATTTTTTAAAAAAAGTTCAATTTGATATTTTAACTTCACAATATTTCTTAAATTAGCAAAAAGTTAATTGAGTGTATTAACTTTTAACACATTTTTTTTATAATTTGCTGACTAAATTTATTTGGTCCGATACTTAAATTTAACCTTTTTTTTTCCTTATTTGATACCTAAACTACCTTTTTATCAATTTTGATACCTAAACTTGTCAAATATTATACAAATTACCCTAAACACTAACAAATTAGTTATCAATAAGCGAACAAAAATAGTTGATGTAAGACTAATATGTGGCAAACGATGTGGAATTTAATGACAAAAAGGATTACAATTATTTAGAGTTTTTCCTGTTTTGCTAAATAATATGTTCAAATTTTACTTTTCATTGTGATTGAATTTGAAATTATTTAACTGTTAATGGCAAAAAGAGTTGCATGCTTAAAACATGGCCTAATCTTTACAAAGTCTTTGGTTCACAAAAATATCGTTATATAAGGGAAAAATCATGTTCAAAAGTTATGTTTTGGACATCATGCTTTAACAAATGAACATTAAAAAAAAAACAAGTCTTTTAAAAACTCAAAATAAATAAATAAAATCATTATGTTAAATTAAAAATTAAATTAAATTAATTAAGCTAAATATGATTGAACATTTAAAACACACTAAAAATAAATATGATGTATTTACCATATATTGATCCTATAATGATTATTTTTGTTACCTCAAAAATTAACATTATTAATACATTAGAGTAATTTATATAATGATTGGTGAACTTAGATACCAAATTGGACCAAAAATATTTAGGAACCAAAATATGAAAAAGTGCTGAAGTTAAGTTCTCAAATTGAACTAAAAAAATGAAGAAGCTTAAGATACCAAATTTAAAAAAAAATGCTAAGTTCAAATCACAATTGTTATATTATGTTAAATGCGTAAAAAATAATTATGAATATGACAAATTCATATTTTATATTTTTTTATTAAAACCTAATTAATTTATTCATTATAGACCATGGATGTATCCAAAATTTCAAATTATGCCAACTAGATTATATAATGGTTAATGCAGAATTAGAAATTCTAATCCTACCTGCGAGAGGTTAATCTAATGTTCGTAAGTCGAAGCCTTTTCAGGGTTCCACAATTTAAGGTAAAGAGCAAGTGAGTATATGAAAATTGATTAATAAGACTGAATCGTTCACGTTTTAACAGTGTATATTTATATGTTTCATCCCATCCCATCCCACCCTACCCCCAAGGGACTCAAATCGATAGCAAGTGAGAAACCATATGTAACATCTGCTGCCCCCTCTAAATCCATGCTTGCTGTATGTTCACTTGAAAATAATGGCTGACAAAAAGCACCTTTTGCCAACAGCCGTGCTAGTTTTCAATTGCCAACCCCCACCCTCTTCGTAACATTCTACCTGTAAAGGTTCCAGCAATTTAAAAATCAAACTATTATAGTAATCGGTTCACCTACAGAATGAATCCCAAAGAGAAAGGAACATACCGAGTCTACGATGTCTTCACCAGCTCTCAGACCTCCAATTACATATATTAATCCTTCAACAACAGCAGCAGCCGCGTATCCCCTTGCCTGGTTAATTGGCTCTCCACTCATCCATGATCCCATACGTGGGTCATATATGTCAACACTTGGAACCATTTTAGTACCATCAAAACCACCAATAGCATATCTATCCAAGGAACATTCTTGTTAGGAAGATAGTGAAATCACTTCTACTCTGCTTTTACAGATAATTGAGGTCAATAACCCGGACAAGCTAAGGTATATCCACAACACGGCCATCAACTAAAGCAGTTCTAAAACTCACAACTGGAGCTAATAATATAATGACAACAAATAACCAAAAAAGCTTACAGTTTTTCATCCAGAACCACCAGTGAATGGCAGCCCCTCTTCGTGCTCATACTTGCAATTTTAGTCCATGAATGCTCTCTGGGATCAAATCTTTCTGCAGACCTGACATGTTGGAAATTTAAGTCAACTGTCAATTATCACGGCCAGGGTGAACGAACAACAAATTAGTTTGTTACCATACAGCGGGATTCATGAATGAAGCATGCATGCATGTTTAAATATAACAAACATACGCAGAAAACCAAAAAGGAAAATGACCTCATAACTTACTTCAGGTAATCATTCCCATCATATCCACCAGTGGCATAAATTGCGCCATTAAGTTCCACAGCAGCAAGAGCAAATCGCTGCAAAACCAAGTCCAGGTAAATTTTAACATTAATAACTTAAATATAAATATTTGTTGCATGTTACAAAAGAGTTGCATAATTCAAATTTTAATGATGCTGAAAGCATGCATGATAGAACATATATGATAAATAAATAAAGACATAACGAGCATAAAATCCAAATAGAGGCAAAAACTCAAGAAAAGATGACTCCTCGCTTCTTTAAGTTACTTGAGAGTTAACCATATTACTCCTTTAAATGGGAGATAATAATAAGACATTAAGAGCATCCTTGTCCTGAAATTGAAAATTTAGTAGTTATTTGATATGCTTTCAGTTATTGCCTATTAGAAAGAAATCCTTCAAATAAATATCCAATACCTCTCTCAACAGAGAAACTAGATAATCCATTTTCCGTACGCCAAGAAAATTAGAATACCAGATACTTTTACGATAACCGAAAGGAAATGTCAGGCACTATATTCACCTTTTGTAGCATTGAACGCGTGCTGATCCAACGTCCTAGAATTAAGTCAAGCATTTCGACATCTGAAAAGCATTGAATCCCATTCCCACCCCCAATGGCAAAGAGTTTGCCACCCAATGCAGCTCCAGCTAAGCTTCCCTTTCGCTCCTTTAGGGAAGGGCAGGGTGTCCACTGATCACTTGATGGATTGTATGATTCAACTTGACAAAAACATAAAAGAAACGTGAGACTCAAAGAAAATTTCCTTAAAAGAAAAAATAAGACTTTAGGACAAGCTAATACCTGTATCATACCATGAATAACCATCACCACCACCAAAGACATAGAGCTCATCATTCAACTGTGCAGCTGAAGCATATGAACGCACAGAACTCATTGGCTGAACAGATTTTATCACATCGTCAGATGGGAAGTAAGAATCCAGTGTTGATAACCACAATTGACCGTTGTATCCTCCCACTAAAAATATTGACTTAGTAGGATCCAATTGCAGCTCCTCAGCAGCTTCAATTTCCACTTCATTAACATGTTCTATAGAATGACTGGACAAAGATTCCAACTTCTGGCAACGATCTTTTAGCTGTTGAATTTCCATTTCCGCTGCAATCTAAAAATCAAGATTATAAGTATTATCCACTGCATAGATTGGATTTAAATAAACAAACCCTGCATGCACAGTTTTCTGTTACTATTAGTCTATTGTAGATTCAGAGCATACATAATTTAGAAGGATGGAGAACCAAACATAAGGATAAAGGTCAAGAAAACTGCCATAAAGGTCATAATTTTGGATCAATTTTACCATAATATTAACTGAAAGAAATGGAAAATCAGTGTTTCTATCAGCGGCTGTGAGATAAACAATTGTTTCACTGCAAATCTCTCATTTTGTCATTCATAGTATCAGATAATAGTGACATTTTCTAGGTCATCAGCTTAATTAAGGATCTAGGCATAATTTTTTTATCAGTTTCTCTAATATCATACTTTCTTCCATGTCCACACTCCAGAAAGGTCTTGTTGACTACTTGTAGAGTGTATATCTATGGCACGAATCCAATTTAAAATGAATACCTTATCTGCAACTACATGTATTCTTCAATGTGCTTCGACCTAATACAGTCAAGAAAAGTCTCAGTCCAATTGGATATAGATTCAAAGTGAAATTGTTCTGTTATTCTTAAATCCATCATTCTAGACTAGAGTATTACACATGATGCTATAGATAAACACCTAAAATAGCAGCAAAAACTAGAGTCAGAATATAATAAGCCCAGAATAATATTTTTAATGAAAAAGTGTTCTTTCAGTTGTTTAATATCATACTATCAATCTTGCCAGATGAAAAGAGACAAAAAGTGATCTGGTGACATTCGCACCAGTTTTTGCTCCATTTGAATCATCTTCCCACATTGTTCTGCTTTAAATGTCCTTAGCTCTTCCATCTCTTGGATCAACTAGAGAAGAAGAAAAATAAATGAGATCAGAACTTTTCCTTCTTTTTTTTCCCAATGAAAGAAATAGACCAAATCTACCCCTTCCTGCTTCTCTATTAATATATTTGAATAATACAGCTTCCCAGTCACCTTAGATATACTGGATTGACAACCAGGTGATGAACAAGCACCATCTTCCTTCCTCTGTGCCAAATCTGTTTGCTCCCTTAACAAAACCCTATCTTCAATGTGTGCCTCTTTCATAACTGTGGAATCTTCCACATTATCCATCAAAGAAACATCTTGATTTTTACGTTTTTGAGCCAGTTCTTTCAGTTTATTTAGTATTAGATCTTTCTCTCCTTGTCCTGTAGTCTTTGGCTCTACATTAGTTTCCAGTGAATCAAAAGGAGCATAGTCAGTAGACTCTGATTTACTACTCGACTGACTAAAATACTCAACTTCTGAAGCTGAGAGCTTCCATCCATCATCTGCTACTTTTATGTCATCAAAGAAAACATCTGTTTCCCATTTTCCACTGGTATGATTAGTTTGCTCCATCTCAGGAGCAAGTGGTCTAAACCCTTCATCTTCCTTTTTTGTGCCAGATGAAGGAAGAGGCAGGAAAATATTTCTCCACTTTGCCGTATTTTGAGGCATATAAGTGCTTGGAGAAACTGCTAATGATGCCAATAAGGACATTAAGTTAGTCGTTTGAACATGGTCTAGCTCAAACCAGAAATGATTGCGGCAGTAGTAATTGTCTGAAATAATAGGTCTAAACTGTTCTTCAAGCAATGGTTGGCACTGCATTCGAACACGAATCTGAACCTTATTTCAGAAAAAAAAATATCAGCAATAGATGAAAAAATAAAGTAAATAATAGATTAAACAGAAAGGAACTTTATAGCAAAAATACTTGTGCAGGATATTGTGTTTTCTCTGAACCGTCAGTTGTCCATCCATATGGATTAATGTTCATCTGACCATGGCTAGCAGCCTCAAAGATTCCATGTAGTTTTCGCTCACTGTAGTTGAACAGAAATAATGGTAATCCTGGATCAATGTTCTTCACATACGAAAAGTGTTGAGCAGGTAAGCCTGATAAAACAAAATCAACAATTACCAGGGCACTCAGAAAGTTTCTTTGAAAGAATGAAACGAAAAAAAATATCCATAAAAATAATCTGAGTGAACTTTCCTAACCAAAAAGGAACTCTTTCAATAGGACTGAGAAGAAAAAATATGGTAACTCAAAAACAAGTGCTGGAAAAAAGGCAGCTGAAATGAAAATGACTTACCAAAAAGCTGTTTGAAAAGACACTCTTTGTAGGTGGCGTTCTTGCACCCGAATATGACACCACCAAGTTGATTCTTCCTTAAATTTCTGGTAGCCACAACACAGTTGGCCGCATTTGGAGTAGGAGGGGCATTTCCATTAACTATGAAATTTTGTTGTTTCCTGCCCGCCACCATTCTGTGATCCATATGTGAATTAGAGAAGGTAAAGCCTATATGATCACAGGTTATAAATATGTTCATATCAAACCTATGAAAACAGTATGAACTTGATTATATCCTAATCCTACCGTCACTAGTGCAAAACAGTAAGCAAAGTTATATAACCGTATTCTATAAATGCTGAGATCAGTAAATTCCTACTGATTAAAAGGATTAGACAATATAATAGACAGAAAAACCTCAAATAAACAGCCAAAATGAACTCAAGTAACGGTTTCTAATCAACATACAGGGGAAAAAAATGTAAAATTTCTCAATTTTGCTTTAAGAGAGAACAACTAAATTCATTATGTGGCGTATTGTTGGAAATATAAGAAACACAAACACCTAAAAGGAAGCAGCCACAATGAATTCAAGAAACAACTTTCATTCACCGTAATAAAAAATCTAATACGTATCTTGGAATTAACACAGAAACAACATCAAACTAACCATCCGATGTATTGTTTACAACATATGGAACACAAAGGCCTCGAGGAAACAATTTTTAATGGAAAAATTAATAGTAAAATTTCTCAAATTTAGACAGTTGGAAATTCATTAAGCGAATGATAAACCGCGACATTGATTATACTGCTGGCAATCTAAAATTGCAGTAAGCAGATATAGCAGTGTTAATAAACAAAACAATCAAAGACATTTTTTTAATATGAGCGATTAATAAACCCTAAAGATACATTTGGTGCATGGGATGATAGGGATTCTGAGAAACAGAATAAAGAGAAAGAAATTTAATATTTAAAATAAATTCAAAAGAAACAGAATCCAGTGAATGCAGAAGAAAGGGGAAGCGATAAAGAAAAATGAAAGAACCACCACCGATTCAAGAAAGCAAAAAGAAGAGGAAATTCATGTTATAAATCCAAAAGATGAGACACATTCAAAGAAGCTTTGAAGCAAAAAGGAGAGAGAGAATCGTACAGTGGATGTAGTTTGGTTTGCAGCCAGCGATACAGAAAAGGGCAAAGACTTGGTGGAGAAGAAAAGAGAAGGGTGGTGATATTTGTGGCTAGTTCGCTCACTCAGTCAGTCAGTGAGATGAGGCGCGAAAATGGAAACAATAAAATGGCAGTTCTTATATGTGCTGTCAATTGCATCAAACGAGATGGGCATTGGTGATTGGCCGGCGTTAACCTTGGAGTTTGAGAGTAATTGAAATGAATAGAATAATGTGGAAGCAGCTAGACTGTATAGATTATTATTAATTAGATTCAAAACATAAATTTATTATTTATAATATATTATTTTTAAATATATATTTGTGTTTTAAATCTGTGCTAAAGGTGATTATGCTCAAAATGAAGTGATGTTTGAGTCTTTGGGCGAGAGGAGCACCATGGAGATCTCTCAGAATCGAATAATATCACACGATGTGTGAGGTTACACTACATGGACATTTGTCGCACCCATATATAGTTCGACTTATTGATGAGTCATTTCTTCGTTTCAATTCCTCTCAATAAAGACCCTCTTATGGACTTATCAAGGGGTAAATAATGCATCATTTTTACGAAATTGTTGTGATCTGTTGTATCGTAAGTTGCCTAACTTATTGTGTTTGCTTGAAACAAAGGCTATGGCAGGGATGGGGAAGCATTTAGAGAGTAGATTACGCTTTAGTTGTAGGTTACGAATCTTCTTTGGCATGAGGGTTCTCTTCAGATTGACATTCTTTCTTTTTCAAACCAAGTTATTCAATGTCGTATACGGGACGGTAATATGGAGTGGGTTTCCTCATTTATGTACATTCAATCTAATTCGGATGCTAAGAACCGTTTCTCGAAGGCTATGGCACAGTAGGGGTCGACTTTATCGTCTCCATGGCTAGTTTTAAGGGATTTCAATGACATTGCACTGTTGGAAGAATGGAGGGGGTGCTACAAATTGTCTTGATCGAATGATTCGATTTCGGCGCCATCGGAGTTCCTGTAATTTCATGGATGCTGGTTGTTCTAGTTCATCTTTTATTAGGTACGGATGGTTCATGACCGAGTGGTGTTACAAGAGCGATTAGATTGTGTTCTTCTTAATGTTACAATTGTCAATACTTTCCCGAAGTTATATGTGCTTAACTTGCCCCGATCGTATTCTGATCATCACCCTGTTCTTCTAAATATGAGGAATAATTGTATACCACCTACGGATTTACAGCCTTTTCAGTTTGAGGTTGCTTGCTGACAAATCCCGGGTTTTCTTTGATATTCACACGAGGTTAGAATGCTCACCTCACATTGTTGGGTTGAGCTATAAATATTGTTACAAACGATGTTAAGCTTTGGAAGATTCGTTTGATGATATTTTTCATAAGAAGCAATCGGAGCTAAATCGATTTCAGGCTGTTTAGAGAGATGCTACTTATAACAACTCGACTTTCTTCAATGTCAGAAAATCTGGTTCAAAGTTGAATTTTTTAAATCGAACCGCTCAAAACTTAAAAGTGAGAAATTAGTGAATTGAATATGGGATTAATACATAGAATCAAATAGTAATTGAATAGATTAAGTTATTCCATTAATAGTACATGGACTAAATTATACGGTCAGCATATTGAGAGACTTTGATTGAAGCTTTGTGCATATCCTTGATTAGCAAATTGTCATGTCTTTAAAAACAATTTTTCCATGATTAAAATATCCTTAGTGGATAAATATGATCAATGCCATTGATTTCAACTATCTTTAGTAAGAAAGCCCAAATAACCATTGATTTAATTATTTTGTTATTAAAAAATAAGATTAACTATAAGATAATGGTTAGTGGAAAGAGAAATTTCATTCCCTCTCTCCTCTTCCTTCAGCATTCGGCTGTAGCAAGAAAATTAGGAAAGGGAAATTTGCTTTGGGTTCTTTTCATTGTGGTAGCTTACATAAAAGACGCTTTTTGAAATATACATGAGTTTCAATTCAATTAAATTGTCAATTCTAAAGTTTGAATGAAGTTATTTTTTAGTTTTGAATGACTTGATTTTGAGTTCGAGAGTTTAAATTATGATCATTTTATTAAAAATTGTACGAGTATAATTTTTGAACTGGATTATTCTGAAAAATTATAAGTTTTGAGTTTTAATTTAAGTTTAAATTTGGATTCGAGTTTAAGGCCTAATTTTAATTATATATTAACCCAATATTGTACCTATTAGGTTTTATTATTTTATTACTTATTTATTCTAAATTTTTGGATATTTTTAAGTATTTAAATTTTTTTAGGAGTTTTATATTTCTTATTCAATCAGAAAGTTTAGTTCTTTTAAAACTATTCACTATTTAGATGAATTAGAGTTCCATTATATTTGAAAGTTTTATTTAGAACTAATTAGCTAGCTTCTTCATTATTCATTGAAGGCATTGATTTATTTCGTGTAATATTGCTTTCTTATAGTTTTTAAAAGCAGTTTTTTCTCGATTTTCTTCAATAAGCCATGAAACTCCATTATTCATTATTCAGTTTGCGAAGGATTCTTGTTGGAGGTTTGTAACATCCTAAACGTGGGCCTGCGTAGTAAGGTGATAGTTTAATATGTTAAATTGAGATTCTAAGGATCGGGCTGACTTTTTGATTAAATATGTGGATTAGGGTTTAAATTAGTGCTCTGGGTATTTTAAAGTGATATATTGGGCTTTAAAAATTTGGGTTAGGTGGCTAATACATGGTGTTAGCTTATAATTTAAGTAGATAGTTAATTAAGTGACAAGTTGGGCTGGTGGCCCAAAGATTTGAGGAGCTTTAAGTGGGCATAAGGTGGCGTCATAAGGGGGGAGGAGTTTGGGCCAAGTGAGGGCTACTTAGAGCCCAAGCTTTGGGTCAAAAATTCGGCACCTAGGAGCCTTAGGAGTGGACGGCACACTAGCTACAAAATAGGGATTTTAATTCTTTTATTTTCTTGATAAATAGGAAGATAATGAAGAGAGAGATGAGGGCTATTTTTTTGAGGAGATAAGGATTGGGTTATCAGGTGAGATAAAGGCTATCAAGAGAAGGGAAGAGTTGGCCGAAATTCCAACTCTATGTGTGGATGATATGCCGAAATTTCTCTATAAATAGGGAGTAGTATTCTTCAATTTCGGTATTTTGAAACCCTATTCTTCTCTTATTCTCTGCCGAAATTTCCAAGCCTTTCCTACAGTTTCTCTTTTTCTTTTTCTAAAAGCCGAATTCCTTTTGATTCATACTCTCATCTCCCATAAGCCGAATTTACAAGGGTGATTTCGTTTTCCCGAAGGTGCACCATAGCCGAATTGTAATACCCCTTACCCGTATTCGACGTCGGAATAGGGTATGAGGCATTACCGGAATTACAAATTTATTTATCAGACATTTTATTTCATCTAGCATTTATATTTGAAACCAATCAAAATCAAACATATTATCCCTTAAACATATTTATTTTTCTCATTTCATGTCTCACTTGAATTTATTTCTCGTCTCAACATATTTAATTACCTTTTATTTACATATTAAAGATAATCACATATTTACATGTCATGATAAATATCATTCTCTTGCCGTTTATTCATAAACATAAATTAGTTAATTCATCATATCAATATTTCACATACTATCAACTTATATTTCCTTATATCACATAATTAAAGTTACACGAACTTACCTGGCTAAATTTGCAGAAATACCAAGATTTAAGGGCATTTTGGTAATTTTCTATTTTCATCAATTTTTCAACCGATCTTAATCCAAATTAATAATTTCATACAATTTTGCAATTTTCAATAATAAAATAATCCATTCCATGTAAATTGGTCATTTCCAACATTTTTACAAAACTAATCATAAAGTTTTACTTTTATTCAATTTAGTCCCTGAGCCTAAAACATTACAAATTAGCTATGCTAGCTGAATATTCATACATATTTTCCTCCTCCTCCTCTCCATTCCACATCCTTAATGTATATAACATGCTATAAGTAACATTATCAATAATTTCATTAATTACTCATAAGTATATTCAAAACTGTCCATTTGAGTTATAGTCACTAAATTATTTATTTCCAGAGCTAAAGAACTCCAAATGAAGAACTGTTAATTTTTCCTGAAACTAGACTCACATATCTTCTTGCCATAAAATTTTCAGAATTTTTGGTAGGGCCAATTAGTACAGTTTATTCTTTAAAGTCACCCCTGTTCTGCTGTCTGGCAGTTCCAACCCTTCTTCACTAAAAATTAATTATCTTTTTATATAGAATTCATATGATGTTATGGTTTATTTCTTCTAAAACTAGACTCATTAAGGAATCTAACCATATAAATTATGTTCCAAAATTATTTTTATACAATTTTTAGTGAATTTCTAAACTAAGAACAGGGGATCACGAAGTTATTCTAAACCAGTTTTACAAAATCCAAATATCTCAAAATATAGACTTCCTTTGCTTTCTATGTTTCTTTTATATGAAAATAGACTCAATAAGCTTTAATTCCATATCTCACTCC
The DNA here is from genome assembly GCA_005393395.2 of Gossypium australe. Lineage (NCBI taxonomy): Eukaryota > Viridiplantae > Streptophyta > Magnoliopsida > Malvales > Malvaceae > Gossypium > Gossypium australe. The sequence continues at coordinate 10,406,913 of CM016622.1, read as the reverse complement.
ACTTCTAATTTGATTTATACAATTTTTTGTGATTTTTCAAAGTTAGACAACTGCTGCTGTCCAAAACTGCTTTAGTGTAACATGTTGATTTCTATTCTGTCCCTAATTCCACAATTCATACAATTCAGTCCTTGCTGGATTAACCCCTCAATTGAGTTAATTTTCTCATTTAATACTTTTATCTATCATTTTAAACTACTTCATAACCTTAGAAATCAGAATTTTAACACTAGGCCTTAATTTCAGCTATTTCACAATTAGGTCCTAAAACCAATTTCCATCAATTTCACTTGATAAAATCATCATATAGCAAAATTAAAGCTTCAAATCAATATTTATTCATTATATTCTTTCAGCATTAATCCACATAAAATTTAAAAATTAACCATAGAATCATAAACTAATGAATTAGTAAGTTGGACTCAATTGTAGAAAGTCCAAAAAACATAGAAATTTCAAGGAGAAAGCAAGTATTAAACTTACATGAAGCTTGAGTATGAAAACCAACTTGAACTCTCTTCCATGACTGTTTTTCAGCTGAAGAAAATGAAGAGAAATGAAGAGAATTCTCCAGATATTTCAATTTGATCCCCTTTTTATTTAGCTAATTTTGGAAATTTTCCAATTTTTCTCCCTTTTTCTTCTTTCTCTTCTCTTCTTCTTTCTTTCCTTCCCCTGCTCTCTGCTTCGTTTGGTTTCTGTTTCTCTATTCTCTTTTTGTTTGTTTTTTTTATATATAATATATAATAATATAATAATATAATAATAATAAATAATATAATAATATAATATTAAACATAAAAAAATCTCAGATTTTCTTCACAATAATCGCCTCAATTAAACAAAATGGCTTAATTGCCATTTTGGTCCTTTATACTTTCTTTAATCTATAATGAAACTTTTACACATTTTTCAATTTAGTCTTTTTCATTTAATTACATATCCAAACGTTAAAATTTCTCAACTAAACTTTAATAATAACTTAATGACACTCCATAAATATTTTTAGAAATATTTATGGCTCACTTTATGAATTCAAGGTCTCAATACCTCGTTTTTGGCCCAATTTTTTTCTAATTAATTCTTTTAGTTCACAAAATTCACTAATTTTAAAATATTTCTAAAATCACACTTAACTTATAATTATCTTTATCGATTAACAAAGTTTTCTAGCTTTTTCGTCAGATTTAGAAATCTCGAATCACTGTTCCGACACTATTGACATTGGGCTGTTACACGAATACTCCTCTTTAATCTGGTGAGTTTCGGGATTTTGTTTCTTTGCGATTTCCCCATTTTTTTGTCAAGATCTAAACTGAATCCTTTGTTCCAAGGGCCTGTCGACTTCACTCTTTAATCTTAGAAGCCGAATTCTGAGATCTGTAGTGTTGTTTTGTGGTAAAGCCGAAGGTAGGGAGGTGACGTTTCCTAGGGATTTTCGGGATTCGATAAATAAGGCTCTACGCTAAGGATAGTAGATTTTCGCGGTAACCAGGTGTGTAATACCTCCCCACCATCTAGATCTGCTTATTATTGTATGTTCATGTGTTTTATATGTTTTGATAAATGCCGAAATCTCGGTTTATTGATGAAAGCCCAAGGAGGGTAAAAGCGGATCCCCAGGTTAGTAAATTGTAACATCCCGAAATAGGGCCTAAACGGAATAGTGGTTGCGAAACCACAAATCCGAGTCAGTAAAATATTTTAATATTATTTTCAGTGCTTATAATGTGTGAATTATTATGTGTGAAATTTTTGTGATTCAATTTTATTGTTTGGGTGCTTAATTTAATAAAAGGGCTTAATCGCGTAAAGTGAAAATTTAGTGGTTATTTTTAGAAGGGCCAAATAGTGGATGTTCTTTTAATTTGGAGGCTTTATGTTGTAATTTACCCATAAGTGAGAGTAGTGGGCGGCTATGTCAAATATATAGCTTGTTTTATTATGTATAATGGTTTAATAATAATAAAATAATATAATTTTAATATAATAAAACAAACACATGTTAAAAGCCATTATCATCTTTTTTTTCAACTAGCCGAATGTAGAAGAAAAGAAAAAGGAAAAAATAAGCTTAGATTCGGCACTTTTGAAGCTTAAATTGAAGGTATGTTTTAGCTTGGTTTTTGATAATTTTTACGTTTTTGAGATCGTTTCTTCGAGTGCTACAAAACTCATGTTTCAATTTTGAATTTTGATGAATATTTTGAGTTATGCCATTGATGAGAACTTGTGATTTTTGTTGTTTGATGGTAGAAAATGAAAGATATGTGTTAGATTAACAAGTTTTGTCTTTGGATTTTTGATGAATTTAAGTAGTTTGGACTAAATTAGTAAAAGTTGTTATTGTTCATAAGTATGTGTTATGGTAAGAATTTGAAGTTGCTATAGAAGAGAAAAATGTTCAGCATGTTATAAAACATAAGAATAAGGGCTGAAGTTTAATTTTCGAGCCTAGGGGCAAAATCGTAAATATGAAAAAGTTTAGGGGCAAAATTGTAATTTTGCCAAAAATAAGAGTTAAGGACTGTTTTGATAAATATGAGTATTAAATAAGCTAAATTTGCTATTATAGATCAAGAAGAACGAAATCCAGAGTTAGATCGGGGAAAGAAAAAGATAGAGGATTAAATCGATATAATTTATCGATTTTATTTCGAGGTAAGTTTGCGGTAAATAAATGCAATATTCTGTTATTTTACATTTAATATTATGAAATTCCAGCATTTACATATTTATTCTGTAAATTATTATTTAAAGACTCAAGTATGAATTGACGGAAAAGTTATCTCAGAAAGTTCCGGTTGAACCTTAGGAATGTGTAGGATACAAATGTCATGACATTAGGGTTTAAGGAAATCATGTAAGACCATGTCAAGACATGGCATTGATAAGTTACTATAAGGCAAATGTCCCATGTAAGACCATGTCAAGGCATGGCATTGGTGAGTTTATAAGGCAAAGGTCCCATGTAAGACCATGCCAAGGCATGGCATTGGTGAGTTCACAAGGCAAGGATACCACGTAAGACCATGTCAAGACATGGCAATGGTTAAGTTTCATAAGGAAAGGTACCCGCGTATCCTTAGTATTCCAAGTGGTTCAACGGGAAAATTCAAAGAGTATACCAAAGTAAAGGTAAGACAAGTTCAAGCTAAAATGGTAAGTTAAGACAAGTTCAAGCTAAAAAGGTAAGGTAAGATAAATTCATGTTAAAAAGGTAAGGTAAGATAAATTCATGTTAAAAAGACAAGGTAAGAATACAAGTTTGAGTATATTGAGTTAAAAGCTTAAATGATCTTGATAAGAAAAGAATAAGTTAATTCATTAAGAATGTTGTCATCTATTTACATGTAAATTTACTAAGCTTTATGCTTACTCCCATTCTTTATTTTTTTTTTATAGTATTGCAAGCCAACTCGGGGATCGAAAGGACGTCGGAGATCGTACACACTATCAAAGGATTATATTGGTATTTTGTGACTCAAACGTTTTAAGTTATGGCATGTATAGGGACTTAGCCATTTTATGTGTGTGACCTTATGATATGGCTTATTATGGACTTGTAAATGTTTGGTAATGATTAGCCATTAAAATGGTTAATTAAGAACATGGTTGTGGATGTTATGAAATGTCTAGTTGATAATTATTTTAAAGAAATTATGTAATTATATGCAGGGGAATAGTAGGACAGCAGCAGTGACGTGATTTTGAAAAATCACCAAAAATAGTAAAAATTGAATTAGGTTGTGCATAAGAAATAGAATTAAAGCTTATTGAGTCTATTTTCATATAAAGAAAACGGTGTAGGAAAATGAGTTGTATATTATGAGATAATTGATTTTTAGTGAAGAGAGGTCAGAACTGTCAAAGTGTGTAATAGGGGAGACTTTAACTAATAAACTGTACTAATTGGCCACACCAAAAATTCTGGAAAAATTATAGTAAGAAGATATATGAGTCTAGTTTCAGGGAAAATTTACGGATCTTAATTTCGAGTTTCGTAACTCGAGTTATAATTAATTTAGTGAACATGACGCAGACGGACAGTTTCAATTTTTATGCCCAGAACTAGTAAGTTAAGTCTAGTAATGCCTCGTGCTCGACTCCGGCAACGGTCTCGGGTAAGGGGTGTTACATAAATAATCTGTTTAAATGTTATAAGTAAAATGCTTGTATGTGATTGCATGGGTTGGGTTGATGAAAGGAGGAAGTTATACGTTATATGTGTAGCGGTTAATGCCGTGAACTGTTATACGGGCTTCGGCCATTAAATGTTATACGGGCTTCGGCCATTATATGTTATAAGGGCTTCGGCCATCATATGTGGATGAGCAGCATGACTGTCATCATGGTGTGTAGCGGTGTGGGTCGATTGTAGAAATCCCCAATGGTGTGAACGGTTGGTACGGGGGCGTGTAGCGGATGGAAACCTAGGCAAACGGGTTGGGCCTTGCATATTATTTGCTATTAATTTTTATTATGATTATTACACTGTTTATTTTGTTTAATGGGCTTAAGGCCCAAACTCTAGTGGTGCATGAGGGTTGCACACTGAGTCTCGCGACTCACCCTTTTAATTAACATTTCAGGTGATACTTAGTGATTCGGATCGGGCTGGAGAGGAACGCAAGGTGGCCATGCAGAAGAATATGTAGATTTGGCAAAAAGGAGACTCAAGTTTTATTTTATATTTTTAATTAATGAACTTCAAATCTCGTTGTAATAAGGCCATGGGCTGTTATGTTTTATTATGGGCTTCTATTACTTTAACAGCATGTTTGGTTGGGGGGAATAGGAATGCATTCCCCCCTAATCCGGTGGGCCCACCACCAAACCAACGTTTGGTTGGCTGTAATGCCATTACAGCCTGATTCCATTCAGGCCTTATTACAGCTAAAGGCTGTAATAGCCATTCCTTGCCCACATCTCTGAATAGCTATTACGTTCGGTATCTTTTTCCCATTTTCCAAATTTTGCCCTCCTTCATATTCTCCTTCATCTGCCTCAAACACTCTCCTCTACAGTTTTCCACGCCACGAATCACATTGCTTCGCCTCCTCTACAGTTTTCCCTTCCGCATGCAAAAAGAAGGAAAGCCCTGGAAAAACTTTTGTAACTAACTAATCTAAAATCTTCCAATAATTTGTTCAACTTGAACTTCTCGGTTCTCACTCTCCATTTGACGTTTCTCTTTATTTCTTTCGATGAAAATTTGATTTGTTGCAAGAACGAGGGAGAGATGGTAAGCTCGAGGCAAGGGTTTCCTTCATGGATAAGCGCTGCCTCCGCCACCAGAGTTGATTTTGAAGGAAACGCTGATAACATGTTGAAAACTACCCACGACGATTCTGCAACCCAAAAGCCTAAAGCTGTACCCGACGTCAATTTGAGCTTCAAAGAGAGGGCTTTCTCTGCCGCCGGTGCCGCTTTTATTTCCGCCATCATCGTTAATCCTCTCGATGTCGCCAAGGTATCTAATTTTCCTTTCTTCTAAATAATTAGCCTTTTTTGTTTGTTCAACGTAAAAAAGAAACCCAATTCCTAGAATTAATCAAAATTCTCTCAGAAGATGTGTTCAAAATCGTAAAATGATTTGTTTTTCGATCCAGACAAGGTTGCAAGCACAGGCTGCTAGAGTTCCTTACAAGACCTGCTTTGAAACAAATACGGTACTTATCAATTTCATTAGTTTCCTTGTTTTCAGCATCTCAATTTACTCCCTTGGTGAATATTTTGGTGTTTTCCTCCATTGGTCTTCCTTTTTAGATGTTCCCAGATATGAGAAGCTCTCAATCATGTTCGCGTTTGGTTGTTGGCTCTGAACCACTATGTCCCCCTGAGTGTCATAGGTACACTGGAACACTTGATGTTTTTTACAAAGTCATTCGTCAGGTTGGTTGTTTTCTGCACTTGCTAATTACTATATTAGGCTTGTTCTTCTAGTGTTTGATGCTGTAATGGCACTTCTGTTTAATAAATAAGTTCTTTTCTTTCTTTTCTTTTTTTTGTTAAATAAATGGGATGTTGTATTTCTTCAGTATACACAGGTAAAAGAATCTTGGTTAAACACAGCTGATAGCTAACTTAGTGGTAGATTTTTTACACTTTTTTGAAAGCAATTTTTAATCCATCTAAGCATAATCATCTAAACATTCATTATATATGCATTAGAATCTCTTTTATATATATATATATATATATATATATTTGTATTATCACCTTCATATTTCGATGCACAGATTATGGCTTATTTTTGGAGGTTCACGGGAGTGAATTTTTGCAAGAAGGTTTTGCCAGACTGTGGAGAGGAACAAATGCAAGTTTAGCATTGGCTGTGCCGACTGTAAGTCTTTCATTTTAATGGCTTCCCTCCAGGCCTCCATTGCATGTTTTTATCCCTTGCATTAGTGCGAGGAAGCATTTTTATGTGCTTATATTTTTTTGGCTCTTTGTGGACTATATTCTTTTCTTGTCATTCAGGTTGGCATTTACATGCCCTGCTATGACATTTTCCGTGATTCAATGGAGGAATTCACGACTAATAATGCTCCAACCTTGACCTCATATGTCCCATTGGTAGCAGGCGTATTTGCGCGTTCTTTAGCTTGCATATCTTGTTATCCTATTGAACTGGCCAGGACCCGCATGCAGGTATAAAATCATCTGTGCTTCATCTAATGTAACCAGGAATTACTATAATAATCCTCAATTTGCTATTCTGCAGAGATGAATGAAGTTCAACTTTATGAATATTTAATTTATTACCAGGCATTTAAAGAAACTAAAAGAGGTATCAAGCCTGCAGGCGTATGGAAGACATTAGTTGGAGTAATCAACCCAGTGACAAGCACAAATTGCATTCAAAACTGTAAGTTAACTATTGGAGTGAGTTACTCTCTGCCTGAAAAAGTATAATTTTGGCATTGAATGAGAAATTTTATCGCAGTTGAGAAAGTTTGATTAAACTAAGCAAGATGGTCATTATTGCTGACATATTATTCATAACAGTACAAAATTACCACATCCTATGGACTGGCCTTAGTTCACAACTTGCTCGTGATGTTCCTTTCTCTGCAATCTGTTGGGCAACACTTGAGCCGGTGAGATAAGGCTAAGTGTCCCCCCCTCCGCCCCCCAAAAAAAATGTTTAATGCTACCTTATGCATTCAACATTGTTCTTCTTGTTTCTTTCGACCTTTTCAGATCAGGAGAAAACTGCTTGTGTCAATGGGTGATGAAGCTGGTGCAGGTAGCATCCTTGGGGCAAACTTTGCTGCTGGTTTTGTGGCAGGAAGCATCGCAGCAGCTGTTACCTGTCCCCTAGATGTTGCAAAGACCCGACGGCAGATAGAGGTCTTTAGTTTCTTCATATGAATTTCATTTCGGTTTAGATAGGATGAAAGCATGCACCCACGCACACAGACACACACACAAACACAGTAAAGTGATCTAACTGATTACCTAAGGATTATATTCAGAGCATCACTTGCTTTACACATATGTGACCATAAGAGAGCAACTATTTCTGAGGAAAAGATTTAACTAGTTTTTTATTCAGATACATGCTATGGATCTAAAGATTAGGTTTATAAAGTTTTTATAGCATGAAAGATGATCCATGTCATTGATCACATGTTTGAAATATCTGCTATGCATAAAACAAATAGTTGAGCAACAGTTAATAGATCAAATAAATTGGATGTAGTATCTGCTATGTTGTAGTTCAATGAAAAATCTAATTAGATTTTCACATGAACAATGGTTGGTGTTATGTTGGTGGCAAATGGTTACTTTACTATTGAGGCAGATACATTTTCAAAACCTGCTGGTGGATCTCAACCTGGATATGGTGAACCACAAGGGAGTGGCTGGTTTCATACATTCACCATCGCTGCATACAAGCCATACTTCGATGTTGACACTTCTGACATCATTGATAGACTTAAGGAGTCACTCTTTCCATTTAGAGGAACATATACAGAGAAAACGGCTACCAACCCTGATTTGTGAGTTTTCTCCCTGTAACTCATTTATATTTGTCGAACATAGATATATGGTAAAATTTTCAAGCTTGAGACTAGAAAGTTTCTTTTCTGTTGCACATGGTCAAAAACATTTGCTTTAAGAATAGGTGTGTAAAACCCTAAAAGAAGAGAGAACAGAGTTGATCATGCATGATTGAAAATTTTATGTTGTGCAGATATGGACCATTCTGGGTAATTGCCAGTGTAGCTGGGTTCATGTCAGCAACTTTTGTGGCACTTAATCTCAAAGCTCATATTAATTCAGCTGGAGAAAGATGGTTCTTGATCGTCACTGGCATCTTTCTGTTGCAGTTGGCTCTAGCTGCTGTTAGATGATTCTTCTTAGTAATGGCCATATTGACTTAGGGTTACAAGTTTACATATGAATCGAAGCAGATTGAATTTGTTGGAGTTGGAGTTGAGCGAACTGAATTTGCAAATGGCGCAGTTGGAGTTGTTTGTTGAGCGAACTGAATTTGTGACTGAGCAAGCTAAGTTGGCGCTGAAATATTACAAGTCCGAAGACGAATAAAATACATGTGTAATAAATATTGTACATACATTTGTAATACATGTATGCATTTACTTAAGTAAATATTTAATGTATTTATTATTATTAAATTGATATTATGTGATGAATAAATTAAATTAAGACAAATGTATGGTGCACATGGCGACATGTGTGATACTAATATACATATATTTGTAAAATACATGTATATACTTATTATATAAGTATATTATTAATTATAAGTAAAAGTATATATTATATTTTGGTATCTTTTTGTGTTTGTAATATTATTATAAGTATATTATTAAATTATATATTATTATTAAGTAAAAGTATATATTATATTACAATGTTGTAACTTTTAGATGTTGTAAAATTTTAAACATATGGATTATGACATATAAACTAATGAAATCATGTAACTTTTTGTTAATATATGAATATTATGCTTGGATGTGAAATATAATTCTCAAGTTAATTAATTACTTCTAATATTTTTTTTTGTAAAGTAATTAAATTATTTGTTTCAATAATGATATTTTAGCACATATATGTATTGCAGTTTAAAAAAATAAAATAAATTATATATTTTATAGTATTATATATTAAGATTTTTTAATTCATACAATAATAATTATATTAAGCATGTTATTAAATTAAATTTTTTATTAAATTATATTAATAATAATTATGTTAAAATATGATTAAATTTTTATTTTTATTAAATTATTTTCAATAATAACCTTATTAAAATTTAATAACAATAACAATAATCATCTACCTAACAAAAATTATGCTAAGGGTATTCTGGTCATTTTAGTTCTTTTCCTCATGCTATTACAACATCATTCCATTCAACCAAACACAAGAATTCTATTACAGCTCTATTCCATTCCATTCAACCAAACAATTGAATTACTTATTACAGCTCTATTACATTACACCTCTATTCCATTACAGCTCTATTCCATTACAGCGAACCAAACGTGCCCTAAGTCATTTAAGTTTTTATTTTAATTAAACTAAGGCTTGTATTTAAGTTTGGATTTTACTTTACTTAAGCATATTCTATATAAAACATATTTTGGGCTTTTCTGAAAATACGACCTGTTTTGATAGAATTTTTTTTCTTAGTGACATACCGGATCCGGTTGTAGTGTTTGGGCCGGGTTTGGGGTGTTACAAGGTTTGATTAGAGTCATTACTTGAATTCATTGTGGTTTATATCTTAAAGGGTTCAGTTAGACAATTATCTTCTATTCATATCCATCAGTTTATTCAATCTATCTTTTACCTTTTATTTTTTGTTTTCTTTATTTATCTATGTTTTAAATAATTATTTTTTAATCCTGAATTTCTTTTTTTTAGTTGTTTTCGTATTCTTTGTTTCTAAATATATTTGTCTCTTCTTTCAAGTTAGATCCAAATCTTTCTTGGAGTTAAACGACTTGAATACGATCTTAATCTGTTGCCCCTATCATTTGGTATCAAATTTGGGTATTTTTGGTCATTTCTTATGTTTGCTAATAATTGATTTCTTACTGTAACCTTTTTGTTGTATCCGAAATTGTTTTAACTAGAAAAAATTTCCAAAATTTGATCCTTTGAGTGGGTAAATGACCTCGTTTTGATCTAAAATTTTAACCATTGATTTTAGTCATTATTTTACAATAAAAAATATTTCCACAAGATAGTTGAAAAAAATTTGAACAAGTGAAAAAAAATGTCAAAAAATATTTTGTGAGTGAAATTTTGTACCAAAATTTTCCAGATTAGTTATTTATCATTTAAGAAAGCTCCGGCTTAAATTTTATGATTTTAGCACATCGGAAATACCTTGAACCAAAAATTCAAATTGTTTTCCATTATTTTGAGTTTTTTGCTGAGTAGATTATTTTATTTGATTCTAGTCTTAGTTTTTTTTTTTGTTTTTTTTTTAGCTTTTCATGTTTTATTATGCATTCTAATACATTTTCGTTTCTTGTGCTAATAGGTATAAAAGAGTTGTTTCTTCTTTCTCCGAGCAATTTACTTCCTTTGGAGTCGACTCTTTCTTTAACTTTTTAAAGTCTTAGGTCAACTCTATTAGAAAATGATTTCACATCTTTAAATTTATAAAAAAAATTATACGTATCCATAACTTCAAAAAAAAAGAACTTAAATTTTTTTAAAATTGTTTGGAATTTTAGGTCTTTTATAAAATTTATAATTTTAAGAATTCCTAAATAAATTTATAGTATTCTTTACTAAAAAAACTCAAAATTCCTAAAAATGCCAACATTTTCATAAAAATCCTTAAACTTAAAAAAAAAAAAACCATCAAAATCTTAAACAATTTCATAAATTTCTAAATTTTTCTAAAAAAAAAAACTAGAATTCCAAATATATTTTTTACATACTTATAATTTTTAAAAGTACTTTTTATAATTTTCAAAAACCGATTATAATTTTTTTTAGTTTTTATAGTTTTTAAGTTCTAAATATTTTTTGGATTTTTTTTAAATTTTTATACGAACCTTTTACTTTTTCTTGATACATGGCATTGTGTCATTAGTAGAGATCCTCAAATGGTTAATCAATTGGTTAATCAAATTGAACTGGTATTAACTAAACTTTTTAATTGTTAATCGTTAACCGAAACTTATATATATATATATATATATATATATATATATATATTGTTGAAACAAGTATAAAATATATCAAAAATAAATAAATTGATAAAGTTCGTTTGACCGAATTAACCAAATTAGTAATAGCCTAATACATATAATATATAATATTATTATTAAGTTTGGTTAATTCGATTAGTTAATTCGGTTAATTATCCGATTTCAAATCGAATTAACCGTTAACCGAAATTTAAAAAAAAACACCTTTAACCGACTTCCAACCAAACTAGATCGGTTAACCGACCGATTAACCGAATTAGATCGGTTCGATCAGTTAATCCGGTTTTAACTGAAGTTTGAATACTCCTAGCCATTAGTACTTTTATTTTTTTTTAACGAAAATTTAAGTTAGAATAATAGTTTTTACAAAATGAAAGTAAATGAGCCAAATTTATACCAAAAAGAAAAATTATAAGGATCAAATTGATAAAAAAATTACAGATACTAGAATGATAATTTAACTATAGCACAAAGACTAAAAAAGATGTTAAGCCTTAGAAAGAAATTATCCATCGTAAATAACTTCTTTATTAAACTGTCGACTTACATTAATTCCTCGTTAATGAAATTAAAATCTTATAATGCTAACTTTTTATTTTATAAATTATTTAGAATATAATTTTTAAATATTTCCACCAGCCCAGTGGATGTGCAATATTTGGTATTTGTTAATTAAGTGTCACAAGTTAATTAAATATCAATTCAATTAAGAAAATCTTTAAAAGTAATTATTTTCAAAAAGTAACAAATATTATTGTATAAAAATGAATGTTTTTGTAAGTTTATATTTTATCTAAAATTTATAAAAAAAATAATTTAAATTCAAAATAATTCTTAAAGAAAATACACATATAACAAGACTTAAACTTATGAAAATGTCCCAAAATTTGACATTTATCATTTCATTCAAAACCTCAATAACATTTTATATATAATTTTTTAGTCTTGACTTCAAATTTAGCTTAAACATAATTATTTGAACTGGATTAAATTGATCAAAACACAAATCAATGATTAAGGCTGTGTTTAGTAATACTTTTTAGAAGCACTTTTGACATGAAAAGCACTTTTAAAGTAAAATGAATGCTAAACAAGCAACTTTTAAAAGAAATATTTAGCTTTCCAAAAACATTTTTTTCTCAAATAAAAAAGTTAAATTTTTTTAGCTTTTCTATCTCAAAAGTACTATTGACAGTTTAATTACGTTTTCACCTCTCCAACATATGGTAATTTTAATTCTTTAGTTAATTGCTTAAAAAATGTTTAAAATTTATTTTTCATATATTAAAATATTAACAAAAAATTATAATACATTATCTTCTATATTCTTATTAAAATACCATACTAATAACTAATTTGAAAATTATTTAAATGTTTATTTATTATTTTATAACACTATGTCTAAAATAGATATTTTATTTTTTAAAAGCATTTTTTGACAACAATACTAAAGACTTAAATTTTAAACCAAACTTTTTAAAATTATTTTTACAAAACACTTTTTCAAAACATTTCTCAAAAGTAATACTAAACTAACTTAAATAAACAGATTTTTTAAATATTTTTATAATTTATTTGAGCAGTTGGACCCACAAACTAATTGTTGGGTTTGATTATGAAAACCTAGAGTAAAAATTAACAGAGTAAATGAATATTTTGAATAAAGTAGGGGGAGGGAGGTGCAGTGTCCAAGGCAGTTGTTGGTAGAGCTGTTAGAGAAAAATGGGAGTGGAAGGAAGGGCGTGATTGGGGAAGAGGCAAGCCAGCCCATTCCCCTCCCTAGTCCCTACGGCTACTTGTGAGCAATTTATTTTTTAATTGCTGGGTCTCAAATGGTTCAATTATCATATCTGGGCCTATATTAATGATCCAAAAACGAAGTATAATTTATTTCCATAAAACTAGTCTATAACATGCACATTAATTCTTCTTATTAGGAATTTATTTTGTAGCTTTTAAATTTAAAATATTAAAAATTAGAATTAAAAAAACACATATTAATTTTTTTAAAAACTACTTGTAAAATAAAAAATATATACTATCAATATATCAAATACATACTTTTAAAAATTATTTTTTATATAATTAAATTAATTAAATAATTAAATAATAAATGAGTAAATTACATTTTAAGTTATTCAATTACTTAAAAGTTTCATTTTCTTATCACTTAGTTAATTGTGTATGTTTTTTTCGGTCTAAGTTAAAAAAGAGACAAACAACAAATTCAATTCGACTTGCAAATTAAAAAAAGTTAGTTACACTTAATATCACTCTAAAATATTGTATGTTTTATTTTAGTCAGTTTAATTTTTCTCCTGATTTAGTTATTTTTATTAAAATAATTATTCAAACTAACCACTCTAGTTTAAATAGTTCATTTTTCATCGGCGAATTATTAACGTGACACATTAAACCATCGAGTGACAACACATGACACATTTCTATTGACTTTTAATTAAATCTTAAGACCTCTTTATAATATGTGCCATATAAATTAAAAAAATGACATAATGCAATATACCATATGAAAATGGCTTCGAAGGGGAAATAATTTTTTTCTTAAATAATATAATACTCGAATATTTTTATATTAAAAAAAATTAAATTATGATATTATCTCCGAGCAATGAATCAAGATAAATGCCGTAAAAATTGGTTAAATAACAAGTTAGAAATTAAACAACATACTTTTAGCCTTGACTCTGAAAATACCAACACTACCCCTTTCAGGTTTGGCCTAAATAGGGGTTTATACTAGCACAACACCCTACGGATCAACTTTGTAATAATTAATGATTTGGTATATGAAGTGAAATTTGACTTTTGCGCAACCAAACCCAATAATTAGTTGGTAAGGACTAAGCTTTGAATTTTAAATCGAGTACAACACAAGCAGCTTTAGCTTTTTACTGTCATCAAATCAATCATGTATGTCCATGGCAATGCCATGTGCAATCTGAATAATAATTTGGTGTTTCTATATATATAACAACGGCTCTCCAGGCATGCTCTTATCTCTTTGAATACCTTCATTTTTCATTATTAAACTTCACCTAATTAATTACAATGCTAATGCACCTTTTGGGTACTTCATCGACTTCACTTTGGGTGCGCTAGTCAAAAGTGTAACACACCCACCAACTAGAGTATCATAAAAAGCATTACTTGGATTCTTTTTTAATTGATATAATAATATTTTTTACCCTCTACCTTTTTCTAAAAAATCAAATTAGCCCTTTATTCTTTTTCTATCTCTTTTAGATAAACTGATCTGTTTTCGACAGAACTACTAATGGAGCCATTAAAAATATGATGTGGCATCCATGTGGATATTTTTTAACACAACAAATTCATGTGGCTTTTATGTTTTTCATTTTTATTTTATTTTTCTTTATTTCTTTTTCTTTTCTGCATACAAACCCTAGCCACCTCTGTTGTCGCAATTGCTTCTCCTGTGCTGCGGTCGCCGCTTTTCCAGTGCCATCACCTATCCTTTTCTCGACAATAGGTGCCCTCTTTTTCTCATTTTCCTCCTCTTTTTCCTTTCACCCCTAGCCCTAACTTCTTGTTGTATTGTCGCCGCTTCACTTCGATGATGAAACACCATCCAAGACCGCCCAAAGCGATGCCTGAAAGCCTCTCATTTCCTTCCTCTAAATGCTTTTTTCTTTTTTAATCATTGGAAATTTTTAAATATCTCTCATCGACTGTTAGATCACCCTAATATGTTACTTTTCTTGACAGTGGCTATTTCTTCACCGTTGGGATTTGAAAAGTGATGGTGGGAGCTCCCGCCAACAACCCGAAATAAATTATTTTCTTATTAGTTTTTACATAATTACAAGAATTATATATGATTCCATAATATTTTTTTATCGGAAAAAGTTAAACAAGAGAATTCAATAATTCTTGATAAAAGTCCCGACCAAAACATGATACGGGAAAACATATAAAAAATGGTCCAAAAATTTCCATATAAATACTAGACTAGACCAAAATAAGACAAAAACTTAGTAATTACTGTGGTTGTAATAATATATCTCTCAAATACAATCACATTCTTTCTTGGCAGCAGATTTAGTGACCTTGGCACCGTTGGATCATTCTTCTCAACGCTCTTGATCCCACCAACAGCCACAGTCTGGGTTTTGCATTGGTAGATTGTTTCAGTTTCAATTTGTAACATATACATAATACATGGTTTTCATTTCTAACCAAGTAAATTAAGGAACCATTGGGTTTTGTATATTGGCTCATGATTGCTATTTAAACAATAGTCATCTTCAAATTAGATCTTTTGAGTTTTGCATTGGTCGATCGTTTCACTTTCAATTTGTATCATATACATGGTTTTCATTTCTAACTCAACCAATTAATTCTAATTATTCCACAAAAATATTATAATTTTGTTATAGTTTTTTAATGGTTCTTTCATTTTTAGGATTTTTCTATAATTTTTACATTTTTTTCTGAATTTTTGTAATATATTTTTTAAAAAAATTTTAACAATATCTTTATAAAATTTATATATACATTTTTTTAATATTTTTAATAATTTTAAAATTTTAATTAATTGCTTATGTGACACTGTCATGTCAATAATTAATACATGTGGACTATCTGTGGCATCCATGCCAGCAAGTTAACAACGCCGTTAACTTTTGGCCTTTTACCCAACTAATCCCTAAAATATAAATATTTATAAAAATGACTCAATTTCAAAATAATGACGGGAATGACCTAAAATGAACAATGTCAAGTGGTGTTGGCACCCAAATCAATCATCCCCCAATCATTAGCTAATGGTTGCATGGGGGTTTAAAAAAAAATTGGTGTTAGCACTGTAATGGTGGGCACTCGTATGTAATTTTTTATGTAGTTTTTTAAAAATATTTCTCGGTTCAAAAAAATATTTTTTTATCTAAACGCCGACACTAGAAAAAAAATTTTAAAAAATTGATAGTGTGGTTGCCGGCACTCATGGCAAGAAAAAAAATTTTAGTGTCAGCCTTTTCTCCGCAAGCACCGAAGTGATTTTTATTTTTTAATTTTTGCCGGCATGCTCTAGTTGCCGAGACCAATGACCATTTGTTCTTCTTCAAGCCTTGGACAATGTGACTCCTAAGCACTTAGTTGCATGAAAAAAGAGATTTGAAGAAAATTACACAATATCAGTAAAGCAGAAACGCTGGATATTTGAGAAGGAAAAGAAAATACTTTTGAGTTTGATTTACTTATTATAGTACTTACTAGGCAAAGAAAACAAGAGAAAAAGAAGATAAAAAAAAATAGAAAGTTTCAAAGTAAGAAAAAGTTTAATGCAGATTTATAATTTTAATAGGAAAAAAAGTTGTATGCAGTTAAAAGACATTATCAAATTATTAACCATAATTCCTGTTTTAATATTTTTAACCATATATAATAATTTGATAATGTCTTTTAACCATATATGATATAAATACATCATTAATATGATTAATTTGAGAAAGGATAACAATTTAAGGTTAAAAAAAGGCTAAAAAGAATAAAGGACTGATTTGATTTTTTAAAAAGAAGTTGAGGGTGAAAAATGTGATTATGGCTTTTTTATTTTAAGATTAATTTTTTCTCGGCTTCCAATGTTACGTAGGCTTTCAACTTTGTCTCCTTCACTGTACTTTAATATCTCTCCCAATTTTCTAGATTTTAGCTTTTGCAAGACCGAACCAAGCATATGATTCTTTTCTTTTTACTTTAGCAATCAACCAACCCACATATTTCAAATTATTAACTTGTTTCATTTTTTCAACCTCGGTAAGAAAATCCACTCTTTTTTTGTCCGTAATGTTCTTTTTACTGATTGTAATATTTTTGTTAGAAGATTCAATAAAAAAAAAACATGGGATCCTTTCTCTCGATTCCACCTTAAAATAAAAATTTTGGATGCATGTGTTGTTCCCCAAAGTTAACCGATCAAGAAAGTAAGATTTGATTCTACTATCAGAATCATCAAAGTCATGGCAATGGATTACTCTTTTTTCTTAAATAAAGATTAAGTAGAGAGTAGAGTAGATGACCCACAGTTCGAAATAGAAAAGCTTCAAGGTTGGGGAGAAAAAAAAAAGTTAAATTAATCATATACGTCATTTTTTTATAATTCATCAAATAAATTATTTTTTTCAATATTTAGAGAAATAGATCCAGTTTGGAAAGAATGTGAAAGCGTGTCCAACTGGACAAGTTTTTACTGACATGTTAGGAAAGCGTGCTCAATTGAAAGTGTTTTCTGAAAATTCTAAAGAAAACGTGTCCAGCTAGGTGCACTTTTATTGACACGTCAACAAAAGTTTACCCAGTTAGAAAAGCTATATTAACGACGGTGCAAAAAGCTTGCTCAATTGGACGAGCTTTTCTGCCAAAGCACACCCAATTGAACGCGGTTTTCATACTCTATCTCCAAAATCGGTTTATTTCCCTAACTCTTAAAAAGAAATCTATTCAGTCAATTAAAGAAAAAAATAGTGAATATGACTAATTTAGCCGGAAAAAAACTTAATTAATCCATAATATAATTATCTATAAACTAAGCACTAATCACTTAATAGGTTCCTTCAAAGTTAAATTAGTAAAATTGCACGGAATTCAGTGTGAAATTTGTGGCTATTTTACCAAAATAACCTAAAAAATTTTGATATTTACAAAAATGATCCATGTTTAAAAACAATCACCAAAATGACCTGAAATGAACAGTAGAAAGGGATTTTGGCCTATCAATGGCCGGCACCACCTGGTATTTTGGACCCATGATTGCCTGATGATTGTGTCAGACTTTAAAAAATTGAATTTTTTTTGTTCTGGCCTTCCAATGGCAGACACCAGGATATTTTTTTTTAAATCGTATCATTCTGGTATACAAAAATTAAAAAAAAAAAGAATTTTTTTGTGCTGACCTGTCAATGGCCGGCACCAGAGTACGAAAAAAAAAATTTGGTGCTGGTCTGTCAATGGTCGGCACCAGTATACGAAAAAAATAATTTTTTTGGTGCTGGCCTGTCAATTACTGACACCAGTATACGGAAATTTTTTTTTTTGTGTTAGTCTGTCAAGGACCGGCACCACCAATACGAAAAATTTCTTTTTTTTTTGGTGGTAGTCTGTCAATGGCCGACACCAAATTTATCAGATATATATAGGTATTTGATCTTCTATTTTGTTTGGTTTAAATTTTTTTTTCCTTTGTTGAGAAGAAAGCAATTTTTTTTTAAATAAGTTCCCAAATGTTGTTTGTTTATATTTATTTCGATGGAAAAATGATAAATACAGCTGAAGAAGGCTGTGTATTTCGAAGTCGAAAAAAATAGGAATGAGATTCAACAAGCGGATTTCGCTGTCGGATTTAAAACGAAAAATCAGTACAAAGATAGCAACCCATTGTGGAAAGCAAATGTTGAGACTGTTTTACAAATTTTCGGTTTCAATTAATTCGCTAAAGTTCTCAGAAATGGAGCTTGAAGATTATGATGATTTACGGACAATGATAGCAATTTATTGCCCCCCTGAGATAGAAAATCCCAACTCGGTTGAGTTGTTCGTGGAGATAGCTGAACTGGATCCCATTCAAATGGTAATTCCAGCAAGCCAGCGCTCTGGAATTGATTTTGATCTTAACGTCTCTTGGGAAGATCAGTCGGGTTTTGGACGGTCAACGCCAACTCCCGAAAATCCAAACACCGGTGGATGTTCGTATAACATCCCAGACTCTGTCCTTGTCTAGAGATCCATCCAGAGGTGTTGGCCACCATAGAAGATAGTGATGAAGGGTCTAATAATGATTATCAGTCCCACCATGATCCCAACGATGATTTTAGTTACCCTGATTTGGATAACATCCTTGAAGACATAGACGAGGAAGGGCCGATGGAGGGTGAAAATGCGACCCCTCATTCCGCCGGAAACACGGGCCCTGGTATAGTTATAAGAAATAATCCAGGGTCCTTTATGATCGACATGGATCCTGATGCGACTCTTGCACGCGAGTTCCCGGAATATACAAATATTGTGCCGGCTCACCTAGTTAACAATGAATTCAACGAAGAATAGTTGTTTGAAGGACAACAATTTGATAACAAAAAAGACTGTTTATATGCTATAAAACAACTTAGCTTGAAGTTAGGTGTGGATTATAAAGTAACGAAGTCGACGCAGTTTTTGTATGTAGGAGAATGTTGGAAAGCGTCGAGTGGTTGTAAATGGCGTGTCCGAGCCGCGTTAATGCAGCAGACACAGATGTGGATGACAAGGAAACTAGAAGGTCCACACGCATGCACGTCCGCTCGTATGTCGCAAGACCATGGAAAATTAAATGCAAAAACTATATGGAACTGCATCATCCCTTTGGTGAAAGAGTCGCCCACCATTCAAGTGTCGGTCCTTATTGAGGATATTTTTCCATCGACACCTCCGGTCACGCAATACCAATTAACTCCCGATTATGGTGTATATGATTATTCTACCTTTTTAAGTACACCGGATGGCACACCGAACGCTGGACCGAGCAATTATCAAACGCCTGAGCAAGATGCATGACATCGCCGACGGAGGCATCCGGACAATTTTTGTAACAGCCCAATTTTAAATAGTGTCGGAACAGTGATTCGAGATCATTAAATCTGACGAAAAGTTAGAAAATTTTGTTAATCGATACTTATAAGTTAAGTGTGATTTTAGAAATATTTTAAAATTAGTGAATTTTGTGAACTGAAAGAATTAATGAGAAAAATTGGGCCAAAAACGAGGTATTGAGACCTCAAATTCATAAAGTGAGCCATAAATATTTCTAAAAATATTTATGGAGTGTCATTAAGCTATTATTAAACTTTCGTTAGAAAATTTTAACGTTTGGGTAGGAAATTAAATGAAAAGGACTAAACTGAAATGAAAGTAAAAGTTAAATTATAGATTAAAAGAAATTATGAAGGATCAAAATGGTAATTATACCATTTTGCATAGTTGAGGCGGTTACCGTTAAAAATCTGAGATTTTATTAAAAGTATATTATTATATTATATTATATTATTATATTATATAATAATCCAAAGAAAAAAAAGGGGATAGAAACAGAAACAAACGAAGCAGAGAGCAGAGAGCAGGGAAGGAAGAAAGAAGAAGAGAAGAGAAAGAAGAAAAAGGGGGAAAATTGGAAAATTTCCAAAATTAGCTAAATAAAAGGGGATTAAATTGAAATATCTGGAGAATTCTCTTCAATTCTCTTCATTTTCTTCAGCTGAAAAATAGTCATGGAAGAGAGTTCAAGTTGGTTTTCATACTCAAGCTTCATGTAAGTTTAATACTTGCTTTCTCCTTGAAATTTCTATGTTTTTGGACTTTCTACAATTGAGTCCAACTTATTAATTCATTAGTTTATGATTCTATGGTTAATTTTTAAATTTGATGTGGATTAGTGCTAAAAGAATATGATGAATAAATATTGATTTGAAGCTTTAATTTTGTTATATGATGATTTTATCAGTGAAATTGATGGAATTGGTTTTAGGACCTAATTGTGAAATAGCTGAAATTAAGGCCTAGTGTTAAATTCTGATTTTCAAAAGTTATGAAGTAGTTTAAAATGATAGAGAAAGTATTAAATGAGAAAATTAGCTTAATTGAGGGGTTAATTGAGCAAGGATTGAATTGTATGAATTGTGGAATTAGGGACAAAATAGAAATCAACATGTTACACTAAAGCAGTTTTGGACAGCAGCAGTTGTTTAATTTTGAAAAATCACCAAAAATTGTATAAATAGAATTAGAAGTTGAGTGAGATATGGAATTAAAGCTTGTTGAGTCTATTTTCATATAAAAGAAACAGAGCAAGCAAAGGAAGTCTATATTTTGAGATATTTAAATTTTTGTAAGAATGGTTTAGAATAACTTCGTGAACCCTTGTTCTTACTTTAGAAATTCACTAAAAATTGTATAAAAATAATTTGGGAACATACTTTATATGGTTAGATTCCTTAATGAGTCTAGTTTTATAAAATAAACCATAACATCATATGAATTCTATATAAAAAGATAATTAATTTTTAGTGAAGAAGGGTCGGAACTGCCAGACAGCAGAACAGGGGTGAATTTAAAGAATAAACTGTACTAATTGGCTAAATTAAAAATTCTGAAAATTTTATGGAAAGAAGATATGTGAGTCTAGTTTCAGGAAAAATTAACGGTTCTTCATTTGGAGTTCTGTAGCTCTGGAAATAAATGATTTAGTGACTATAACTCAAATGGACAGTTTTGAATATACTTATGAGTAATTAATGAAATTATTGATAATGTTATTTATAGCATGTTATATACATTAAGGATGTGGAATGGAGAGGAGGAGGAGGAAAATATGTATGAATATTCAGCAAGCATGGCTAATTTGTAATGTTTTAGACTCAGGGACTAAATTGAATAAAAGTAAAACTTTGATTAATTTTGTAAAAATGTGAAATGACCAATTTGCATGAAATAGATTATTTTTTTAATTTAAAATTGCAAAATTAATGAAATTATTATTTTAGATTAAGATCGATTGAAAAATCAATGAAAATAGAAATTTCCAAAGTGCCCCTGCATCTTGCTATTTCTGCAAATTTAACCAGGTAAGTTTGTGTAACTTAATTATGTGATATAAGGAATATAAGTTGATGGTACGTGAAATATTGATCTGATGAATTAACTGTTTATGTTTATGAGAAACGGCAAGTGAATGATATTTATCACGACATGTAAATATGTGATTATCTTTAATATGATAATACAAGGTAATTAAGTATGATGAAACGAGTAATAAATTCAAGTAAGACATGTCGTTAAAAATTAAATATATTTAAGGGATAATATGTTTGATTTTGATTGATTTCAAATATAAATGCTAGATGAAATAAAATGTCTGATAAATAAATTTGTAATTCCGGTAATGCCTCGTACCCTATTCCGACGTTGAATACGGGTAAGGGGTGTTACAATTTTAATTTTTTTCTGTTAATTTTTACTTTATTTTAAAATTCTATAAATATTTCTTTATTTTAAAATTATTCTGTTTTTAATATTAATTTAATTTCTCTGAAGTAATTATTGTTTGAATAAATAACTTCGTAATATTTAAAAAATAATAATTCAAATAAGTAATACTACACACAAATTAAATTTACATACACAATAAAATACAATCATTCTACAATATTAATACAAAAAATATAAATTTCAAACAAAAATAATATGCACTATATTAAATGTAAACACCCAATGAACTACAAACAGATGGGTAAAATTAATACACAAAAATTTAATTTTCAAACTTTATATATTACAGATTAAATTAATTTTACATATAAAAAAATACAAACATTCTAAGAAATTAATACACGAAAATGTAAAAATGAAACCTTAAATCCTAAATAACTATATTAAATTTACAAATATAAAAAAAATACAAACATTCTTAAGAAATAATATAATTATTTTTAATACTAGTTTCTTAATAATTAATCGTCTTCTACTTGAATCAGGTCTACGTTGCATCAGTACTAATTTCTTCACAATTAATCGTCTTCTACTCCAGACTTTTTCTTCTTCCATTGTCCCATGAGATACCTTTACATGGAGACTCTACCAACCAGTTCCAACCACAACCTAGTTGCGGAATAAACACTATTGCACCATAGATAATATTCATCTGCGTTGGACAACTCGATTAGCCATCTATGGCGCAAATAATCATCCAACCCTTAATGACATAACCTTTAGGGTAGACATGAAAGTATATAATTCAACTCCGTTAAAATATGACAGTATATAATTCAACCCCGAAATTTGGTTGTACACTACGAAAAACTCCATATACAATCTACTTCAAAAAAACTCATTTGATTATATACTACAAAACACTCTAATTTTACACTACTACAACCCAAACCACTAACTATATATAAGGTTTGATGCCGGTCATTAGAAGGTCAGCACCTAAAAACAATAAATTTTTTTTCGTACCTGGTGCCAGCCATTAGAAGGCCAGGACCAAATTTTTTTTTTAAAATACTGAGTTTGGTGCCGGCCATTGACAGGCCAGCACCTAATTTTCTTTTTTCGTACGGGTGGTGCTAGCAATTGACAAACCAGCACCCAAATTTTTTTTTCGTACTGGTGGTGTCGGCCATTGACAGGCCAGCACCAAAATTTTTTTTTAAAACTTTTGTATGTCAGTATGATATGATTTAAAAAAAAAATACCCTGATGCCGGTCATTGGAAGGTCTGAAAAAAATTAATTTTTTAAAATCTGACACAATTATCAAACAATTATGGGTTCAAAATACTAGGTGATGTCAGCCATTGACAGGCCAAAATCTTTTTTTACTATTCATTTCAGGTCATTTTTGTGATTGTTTTTAAACTTGAGTTATTTTTGTAAATATCAAAATTTTTTGAGTCAGTTTAGTTAAATAGCCGAAATTTGTTTATATCACTCAACATGAACACCTAACACAATCTATATGGAAAGGATTGGGATGAAACCGTAGCATATATGCCAACTTGAACACTCTTGCTTTTCGCCGGCATTGCTTGAATTTGGGGTGAAAGAGACAAAGATGTTGGTCGAGGTCCCAAACCTTCATAACTACGCATTTCATTATTAATAACACAGAAAAGAAATTTCAGCCAATCATGCCTAATAGCGCATACAAAATATTTACATATGGAGAAGCACAGGGGGACACAACACAGCTGGACCAAACATTTTTTCAACAACAATCAACTGATCTGAGAATATGATATATACATTTCAAAGTGATGAGAGTTGAGTTTTGCTTTATCAAAATACGTGTCTCGATTTTCAACCTACGGAAACCGTATTTTGTAGTAAAAAAAGATGGAGTTGGTCGTCTTCTCCACAGGAGCAGGGCCACTACCTGTTTACCCGAAAGCACTTACATTTTTATTTTTAATTGAATTCATTAAGAAGCTTAATTACCCATTTAACTTTGGGTTTACGTTTTCCCACTCCTTAACCATAATGATTTCTGGGGAATTTCTTCACTAACATAATACTTTTTCCTCAGCTTTTTGGCAGGAAAAGACAAGTAGGAAAGGATAAGGAAGAGAAAAAGAAGAAACAAGAGCTGTGTTTGTCTGTCTGTGTTTGAGTGAGAACAAAACTACTGTTGGTGCCCGAAATTCGAGCTAATCTAAAGGTCCCACCGACTGCCAATCCTCCGCTGTTCTTTTTTCGTTCAAATTTAAATCGGGTTTTCAAAATCTTCCGGGTTTTATTTTATATTTATTTTGCACCGTTTTCAAAAAAATTGAAAACCACTTTTTCTAAACCATACCCAATTTTTTAGGGGTTTTTTTCTTTTTCGACTTTATTAATACATTGCTCTTTTAACTATTTTTAATTTATCAATTTTGTTTATAAGGTGTACCAGACACATGTTATATTTTTATTCATTTTTTAATTAATTGTTAATACTTCTTCACAAAACAAATTGAGATATGTGATACTAATATATATACCATATTTAAATGTTGTATTGTTGATCAGATTTTGTGGAATTATAAAAAAAATATATATATCTCTAAATGTTTTATTGCCAATTTAATTGTGAAATAATTTTTTTAAATTTTTATATTATACCAAATATTATTATCTAAATGGTGAGACTGATTGCATTCATAATTTAGTCATTTAAAAACCAATTTACTAATAAAATATTTATTCGCATTAAACTCTGTTTTTTTCTAAAAGTTACAAAGGTGTTTAGTGAATAAAGTTTTAGGTATTTTTTAGTTGATTTTGGCATAAATAGAGAATTGAGTAGTTAAGCTTTCTAATTATAATGTTTGGTGAACAGAGGTTTGTAAGAGTTTATTAGCTAAAACCTTCCAAATAAAAAGCGTAAGGATGGACAACTTTTTTTATGGCTGATCGGAAATAAGTTATGTGGAACGACATATCTTTTCCACATGTATCTATTTTTTGAATATTTATATATTCTTAATTCATTTTCAATTTACTTGTGCAAATTGAATTATTATGTAACTTTATATTGATTGAAATATGATACTTGACAAATTTATTCAGAGTGACATAATTATCAATAATTTACATACTAAGAATATAATTTACAATTATATTGATACACTATTAATATTTATTAATTTCCACAAAGTTAATATTTGCAAATAAGGAACTGAAGAGATATGTATATTTAAATTTTCAAAAATATTTACTAATTAATTTTCATAATGAATATTTTAATTATTTGATAATAATATTTTATTTCAATAATTTCACTCAATAAAAATTAAAATATTATAAATAAATAAATAAATACTTAATAATAAAATATGTTATATTTCTATTTATAATTTTTTTTCGTTATCAAATAAATTTTACTAAACAGTTAATAAAATCAGTTAATTAAATTATTGTCTGCAATCGGCCAAACAGGTAATAATATAAAATTTTAATTAAAGTAGATTAAATTTCTTATTACCACTGGTTTAGGTTTTATTGATATGTGATATTAATAATTTTGAGTTTTGGGATAGTCAGAAATTTCAGGCTGTTGCTGTAAAAAGGAAGGGAAAAAAGAAAAGGAAAGGGGGGGGGGGGGGGGCATGTTTCTTCCCTTTCCTTTAATCAAATGTGAGCTAATCTTGTTTTGTCCCTTTGTTATTATAAACCTGCTACTTTGGTGTGTGCAGTAGTCGCCCTCTTTCCTCTGCAAGTAAACACAGTCAATCCCAAAATCACTGCTTTTCTTCTTCCTTAATACTATTTTCATACTTCCGTCTTATCAAAACCAATCCCCTCCCACTGCTTACCCTCTTCTGTTACAGAGATTCCTTCCGGGCTTCTCTTATTCATAACTCATTTCAAATGGAGAAAGCATCCTCACCAGAGGCCTCTCCCAAGCCTCACCACAAGAAAAGCTTTGTAACTACTTTAATGGAAGCTGCCACTCTCCGCTCTCCTTCTTTTAAGGAAGATACCTACTTCCTCTCCCATTTGAAGTCTTCCGAGAAGAAGTCCTTGCAAGAACTCAAGGACAAGCTTACGGCTTCTCTTGGCCCCGACGGCCAATGCACCATGTGGGGCATCCCTCTTCTCTCCGGTGACGAAAAAGCCGATGTCATTTTGCTCAAGTTCTTGCGAGCTAGGGACTTCAAGGTCTCCGACTCCTTTCACATGTTGGAGAAATGTCTTGCCTGGAGAAAAGAGTTCAAGGCAGACAGTGTGGCGGAGGAGGAGTTGGGATTGGGGGAGCTGGAGGAAGTGGTTGCTTATATGCATGGCTATGACAGAGAAGGCCACCCTGTTTGCTACAATGCCTATGGGGTTTTTAGAGACAAGGACATGTGTGAGAGAATGTTTGGGGATGAAGAGAAGCTGAACAAGTTCCTGAGATGGAGAGTTCAAGTTATGGAGAGAGGAATCAATCTGCTGCATTTCAAGCCTGGTGGGATCAACTCTATTATTCAGGTCACCGATCTCAAAGACATGCCCAAAAGAGACCTCAGGGTCGTTTCTAATCAGATCCTCTCTCTCTTTCAAGATAATTACCCTGAAATGGTTGCTCGTAAGGTACTTTAAATTCTTCCACAACTATACAATGGTTTTGTTTCTCTTTCGGAGATAAATTGCTTTTTTTCTTTTAACTTGCCTTTCTGGGTTCTAGATTTTCATCAATGTCCCATGGTACTTCAGTATGCTGTATTCAATGTTCAGTCCATTTCTAACTCAGCGAACTAAGAGCAAGTTCGTGATCTCCAGACAAGGATATGCAGCTGAAACACTCTACAAGTGAGTCTGTTGTCTTGTTTTACTCCTTACCATATATATATATATATCAGTCTCTCTGCTTCAATACAAATGTTATTTGTTTGATTGATAGGTTTATAAGACCCGAGGATGTTCCAGTACAATACGGAGGGCTGAGTCGAACCAATGATTCGCAGAACGGTCCTCCAAAACCAGCCTCGGAGTTCACAGTGAAAGGAGGAGAGAAAGTGAACATTCAAATAGAAGGAATTGAGGTAAACATAGTAAAGGTGTTGATTTAACATAGTGAAATGATATTGGAGCATTAGTGATTTATAGTTAAAAGAATGGTTGTGGATGATGTGATACAGGGAGGTGCAACCATAACATGGGATCTGGTAGTAGGAGGGTGGGACTTGGAATATAGTGCGGAGTTCGTGCCCAATGCGGAAGGCAGCTACACCATTGCAGTGGAGAAGGTCAGAAAATTGAGTCCATGGGAAGAGGCCATTCATAACTCTTTCACATCAAGAGAAGCTGGCAAAATGATACTTTCTGTGGATAATACAGCTTCAAGGAGAAAAAAAGTTGCTGCTTATCGCTATATTGTCCGCAAATCATGCCTGGATTAGACTTAAGTGGAGAGAGGGGGGTGTTTGTGTTTTTATTTTTACCCTTTTTGGGGCGCTTGAATAGGGAGGGTTTGTTCAATTAATGGTTGTGACCCTTTTATTGTTATTTTTGTTGTTTGTCTACTTGAGAGAGGACTAATTTGCTAATGTGATTGTATAAATATGGAGGGTGCTATTGTCATATCATATCATTAGTTTTGCTTTAATATAAAATAGAAAATACTGAATTTAAAAAAAAAAATCTAAATTCAATTTCAGTCTCATGACATACATCATCCATCAGAATGGAAAAAAGCCAAAAAGATGTTTCTAATGCACATCTGAATGAAGAGACACTAAATCTGGTTGTAAATGTTGTGATTGAGGGGTGATATGAAGTTGTAGCTGACCACATGGACTTGGTGTTAATAAAAGACTGCATGATGGATGCCTGTTCTATTTGTTGGTCTCATTTTTTATGTTTCTTTCATTTCAATTTGGTCCCTTTCTGAAGTTGTAGGCTTTATAGTCCTTTCTCTTGCTTACCATACAAGCAATTCAACTAGTAGCCATAACAATTTGGTTTGGATGCATTGCGGAGAAAAATACACTATTCTAACTTTTTTTTTAAAAAAAAATCCAAACCAAATCTGTAACGAAGTATGGATATTGGAAAATGAGTTATCGGGTCTCTATTTTTAGTAAACGGACTCATAAAATATTTATTAAAAATATTTACAAAGTTAGTTGTGTGTTTAATAAGGTTTTATTTAGGTGAATTTGACTTAATTAGAAGTATTTGAGAAAAAGGATTAAATTGAAAAAGGTGCAAAAGTTTAATTATAGATTAAAAGAAAGTATAAAGGACTAAAAAGGCAATTATGCCATTTTTAAATGTTGAGGCTGAAAAAAATCCTAGATTTTTTAGTTAAAAACGTGTATATAGATAAAGATATAGATATATATATTAGATATTAATTATAAAGTATATTATTATATTATTATATTTTATTATTATATATATAAATAGACTAAAGGAAAAAGAATAGAAAGATATAGAAACAGAGAAGCAAAACGAAACAGAGAGCAGGGGAAAGAAAGAAAAAAGAGAAAAGAAAGAAGAAAAGGGAAAATTGGAAGTTTGAAGCTTGGAATTTTGATTGGTAAGTTAATTTAGTCCTTTTCTTTTAATTTTGATGCTTTATAAGTTTTAGAACAAAGTTTTGATGAATTTAAGTTGAAGTTTTTGAAGTTTTAGAGTTTTTGAATATAGTATATGATGAATAAAATGATGAATTAGTGGTTTAATTGAAAGAATTTGAAGTTAGAATTGGATAAAGGACTTAATTGCAAAATAAGCTATAAGAAAACAGTTTTGGACAGCAGCAGTAGACTAACTTTGAAAAATCACCAAAAATCGTAGAAGTGGAATTAGAAGTTGGATGAGATATGAAATTAAAGCTTATTGAGTCTAGTTTCATATGAAAAAAAAAAACAGAGAAAGCAAAGGAATTCTGTAATTTGAGATATTTATATTTTTGTAAGACTGGTTCAAAGTGATTTCGAGATCCCCTGTTCTGACTTTGGAAAATCATAAAAAATTAGAGAAAAATGATTAGGGGCTTAAATTTATATGTTTAGAATCCTGAATGAGTTTATTTTCAATAGGAATAAACGAGAACATCATCTGAATTCTGTATGAAGAGATAATTAATTTTCAGTGAAGAAGGGTCAGAACTGCCAGACAGCAGAACAGGGGTGACTTTGATGAATAAACTGTACTAATTGGCTAGGCTAAAAATTCTGAAAATTTTATGGGAAGAAGATATGTGAGTCTAGTTTCAGGAAAAATTTACGGTTCTTCATTTGGAGTTCTGTAGCTCTGGAAATAAATAATTTTGTGACTATGACACAAAAGGGCAGCTTTGAATAAGTTTATGAGTAAAGGATTAAATTGAAATGTGAGCAAAAGTAAGAAAGCATGAATTCATCATAAAATACATGTTTATTTTATTAAATAGTACAGGAAATTATTTGATTATTTTTAACATATAAATGTTATATGTTTATATGAAATTGAAGAAAAAGAAAAGGAAGGAGAGGACCGAATTGAAGGAAAAGGAAAAGAGAAGGTTAAGGAGTGAAGGAAGAAGAATTTATATCACTTCAACCTTTTGTTGTAAGTACTACAAGAATTTTAAAATTATTGTTATTTATCCTTTTTGAATTATTTATGTGAATTATTTAAACATATGAGATTCAGTTTTAATACCCAAGTAGACGGAATTTAGAACTACTGGGATATTAGTGGCATGCCATTAAGGAACTTTAGCGCGCTCTCTGATATTAGCACGTTGGTGCTCTCTGATATTAGCACGTTGGTGCTCTCTGATTATTAGCACGTCAGTGCTCTCTGATTATTAGCACATTGGTGCTCTCTGTTCACTTGTGCATCATAATGCACCTATGTATCTGTTCCGTATATCCGGTGTGTTCTATAAAGTCTACTTTGGGCTAAGAAAGTGAAATGAGAACAAAAGTGAATTACTGATGTGTTAAGGTAAGATTTATACCTTACAAAAGATAAGTTAAATTTTATTAAAGCAAGACATAGTTGAAGAAACTTATATGTGAGTAGATATGCAACAATTGATTGAGTTTAAAATTTTGTTATGATTACTTATTTAATTATTCTTGAAGTGCTTACTAAGCCTTCACCGGCTTAACACGTTTATTTTAACGCGTAGGTACAATTAGACTAGAAGAGAAGTTCAACTAGAAGATCTCTCATCTCATCACATCCTCAAGGACTACAAAAGTAGGTACTATATTTTGTATTAAAATGGCATGTACATATGTAGTTCAAAGGTATTCTCATGTGATAGGGACTAAAATGTAGATTCTTGAAATTTTATCTATTTTCAGTTACTTGAAGTATTTTGGTATATATGGAATGAATTAATAAACAATAAATATGTTAGTAAAAATGGTTGGTAAGTTAAAATATTATATACAAATGTTTTAATTAAACAGTATCTGGCCATAATTGTTTTGGCACCAAATGTAATAATCTTATACCGGGTATGCATGATTGAACCGGGTATAGGGGTATTACAAAATCAATTAATTGATTTTTAGATTTAAAAAAAAATTCATATAACATTTTTAAGTTATATTCACTAATTTAATATATAAAATATTTATTTTATATTATAAAAATTATAAATAAAATAAAAATAAAATTCTATTCGATTGAATAAATTACAATTTTTAACTTGTAGATTGAATCAGAATGAATCGAATTGAAGTAAATTAGACGCTAAGATTTGAATTGAAATTCAGTTTTCTTGGTTTGTTTGCTCAGTCTTGTAGAATCACTTGCAAGTTTTTGTTTCGTTTAGGGTAAATGTTCAAATTAAGACTCAATATTTTAGAAGTGCTCACATAAAGATTATTTTTTTTTCATAATGATCAAATAACTGCCTAACATTAACAAATGTGCTTAGATAAGAGCTTTCCACGCATTTCAACTTATAAAAAAAAGGGTTAAATACTTGTGTGTTTAAAATGAAAACATAATACTTGAATAAGATATTTCTTGAAAAGAAAAGAAAGTAATCATAACATAATTTGAAACCTGATATGCAACATTTAAGATACCCTTACTTCTACACTTTTGACAATGTTTGGCCCTTATTTGAACACTTTAGAAAAGATTAGGCGCCTTTTTTAACCATTTTGAAAGATCTAACCTTCATTTGAGCACTTTTAGAAATGTTATTCCATTATATGACTATTTTGAAAATTTTGGTATTTATATACCTAACCCCTAAAATGTTAGAGCCCAATTTAAGAATTTAGCCTTTTTTTTTCAATATGATAGGAAGTTCGTGTGAATTAACTATTGTGGGAATAATTGGTGGTGTCGAATAAAGCTTGTTGTTACCTTCAAAAGAGGGCATGCATGGGATGGAACACTAAAGCTTTCTTCAAAATTCAAAGAGTTTTGGAGTTGGTGACTCTGAGTTGGACCAAAGCTAAGATTTTGAAAAACAAAGGACAGCCTTTCATGGATTCCTGGTAGTACCACGTCTTCAGATACATGGGCATGGGAAGAAACTGCAAAGATTCCTCTATTATTGATATCACTGTCAAACATTGCAACTTGCTGACGCATTAACAATATATATATATATATATATATTATAAAGAGAGAAAAACCATGGATTGATGGATGTGGCAAGTAAAATATTATTATTCATTCATTCATTCAATTGTGGCAAGACTTTTTTAGCTTGGGGTTTCTCCAAATCCCGTATATGAATATTTCCGCACAAGGCAATAGTGCATCAATCTTACATTACAAATAATCAATAATCAGTCCCTCTGTTCAATCGTTTTATCCATTGTAAAATCGCAATTTATAACCGTCTCGCCTTCTTTAGCTTTCTTGTCTCCACATATATTAGAATCCGCAAAGTCTAGTTGACTTCCTCCGCATTTGCCCATGTCATAGTCATGGTCATGGTCTTGGTCATACAAGGATTTTGATACTAATGGCTGTTCCTTGAGGAACAAGCATATGACTGCACAGTCATCCACTTGGGAACCTGGATACCTACTTTTCCATGCTTGAACAGCATAATAAACCAAAACTTTTGCTGCTGTGGATTGTTTCTTTACTGAAGCAACTATTGTTATGACCTCCTTGTTTGTTAGCACATCCCACACCTATATAAGTTTACAACAAAGACAAGCCATAGGTTACATCCTAGAACCAGGATCCCTTCCTTCCAGCAACACTGTTTTTCAATCATTAAATTACTACCGCTCATAGAAATCAAGATGCAAGTATAATATATTTCATATATGTCAGAATTTAGGTTCTTACCCCATCAGTTGCCAATACTACAAATTCATCATTGTTTGTAAGCCTTCTGTAAGAAACTTCGGGGATTGAGCTAGGACCGTAGTCCTTCAAGCAGAAATCCCCAAAAGCCCTTGTCATGGCTAGACCAGGGCTATCTTGATGAGGCGCCCATACTCTTAGTACATGAGGTTCTTCATCCATCGCGAAGACCCTGCCTCCACACTTTTCGATTCTTTCAGCTTCATCTAAGTAGCACCATAGGACAATTCAAAAAAGGAAAAAGAAAATGTAACACCATGGGAAACACACACACCCTCAAACAAAGAAAGAAAGAAAGAGGAAATACACACCTGGTAAACGAGGTTTTAAGTCGACTGTGAGTTGAATAGGAATGAGTCGATTTTTATTGCCTCTAGTGCAAAGAATTGCCCGAGAGTCCCCCAGGTTTGAAATTATCAAGTGCTCATCCTATAAATGTTTTAAGAAAAAAAAAATAAAATCAGGAATCTAACTACAAACAAGCTCATCCAACTGAGCTACAGTTGATGGTGTACCTGCTTAACAATAGTTACAGCTGTGGAACCGCTGTTGTAACTATTAAAGGACAGTCCGGAGTTAAGTTCTTCATCTGATTCTTTGAAAGCTCTAATTAAACTTGCTTCCCAAGAAGAAAATCTATCCTTGTTAACACCATTGCTATCATTTTTACCATAACTTTGTCCAGCGCTAGCAGCTGCATCATTTTCTGTGCAACCATTAGGTTGTGACGTTTTGATGATTGAAGAAAGCTTGAAGGGCAAGGTGTCACGTACATGGCGTGAAACCTTGTGACCTAACGGACCATGACCATCAAATACACCGCAGAAGAACGATTTCTTCTCCCCCATAAAGTTCTGGATCAATGGTTAATTCCATGCATGGAGTAATTCATAAAATATCAAAATTTGGTGTTAAACAGCACAGCCAAAGAAATGATACACGTGCCCATAATTTTCCTCACAACGTCAAGACGAAAATCATGCAACATTTCCAGAAATGATATGCAAAGTAGACGATCAACGAAGGCATAAATAGACACCAAATATAATATGAGACATGGAAATACTCAAATCATCAACCGTGAAACCACGTAATGCAAATACCAAATTATATAAAAACGAAATGTGAAGGAAGAAAAGGAATAAAATTTGGCGATGAAATTGAATTGAGAAGGAATGAAAAGAAGAAAGGGTGTGGACCTCCCAAACGGTCATGGCGTCCTGATTGATCCCTTTCTTTCCCTTGCGGGTGTACATAGATATGGAGGAAGAGGAACCCTGCAATCTGACAATGGCTCCATTATGTCCGGGAGTGGGAAGATCCTGCTGATGACCCTTACCTTCTTTATCCACCAAATCGTCTTCGGCATGGTGTCTACCTTGGTACTTGATATGTGTAGTACAGCAGGCACCCATGTTACCCCCCCAACACCACCCACCAAAACTCTATGGATGCCTGGAAAATCAAAGCCCAGGAATGGTGCTGGAGGGGACCCAGCGGCTCCAATTACAAATGCCCGGACACTCAAAAGAGAAGTCACGGCCACCATTTTGCTGGATATTTAATAAACTAGAATTTATAGCAAGGGCAAAAAAAATATAGAATAATTTAATTAAGGATAATTATTTAAGACATAAATACTATAGCATCAAATAAAACTATAAAAGAATTAAATAGTTTTATTTTATTATAGTCATAGTCTGAAATTTATGTAATTTAATTCAACAAGTTGGCGCCAGTAATTAGCTAAGGGATTTTTATGATCAAGCATTTGTAGTATGAGGTGAAAAAAAATATTATAAGAAAGATATGTAGTTTTCTTAAGAACTGTAACATTCTATATACTCATCCTTTGTGTTTATGAAGAGCATTTTTAAAACCTTTATCAGTGATTTAGAAGCCCACATGTAAATGGAATGCAAGAATATAAAGATCAAATGCAGACTAAATCTCATAGTTTGTGATTGTGAGTGACTAAAGATGAATGATTATAAATATATAATATTAAAAAGAAAATGCAACTCGATCTCTATACGTCATTACATTAGTCAGAAATCAACAGCCATGCAAGCTTCTACACATATCAACATAATAGAATACATGGTGTGTGTATATAAACACGTGCCATGCTTCTAATATATGTGAAAAATTCTTCCAGGAAGAACTCAGAGATCAACTGAATCCTAACCAACATGCGTAGAAACTGTTATGAAGAACACCGAAACAAACAAGTAGCCGCATAATAAATTTTCATTTCCAGCTGCATCCTACCTCTTAAAATGAAAGGAACCTGAATAAGAAATCAAATACCACCCACAAAAACAAAAACCCACGAGCAGAGGAGGAGACAAGAAATGAAAGTAGACATTAGAACATTATTAGCATGAACAAGAACCTCCCCTTTCTCCTAGGGACAATGAAGAGTTCCCAAAATTTTTCTCATATATTCTGCTCCTCTCACCAGGGCAGCATCTCTGCCACCTCTTACAATGGCATTCAAGGAAAATACCTTCAATCAGACAGATTACCATTTCTGTTCCTTCAACATCCATCTTCATCAACACAAAATCCCTCTTGGAACACTGTAGAATGCTGCCTATCCCTCTGCCTAGATTCACTTCTTCTTGGGCTGGTTCTGCCTACCTATGTCAGTGATTTGTCCATCCGAAGATGTCTCCACCTATTTGGTTAGCTGCTGCTTTTTGACTATTGATTACATTAACATTCAACACTACAACACACTACACTCCACATCACATTGCATTTATCCACCATTTACATCTGACAGGCATCGCAATAATTACCAAAAACACAAAAATCGCCAAAACCACATCCCCAATCTCTTGCTCAAATACAATTTACATCTTTCTTCAACATATTTATTCAGAAAATATTGGTAAGAATAATAAAAAGAAACAGAATTTCATTAGGCGCAGCCAATACTTCTACAGGCTCAGCCATGGATGTTGAAACTCTTCCTTGTATAAGCATTATATATATAGCAGGGCCTGGTGCCAGTGACTAAAAGTCTTCATTGTGTAAGTGAGATACATGGGAATGAGCAGAATATTATACACCAACAGAATGACAATTTTGAGGCAAAGAATACACGAGTCACCATACCAAACATATTTCCTATTCACTGTGATGGAAAATTTACTATTTGATTAAACATTTTAACCAAGTAACCTCTAAGAGTCTGTCACCATGCAAGTCCTTTCAAGAATCACTCCAACCATCTTCATCATCATCATCATCATCACTCCCAGCCAATGCCTATTTCAAGAGAGATAATTTTAAAAAATTGAACGCTCCAAAACAAGGCAAAAAGAGACAGGCAGACAATAGAAAGATCAGATCAAACACAAACCTGGCGAATTGCATTTGCTTTCTCCAAGATTGCTGCAACCCTTATGTTGGTTTTAGGACCCTGAACGCTAGGTCTGGTCATCGCTGCAGGCTTCAAGTTGAATGACTGTAGCAACCAAAAATAAATCAGCCCTCACCCCAGTTTTACAAAAAAAAAAAAATAATAAAAATTCCCACCAATAAAAACATAAAAGGAACACAAAGAGTATGTGTTTATTGGATCTAACCTTGGTTCGTATCTGTTCCAGCAATGAATCTCTCTCATCTACCTTAGGAATGGTTGGAGGTCGAATCCGCTCGGTCGCCTTTTTCATCTGCAGAAAATTTAAACAGTTACTTCACAAGAAGAAAAGGCAGGCTGGAACAATATTGAAATGCAAGATCATAATCACCTTGCTTTTGTCATGAGCAGCAACAGCATCAATGAGAGGATTGCGAGGTCGAGGACGTTTAACAGGTGGATTCCCATTTGAGTTGCCTTCTTCAGAAACTTGTATTAAACCAAGCGTATTTGATGGACATGCTGCCTCTCCCTCTGAAGTTGGCAAATCATGCTCTAGAGTTGTATTTGTTAACTGTGAAGTTTCTCCATCTGTGGCTGCCAAGCCATGTTGAACGATGGCATTTGATATCTGCACCTTTTCTCTCTCAGAAGCTTCCAAACCATGCTGAGGATGCTCATCTACCTTGCTTGGAAACTGCTCCTCTACTTTGGTA
Organism: Gossypium australe; assembly: GCA_005393395.2. Taxonomy (NCBI): domain Eukaryota; kingdom Viridiplantae; phylum Streptophyta; class Magnoliopsida; order Malvales; family Malvaceae; genus Gossypium; species Gossypium australe. The sequence goes on along the minus strand of CM016622.1, from coordinate 10,370,303 downwards.
GGAAGATCCTCTGCTACCTTGGTTGGAACCTGCTCCTCTTTCTTAGTTGGTATGGGCACAGATACATCATGAGGATTCCCATGTTCTTGATCAAAATTTTGTTTAGGATCCTGAAATGTCCTACCTTTTGAACTTGTATCCAGTACAAACTGGCTAGGACAGTTTGCTTCTTTCTCATGCAAAGATACAGGGATATGTCCACAGGTTGCATCAGTTGGTGGCATGGGCAATGAGAAACTGGATTCTACCCTTTCACCCTCAATAGCAAGGGAACCATATTCAAGGTTTTCATTAGATGTTGTGGGTAATGTTAAAAATGGATTTGAGTGTGCTCTATCGGAACAGATACCACTGTAGCTATTACCGTTGCTATCCATAGTTGCCGGATGCATAGAGAAAGGACTTGGTTGCATGAAATCAGCTGCCAATTGATCAGACACATTATCAGAGCTCTCTTCACCATTCACAAGGGGTAAAAATGGGTTTCTGGATTGTTCAAAACCCTGCTCCAATGTTGGTAAATTAATTTGAGTTTTCTCACCAGTTCCATATTGTGGCATCATTGGGAATGACCGCTGACCATGTTCTACCAATTCCCTTTGAGGAGCCGTAGAAACATGTTGAACTCTCCCTATCCTCCACTGCATTGGAGGAAGAGGTGGCAATGGTGGCATTTCCTCCATGCTAGCTTTAGTTGCCTCAGGTTGCAGGCCAAAGGCAGGATGAACAAGATCATATTGACTACTTTCTTGTTCATCCTGCCTACCTGATTGTTCTGAAAAATCTGACAAAGGTTCGCTTGAATACACTTCTTTGGAAGGTTCAAAAGAAGTTTGCAAGCATTGTTCCTGATCTATGTGATCCAAAGATCGCATCCGTTTTGAACTATCTTCAACTATGTGCAGCCTTTCCACATCATGTTGATAAGTATGGATGTCTAATGACGGTTCTGAAGAACTTTGTTTTTCTAATTGGTGATGGATATGTGAAGACACCATGTCTTCCCTACTTTCCATTGGATTGCTCAAATATTTCGGCTCTGACTCTTTATCACTGAATTCTGAAGAAGCTGGTGTAGTGGTTAAATCAACGAAATTTAAACTATCTTTGGTTGGTTGAGCCAGAGATGAATAGTGGATATTATTTTCTAAATTGAAATTGCCGTATGAGACTGATTTGCATGAAGTGGAATCTATGTCCGATGGAGTACCTACCACTTGATTTGTTTCTTCTTGAGTCTCTAACTCTGTAAGACATTCTTGAGAAACAACCTCATTAGATCCCAATCCTTCTTGACATGTATCTCCATCACCAAAGTCTGCAGAACCATGAGCAGCAGCCGGTACTGCAATACTTTCAGCATGAACATGTTCAGTTGCCAGATCATCAAAATCCACATGATCCTTGAGGTTCAAAGTATCAGTGTAATCATATAGTAGATCACAAGGGATAGCATCTTCTTCCACCACATTTGCACTGCAGATAAATTCCCTAGTTTCTTCTCCCTCTGTAGCATCAAAAAGTTCATCAACATTTTGTTGCTGCTCAGAATATGAAGCTCCTATCTCCATTAGGTCAGCCTCAAGTTTTGGATCATCATGTAATATGTCTGAAAATTTCTGTTCATTAAAGGCACAAATGTGTGAAGTATCCACCATAGGAGTTATTTGCTCCAATTTGAGATCCGCTTCTACAGTAGCATCACTGACCTCAGAAGCTGAGTTGATGGGCTTCATAACATCCAAACATTCAGGTGATAGGATACTGTTTGAACTTCTTTCTCCATCTGCCAAGGTTGAACAAAGGTGCTGCTCCTCTGTTGGTGAACCAATTGTTTGGTTGACTGAATTTTCAGCACAAATTTCTCCAGCAAAATCTGTTTTAAGAACTTCATCTAAATGATCATTGCCACTTCTCTCTTCACGATTAACCTGTAATAGGTTCAATAAATGTGGCAAAGCATCAAAAGAGACAGTTGTCTCTACTCTGTCCAACTCATCTACCAGCTGACTTTCAGTAGAAAGAGTTATCAAAGAAACCTGTTTCTCAGAAAAATCAGTGAAAATGACTTCTGAAGAATCATCCAAACATTTTCCCCCATCATTGTCTGCCAAATTAGACTTAGTTTTAATGTCAGAGGGCACTTCCTCATGCTGTGGCTCCAGCAAAGGATTTGCCACTGAACTTACTTCATCCAACAGAATATGCGTAGAATTCAAATCTTCCAGACATGAACTATAAGACGCCTCTCCAAGACAAGGAAGGCAAGGTTCACCAGAAAAGGTCTCTTTTGGTAACAAAACCTGATCAGAACTGGGACATTGCATCTCCGAACATGTAGGAAGCTGGATGCGAGGTGCCTCAACAATCTCAGCAACACAGTTTCTATCAGAAGAGAACACTTCAACTGCTAATTCACCATCTGACAGCATATCTTTAGCCAGACTGTCGATAGTATCAGAGTAGGTAGAACTAGATCTTCCTTTCTTCATAGAGCTATTTCCATCATCAGACACAAAGGAGATCCTATCCGATTGAGAATCTGATGAATGGCCTTGGACCCCAAGCTTTTCCTCGCTTGCATGAGAACCTGTTTGATATGTCCCAATATCCACGAAGCCAATATCATTCTTAGGTCTATAGTCATTGTCTGTATCCCTTTCAGACTCCATTGTAGTAAGTGCATCGATGTACTTGTCAGCCTCACTGGTCATGTCATCGGAATGGTCCCCATATATATTGCATTCTTCTATGCCTTCTCCATTTACCATTATGTCCTGTTCAGTTGTTACTTCAAGAAGGGAAGGGGGGATTCTAACTTTAAAATTAACTGTTGGTTCAGGCCCCTTCATAATCTCTCTATCAATGACTTCTCCATTCAACCCTCCAATGGATGGTTTCAGGACAATTTCATGAACAGTAGATAAAGAACTTGAGGTTTCCTTTCCTTGTGAAGAAACTTTTACAGGACTCACCGTGCTAATATCAAGTGTTTTGGGCCCCGAATCACTAGAATTATCCAATGTCAACCTCATAGGTGGAGTACCAGAGATCTCATAAACTGCTTTAGTTTGTGCTGGTGGAGTCTCCAGGAATTTCTCCATGTAACTTTTCCCCGATTTTGAGTCAAGTGGAGATTCATTCAATTGCCTTCTTTTCAGTTTTACAAAACGGGCAGGGTCATTGTAAGCATTCTCAATACACTCCTCCAAAAACAGCTCATGCAATCTGCACTATTAGAAAGCAATTCAATCACCAAGATACCATATTAAAACTCTAATATGTGCAGTTCTAAACAACCAGAAGAAAGGCACAGATGCAGAATTGAAGGACTCACTTCGCATGTGATGCTTGTGCAAAATCTGGAGTCTCTCCATTCCTCCAGCGTGATCCTTTCTTCTGCCAGAAATAAAATATTAGACAATGTGGACACAGGGAAAAATACCATATAGCACAACTAGCAAAAGAAAAACCTCTCCACTGAGCACTAAAACCATGATGTGCCAAAAAGTTACCATTCAGTGCCAGCAATATATAAAAGGAAAAAGAATGTTTCATGCAGGTGAGAAGCAACTAAATTTTTATGATATAATTGGTATAAATCATCCCAAATGCAACAATAGCACCTCAAAAAGAGCAGGCCTAAGATATAAAGTGTGCTCCTCACATGAAGGCACACCTCAACCAGATGTTTTAAGCTCGATAGTGGAGCTAACCACAAACCTTGCTATGATCTGCTCACACAAAAAAGAAGCATTTTTCTCCAGTGAAATTAAACAAATCGGTCCAATAAGACTACTGATAGATCTTAGGGTCATTCTAAAAACCAAGTTCAAGTTTATTCATTAAGGAGTTGAAACTTTGGATCATTCTGGAGACCTATCTCCCAATTTATGCTATAAATGAGACAAAACTGCAAACTGCTAAAAGAAAATGCAAAAGAGAAACCTAAGCAAATCTTTTCTGTTTTCTTTTACTTATTTGTTAGTACCTTCACTTTACGTGCTTTCTTTTCTCTCTGAACTTCTAATGGTGCAATTCCAGGGAAATCTGATTCTGCTTTAAAGAATGATGGATCGGTGTAACGCTTTAAACACGCCCCAGCACCCGCAACATCAAATCTGGAACAAGTAAAAAAATTATTAGAATATTCATTATTGATAAGAAAAAAACTTGCAGCAAAATTAGTAAACTTAAGACCAGTAAAATCTTACTTGTCCAAAAGAAACAAACGTGGTGGACCCCTACATTCCTCATAAGAATCCAGCACACAGCGAGGTAAGTCTCCACGAGTGATCAGATTATGTTCAGTTCGCAGATTAGGATGCCAGTCAACACCTGTGAAAAGATAATACATTTCTTGACCGGTTTAACAGACAATGTCTTTGTGCAGGTAAACTCCAATATGCTATTTCAAAACCAAAAATAAGTACCAATTAGCTCCATCACTTAAAGCTGACTCATTGTATGCCAATGATCACATTTCCTATCCATTCCATTATTGCATATAAAAAATGGGTATATTGGAATGTAAATGAATTCATGCATACTGATTCCATGATAATTTCCACTAGCAGAAAGTCATTAAAATAGGCATCTTTTGATTAGGTAAACAAACTTTCATTTTACTCTAGGTGCTGATAATATACCGGGAAAGAAACTTGTAATACTCTTATTGCAGACACCAGGCACTCAACCCCAGGAATCTACTATAGTTGTTTCAAATGGTATAGATATACTTCCCAATATTGCAATCAAGTACACAAGATATACAACACATATGCGAAAGTGCCCCATTATGAGAAGAAATGATCCAGAACCAATAAGAGCCAAATCCTGACCATAAAAATTATGACATGTTCCAGTAAAAATGTGTTAGTAAAAAGTTGAACCTAACCTGCATTAGTAAAGAAAAATGAATGATTGGTTTGTGATAAAAATGCCTTCTCGATGGAAGGGAATTCTGCTTCAAGTTGTTTAACTCGGCCCATTAGAGCATGGCCTCTCGCAGCAGTTACCATTACCTCCTCATGCAAGTTGTGGAATATCTCGGCAGCAAACCTTTAGTCAATCGCCAAGGAAAAGCAATTTAAAACAAGAAAGAAGGCGGAATGCAAAAATAAGACATAAAAATTTGCCACCAGAGTGCTACAACTCCAAGAAAAATCTATATAAAACATGACAGTTGTACTAGTACCATGAATCCAAGTCAGTAGAGGAATTTCCGATATGCATGGTTTCAATTTAATGCATTCAAGAGAAAAACGAAATTGATACAGGCTAATTTGAATAGAGATTCAGAATTTCAAGTGCTAATTTGGTGATTGCTACAAGTCAAGATACCCTAAACCAGAAAACATTAAATCCTAAAAAACAGGCCGCTTGAATAGTGAAGTTGACAGCAAAATTAGGTTAGAAAATTCCAAGTGTGCTTCAGATTCAAATGGCAGAAACTAAAAATAAAATTCTGTACACATGAGAAATATTGAACAGATTACGGTTGTTTCTATAACCTCGAGCTTAAAGCAAGGGAATTGAAATTAAGCAAACTAACAAACCAAGCAAATTCAACCAATCTGGTAAGTGTAACAGAGAGAGAGACTGACTCGGCGAGGTCACCGAGCTGGCGTAAAACACCAACAAGGCCAGACATGGTTACGCCTTCAAGTAAAGCCTCGGGATCATCCTTGTCGGCAGCTCTATATAGCTCCGGATCGGCCAAGCTGAACTCGTTCCTAATCTGGTACCTAGTCAACGGCATTTCTTCGCCTCTCCTCCGCCGAAAAAAGAACAAACAAACCCTAAATTGATGTTTCTATTATAAAGAACAGAGAAAGAGAAGAAGAAGAAGAAAGAATCTATTTTGATGTTTGAAACTGCATTGAGTTCATCATAGTATTATCATTTTTCGGTGCTCTCTCCTCCTCTCTAATTTTTGTGTTTGTCAAGGAAAATGAACGAGTGATGGGATGAATATACGATACGGTGAGACCTGAGAGATGTCAACTAAAGAGGGTTTTTCTTTTTTTTTTTTTCCCCTGAAATTAAAACTAATATCATGTGGCGAGCGGCGCGGTATTCGTTTGGGCGATTATAATTGGGAATCGGATGATGGGATTTAGATCCGGCCAATTGCTTGAAATTTTAGATAATTAAAAATAAAATCAAAAATAGATCGAATGCCGAGGTTTACCATTTTAAGTGTGGGTTTATGTTAAAGTCACGTTAATTATTTTATTGTTAGGGTTTTACTTTTTTTTTATTCACTAATAAAAAATAAATAAATTATTATATAAATAAATAATACTAGAGAAAATCAACATTTATTTTAAAATTATAATAATAAAATAAATATTTAGTGATGCTATAATTAAATGTTATAACTTCCTCTCATTGTTTTTTAAAGTCATGTTGATAGCTACGATGAAACTTTATTATATATTTTTCACTTAAATTTGACCATATTGTTATAATATTATGAGTAGATTTTCTTTTAGATTTATTATGGTTTTCAATTAGATTGTATTTTAAATTAAATTAATTTTATTTATCGTTATTTAACTTATATTTGTTATTATTGTCGTAAACTTTTTAAATATATATAAAAGATTCTTTCCTTTTTGTAAGTTAGCATTAAAGTGAGGAATTAGGTTTGATTCTTAAATTTTTATATACTAAATTTAGTACTATGTTTAGTATGAGATTTAAGTTTCGATTCTTATATTTATAAATATATTTTAACTTTTTTCATTGTAAAGTAGATATCCCTCCGTATAAATTGGTTTATTATTTTAGATAGAATTTTCAGAATGCATGCATCAAGATTTTAAATACGATTTGAATGTCTTATATATAATGTTTCATGGAGTTCAATATAATATTTTATATTTGTTTTTAGTTTTTAAAATTTTATACTAACTTCCAACAAAATTTATTGAATTTGCATATGACAATAGTAACTTAATAACCAAATTAAAAAGGCATCCCTCGAATAATGAGGTAGAATTAGGTAAATTATTGGGTGGAAGACATTGAGGGAGGAGGGTAGGCCAACAAATGTTAGCTATATTTTGAAATTTTAGGTCACCTCTTTCTCTTAATCCTAATATCATATTTGAGGGTTGGTTTTATTTGAAAAGCCTGATCAGAGGGAGATTGATTGTGTACTTGGGGAGGCATATGATTCCATGCGTTATTGTAATTAAGGCTAAGTTGGGTTTTATTAACGGTTTGTAATAATTCGATTTACTACTTTATTATTATTCCCTTTTTTTAAATTTTTGTATTTTGTTTTATAAAATATGTTTCATTTTATGATTTTTGGGCATTAATTGATAAATTTAAAAAAAAATCATAAATATTCTTTAAAAAAATAGATTTTCAAATAAATAAAAAATAATGAATAATTATTATATATTACTTTTAATTTATTTTATTATATTAATATAAGCTATTTATTTTTCACAGTATAAAATTTTAAAATTAATTATAAATTAAATAAAAATAAAATCTCATCCAATTCATTACTGTTTTTTTTTTGGCTTATAAACAAGAACATATGTGGGAGATTTTTTTATTTTTTTATTTTTGTGAATTATAAGAGAAGAGTAAAATTTTAATAGTAATACAACTAGTACAATTTTAATTCAAGTCACACTTAATATATTGAACACCCTAATCATTAAGCCAACATACAAAATTTAATGTGAGCTTGTTTATTAATTAAATGGGTAGAAGTGGATATAAAGAATGTGGATATAAGTATACAATCATAATCATAAAATCAAGTAATTAATGGATAATAATGTAATCTTTGCTTTAAAGCTGGCTTTGGTTGATGCGTTAGGGGAAAGTTTGAGGTTAATGGTTGCTGATGTGATGGATGATATTGTCTTAGCGGTAAAGACATAATTTGTCACCGCCAATCACCATATCCGTTAACATCATATCAGCCAAGCTATGAAAAAATTTTAAACTAATTTTTTAGATTCGAGTCAGAAAATAGATTTAAAATTTTATTTAAAATTTTAAAAATATTAATATAAATATTTCTTGACAAATTAAAAATATATTAAAAAATTTTTATATTTAAATAATACTAATATAGTTACAACTTAGTAAGTAATACCTCTAAAATAATAGTTATATAATATCTAATAATAATAACAAAATAATAGTAATACAATAGCTAAATGATGGCAGCAAAACAATAAATTCGAGTCAGGCTCAGGTAAAAAAAATCTTATCAGAGGCTCGATCCATTTAGTAAACTCCAAACCTATTTTTTAAATTTATATTTTTGTTTAAACCCTCTTAATTTTCGAGTAGACTTTTAAACCTAAATGGGTGTCCCGACCCATGATCAAGTCTACCAACCAACCATCCATTCTTGATCAAAATTATTGGGCTTCGTTTAGTGCTAATCAATTGATTTTAATAGTCGAGAGATTCTGCAATAAAAAGACTTTGAGGACCCATTCTCATTGTTCCAAACCACAGTCCAGCTCAACAAAATTGATAAAATATGATATGATCAGATGCCTTGGAATACAACAAAACAGAGGATCACTAATTGTTCTAAAATAAGAATATAAACTACTTTCCTAAGAAACTGGGCTTAGCTGAGGCCCATCATGAGCAGGGATGCCACATAGGGCCAGATGAGTAAAGCCATCATAATTAAGTTTTCTATGATATAAGTTTAATTTTGTGTATTTAAATATATGCTGATTTTTAATATTATATGCCTTCTAAGTTATTTTATGTGTTTAATTTTTAATTTATTAAATAATATTTATTTATTTTTGTATAACAATATAATTTATTTTGTGATGCTAATATTAATATTTTTTAAAATTAAAATATATCAAATATTTAAATAGTAATGAAAATATTTGTTTAATATTAAAAAATGATGTGTTGCAATAGATTATGGCACACTTACAATGTGCCTAGAAAAAATATGTAACAAATTTATAAAAATATATATAATTAAATGTGGTTTTGGTTGAAATGATAAAATTAAGGTGAGTTCAAATCCCATTATGTGTATGTTCCAATTGTAACAAACGTCTTAAACTTCAAAAAGTTCTAATTAAGTTCTTAGAGTATCAATATTATATCAGTTTAGGTTTTAAATTTTATCTCAGGTGGACTATATTTGAAACGTATTGAGCAAATTTGAAACACGTATCACATGGATAACTTGGATATGATTTGTTAAAAAGAAACTTAAAATTTAATGATATTGCTTAAATCCTAAACCCTGAACCCTGATCCATGACACTTAGAGGCAGTCCTTGTACGGACTCTCCTACCCGGTTTTCACCACCATGGCCGAGAAGTTCAAGCCTTTTATACCCGCCTTGGATCTTTCCCTTCCCTCAAATTACGCTGTAGCCATGGTCCTTTCTTGTCTCTGCCATGGCTTCTCCACTAAAACCTTCGCTTCACGCTCTTCTTTGAACGAAAATCACCAACATGGTGGCTAGTCCCTTGGCTATGACTTACTTCATTCCCCAACATTTGTGGAGCTATTAATGGGAGCTCCATATATATATATATATATATAAAATTAAACGTGGCTTTGGTTGAAATGGTAAAATTGAGAATTTGAGATGAGCTCGAATCCTATTATGTGTATCAATATTCTATCAGTTTGGATTTTAAATTTTATCTCAAGTGGACTATATTTAAAACGTATGGAGCAAATTTGAAACACGTATCACATAGATAACTTAGATATAATTTGTTAAAAAAAAAAAGAAAGAAAGAGAAAAAGCTCTCTTAAAATTTAATGACATTGCCTATTTTTTCAATACATGAGTAATAGATACACACGTCTAAAATTTGATCCATGCATTTTAAATATGTTCCACTTCAAATCTAAGCAAGGGCGTAGCTATGGGGCTAGCAGGAGCCTCAACCCCCTAAAATGAAAATTATTTATTTAGAACCTTTAAAATTTTTAAAATTTATATTAATAAAGGTGAAATTGCACTTTAGCCTCCCTAAAAATGATAAAAATTTTATTTAATCTTTTAAAAATTATAAAGGTATAGACTATTAAAATGGTAAAAATGTACTTTTACTCTATTAAAAATTATAATTTAATTTCAGCCCTCCTAAATAAATTTTCTGGCTTCGCCCTTGAATCTAAGTTGGCATTTAATGCTCAAGCTGAGGACTACGTTGACAGAAAAACTAAATTGAAATAATATTGATATTTTGAGAACTCAATTAGATTATTTTTAAATTTTATGACGGATCTAAAATATATATCATAGTTTGGGGACGTATGATGTAGTTAACCCTACTTTTTTTTCTCAACAAATAAAATTTCAATTAGAGAAACGAAACCAGCAAGATCAGCACACAAAGGTATCCTAATGCAACACACCCAAAATCAAAACAAATTATGAAGCACATATCCAACCACTCAACAGCCAAATCAATCCAGGCAAAATAACAGGACATTTGCCATCTCTAATTAACATTTAAGCAATTTCATTAATCAAGTTTTAGGGGTATCATGTTGAAAAAAAAAATTATAATCAAAAGAAAGCTCAAAGATGAAGAGAAACCATCTATTGAATCTCTAAATCTGTACCTTTTTTATTAAAAAAAAACATTTAAGGTATATTCGGATGAAAAATTTGGAGGAGAAATTTCATTTACATCAAGATTTTCAAAATTCTAAATGTAGATTTATTTGTTTGGGTAAAATATTTGGAGAATTTCAAAATTTTAAAAGTGAATTTATTAACTCAATTTCCCATTTTAAATTCCACAAGCTGGTTTTTCAAAATTTCTTATAATTTTATATTATTTAATACAAATGATCCTGATAAATACTAAAACTTCAAATATACTTTTTCATTTTATTCTAATATATATTTTTAAAATTTTATTTTATTAAAAATATTTATAAAATTTTACAAATATAATTATATACATATTGAATATTTATATTATTTATTTTTAATACAATTATTATTCTTTTATAATTATCCATTAATTTATAAAAAATAAATAATCTAACTTTTTCTTAAAAAGAATTATTTATCTAAACAAAGTAATTATAATTGCTAGCATTTTGAATAGACCTGGTCATGAGTTGAGATCGAAGACCCACTCGAAAAGTGAAAGAATTTGAGTAAAAATATAGGTCCAAAAAATAAACTTCGATAAAAATTAGAACCTATTATCTAAACGAATCGAGTCTAAGTAAGATTTTTAAAAAAACATAGACTTGAATAAAATGATTTTTTGAATTGCTAAAATCTAAAATACTAATATTTTAACCATTTTGACATGAAAAATAAACTTATATTTTAAAAATCTTCAAATTTTCAAAGTTTTTCATCAAATAGCTACACCCTATTACACGTGTGTTTGAGATAACCGCCGCTAACAGACCTCAACTAATTGAACAATTGTTTACTGACTTTATCCATTTTAACTGCTGTTGATCACTGAGCTAAGACGTGCTCCATTCTTACCATTTCCCTTTCGTCCTTCTTCCACACATTCATCCATTTATGAACACTTGGTGATATTAATTTTACCCTTAAAACGCTAGAAATTGAAATTTGAATAAATAAAAAATAAAAAAAATATTTGCGCTGTACAGAAGAAATTATAATTGATTTTTCAATATTTTAGACTAAATATAATTTATAATATATGGAGATATTAGAAGAAATTAAATCCATAAAATTCATTCAAAATCTGATCTACACATTGCGCCATGGTGATGAGAGTATGACGACCGTACGTGTTATACATATACCAGTATTAAAACATAATCGCCCAAATGGGGTTCCATGAAAACAAAAATTAAACTAGAAGCACGCATGCACATATATTACATAAAAGACACGACAGCAGATAATCCAAAATCGATTCTCCATATTAATTTATTGTATTAGAATATTTGTAGTGTATTTTTAAATTAAGGAGAAAATGACTTGAGTGAGAAGGGACAAGGGTCTGCAGGTGGATTCCAAGTTCCAACTGTTCCTACTTACTTCACGCCATTCACATTACGCACAGTTACCATTTCTTTTATATATAATATAGGATTTGTTATGATAATATATATAATCAACACAATTTCAATTTGTGTTTCTTTGTATATATATATATATATATTTTATACAGATTGAGATTTTGCAAAATTCAAATTAGATCTGTAACGGAGCATAAAAAAGAGGTGTGATAAATACGAATTTGTGTGGAGATTTGTGGGGTGTACCTCGTATTTATTAGAAAGTTTGCAGCCAGTTAAGACAATAATCAATGAACAGTTGAAGAAAGACCAAAATAGGCTTGTGACGTGACGAGTAGATAGAGCTCATCTGGACGACGCGATATAAACCCCAAACGAACATGATGGTGACGTCATGACGAGCATGCATGGGACGCCACGATGATTTCTCCAAGTTATGCAGTCGCGTTTTAGACTCCAAGCAGGACTCTTTCCCGTCAAACTCTGATTAATACAGAGATATTTTAGTATGATTAGAACTCTAATCTAAATATATTTAAAGGGGTCATTGTATTCTTATTTAGTGATACTAATTAGTAAGGGGCAACAAGATGTAGTCGTATATGAGTTTTAGGGAGAAAATTTTGTTCTCGAATTAGGGTTTTGTTTATAGGATTTGGGTTTGTACATTTAGTATATTTAGATTTATTTTCTTTATATTTTATTCTCGTTTATTTACTCATTTAGTAAAAAGTCGAAATCTTTTTTACCCATCGTTTTTATTCTCTTCAAAAGAATTTTTCATGTAAAATATTTATATTTATTCCTCTCTACTTCAACTATCTCGTTATTTATACGAATCTATTTTAACAGATATGTTATTGCAAAGTGGAATGGACGCATAATAAACAACTCAACACTTTCGAGTTGTTCCATCCATTATATAGCTGTAAAAGTAGGTGATGAGATTAGGATCCAATGGAATCTTTATATATATGCTCATACTCTCGTAGATGAAGGCTGACTATTTGTCATTATTATGCGGTGTTAAATTGGTGTGGGTCTAATTGAGCATTTTTTCCCCTTAAAATTTAATCCCCCGTTGATGATTAATTACGCTAGCTAATGACCATAATGGTTTGCCCCCACAACACTCCACTGCAAGATTTTGTGCTTGCAAGTCATATGTCCATTACCTTTAATCTTTTACCTACTTTTATGCTTCTCTGCCCCGTATTTTTTAAAAAAAAGAATTTAAAGTAATTGGCCTTTTTCATCTTGATTCACGGAATAACACCTCACTAACTCCACTATATTCTGTTGTGTACATAATTTAATTAATTGGTACACTACTCCCTTTTCAGTACTTCTTGGTAGTAATAATAATATATAGTTGTTTTATAAAGTGATGTCAAGTACGCACATACATATTTCAAATTGAGAGTAATTCCTTTCCTTGTATTGTGCTTAGTTAGTTAATTTATTATACTAGCTGTTCCTACTCATATCTCTATCAAGAGTGTTGTTGCGGTGGAGGTGAATAGAGCTTATTTCCCCGCATCGCATCTCTTACATGAAATTTGTGGCCATCGTAACGTTGTTATCCTCTTCAATAACAATCATTCATCTCATATAAAGGCTATTCCCTATTGGATGAGAATCTTTGAGATTCTAACATCATTGTCGAGGCGAAATCAAAATTGTTGATAAGAGAGATCGAGATGTTTTTATTAATTGTACACGTTTAAAGTAGGCATGATTTATAGGTATTTTTAAATTTGAGATAATTTTAATTATCGAAATTTGGAGAAAAATATAAGTTAAATGCATAATTTGTATTAAATATTATAATTATTTAATTTTATTCTTTTACTAAATTAATATTCAGATGCCATTTATAATTAGATATTGCAATTATTAAACTTTATTTTTACCAAATTAAACTAAAAATATTACTAAATTTATCATAAAAAATATATATTCTATATAAGAAATCAGATTAAAGAAATCTGAAAGGTCAAACACAATTTTTTTTATTTTTTAAATTTAATTATAATATTAAAATAAAAAATTTTAAAACTTTAAAACTTTAAAAAAAGTAATTTTACAAAATTTAGGGGTGGAGTCTTTACCATTCCCCTAAATTTCTCTTTGATTGTCCACTCCACAACTAACTCATGGAATTGTTTAGTTCCAATTGGTTTGGTTAAATACGTCGTATATGTAAAAGAAATTGTTAATTGGTTAAATGGGTCAATTTTTTAAAAATATAGAGAAATAGGTCGTTTTTGAAGGTAGAGTGTGAAAACTCGTCCAGCTGAACGAACTTTTTGCTGGCATGTCTGGAAAGCGAGTCGAACTTGAAGCGTGTTTTTTGAAAATTCCAAAGAAAACGCATCTAACTGAAACCACATTCCTATTAACTCTCTCCAAAAACGATTTATTTCTCTAAATTTTCAACAAATCGATCTATTTGATCAATTAAGTTTTTTTATATATGATTAATTTAACCGATTTTTTTGTTAAAGAAAGAGAGGCTAACAAAGAAAAAGCAAGAGAAATTATATATATATATATATATATATATATAAATTCTCACACTTTAACTAATTAAATTGGAGAATTTTACATGATGAAATTGACTTCGAAGATGTTAGTAATTGAATTAGTACTTAGTCCATAGATAAATATGTAGAAATTTACCTATAACTAATTATTAACATGTAAAAACACATGTGATAAACTATGCAAATCACAAAATGACAAGAAATATACATAAACATGAGATGTATTAAAAATGCATCAAAATCAAAGTAAAACAAATTATTAGCATGAACATATATATTTATAATATTTATTTTAAACTCATAAAATAACATCAACAAAAAATCAATAACTTTCAATTGATGTGTCATTTATTTTGGTGTTATTTTTTTCTGTCATTTTTAATATATATATATATATATATATATATATTTATAGAAATTTGAGAAACTATTTTCTGGACACGATAGATTTCACTCGATCCCAAATTCGAAAGGCTTGCAATCCAAGCCTTCCTTGTGGTGACAACATCATATTACTTTTCAAAATCATTTCATGATTACTTCTCATATTAATGATTTAAATTAGTTTACTCTTTATGTTTTTCTATCTTTTAAATTTATTATGTAATAGATATATTTATTAAAATTTTATATAAAAAATAATGAAGCTTTAGTTTATTAAAAGTTTAATTTATTGTGTTTTAGATTCAAATTTTATCATGAGTTTTTTTATTGTAATTATGTTAATAATTTATTTAATAAAATTTATAATTTTTTGAATTAAAAAAATAATTAATTACTAACTTGGCGTCCATGTATATACTATTAATTTTGGAATGATTTGACAAATATTACAACTTTAATGACTACAAAGAGACCATTTAAAAAAAAACAAAAACTTATTTTTTTGATAAAATTAGACAGGGAAATAAATTATTATGTTTTTTTTTTTTATAAAAGAGATTGGAATAGGTATAAGTTAAGCGATTGGCAAAACATGACATCAGTTGACACATGCCAAACGTCACCGGTGATACCCAGCTCGTTTGTTTCCAGCCGTAAATTAAAGTTAAACTTTGATTTAAAAGAAAAGAGGAGATAAATTAAGTTACAACATATATAAAGGTTAGAGAGGGATTTGAAAAGGTGGGACTGATCTGACTCCACCTCCACAAGAGAAATTGAATTAAAGTGGGTGTGCTCAGCTCAGCTCAGCTGCAATTATGAATTTTCAAAGCCAAACAACAATCCTTAACTCAACTAATTATCCGTTACATAACCCAAGCTTATTTTGTATTCTACCATATAAACCAATAAATAGGGGAATTGGGAACCAGCCTCCATTTGTGATTTGTCAAGTGTGATATGTATAAGCTGTGCCCCACAATCCCATCATCACCAACATTGCTTCAAAACTTTTAATTATAACCCTAACCTAACTTAACCTAACCTAGCCTGCAATAATTAATTACATTTGTTGAGTTAATTGCACATGCATTTAATTATTTATCTACTTCATGCTTCACCCCCCACTGTTTTTATCATTTAGTTAAGGAGGTATATATATATATATATATATATATATATAGATATATTATTTATACCTTCTTCCAAATACATTAGCAATGACAGGTGATATCAGCTTACATTTTTAAAGACCACCCAAAATTGTTATATTGATATACATGCATGAATGTGTATGTGTGTATGAATCTTAAAGTGAAAAAAACTTATACTATATAATATATGTATATGAAGGATGGAGGTGAAGGCAAATTAAGAAGCAAAAGGAAAAGGAAAAGGAAAAGGAAACAAACTTAGCTGTCATAAATTGCCATTTAAAAGAAGCTTTGATGCCAAGAAATGAGAATGCAACATATATGCATGGTAAATTAACACAAATACAGTTGATGTTGAGGTGATGAGGTGGCAACTATGAACAAAAATTACAATATCTTAATTGCTATCTGAAAATCTGGCTGTGACCATTTTGCCTCTCCTTTCTATTTCTATTTGTAATTATTATGGAGCTGCAAAGTGCAAACCTCATGGGATCCAAGGGTCCCGCCCACAACTAAGCTACCTTTTTTCAATTCATACAACCACACCTTGAACAACACATCCATTTCCCCCTTTCTTTTTGGGGGGTTATAAAAGTGCGAGCAAGGGTTACAGAAATTTGCAGTCCCATTAATCTAGTTTAGGGTCTCTCACTCTCTTTCTAGCCATGGATCATGAGGAGAGAAGGTGTGTGTCGAGCAAGATGGAGAAGCAGGGCACGTGCATTACTAGCTCATGCCTTGTGGCACTGCCAATGCCTGTTAAGCGTTTAATTACTTTCTACCTATGGCTTCACTTAGGCTGCAGTGAGTTAGTTCTTCATGTGCCCCTCTTCCCCATCATGACCACTGCACCTTGTTTTACTTCACTCCTGCCGTTTTCCACAAGTTTAGCTTGCCTATATTTATATATCATCACACACTACAAGAAGCTCAGATCCACCCAGTTTCAGGTGAGTTAATTAGCTACCATAAGCATAAGCATCGTATGCCATTGCCATTTTCCAGTTAAGCAAGTTACTGCATGCTCGGTCTGGTATATGCATGTATTTCATAGTAAAAAACATATATATGTCCTTCGTTCATGTGCATCCGCATGGAAATATATTTATATATATACTGTGAGTTTCTTTATAATGAAATTTTAACCATATCTGCGGACATGGCGGGTATGTATAAATATAAATGAAGATGATATAGTTTAGGAATGATCCGTAAGCTCCCTTGCTCTCAGTCCTAATCACATCAAAAGTTTTGTCCCCAAATGTAAACAAAACTTGACCCTAATCAATATTTGTGTGGCTGCATTTATTTATTTTTTAGGCGTAAAATGCCAACATACAGGGAGGAGTGGTCTCATTCAACTTTATATGTTTAGCAGTATCCATCAATTGGTCAAATATTATACTAAAAATGTAAACATTTGTGTGTGTAAAGGCTCCACACAGATATTATTCATGGTTGACCTTGCAATCATTACAGCACCAATCTAAGGCCACCCACCAAACACTAATCAAGCTTTAGATCTAAGGCCACACCAATATATGCTACTACTGCTGCAACATCAAGAAGATCCTAGTAGGTTCTGTATGTCCTTCTGCAAAGAGAGAAATGTTAACAAGGAACAATAATTTGATGGAATTTTATACATTTTTAGAGGTACCAAGTGTGATATCAGAAAAAAAATAAAACATTAGTCTAACCTCAATTTTGAGGGGAGATGTAGTTGGAGCATATCTCTCCACAACTTTGCCTTCTTTGTTCACCAAAAACTTTGTGAAATTCCACTTGATTGCATCCCCAAAGTATCCACCTTTTTCTGATTTTAGAAACTTGTAAAGTGGTGCAGCATTCTTTCCATTTACTTCCACCTACAATGGTCAGATCATATGACAGTATTACAAAACATAAGTTTGTATACCAATCAACTGGTTTCATTTTCATGCTAAGGAGGTGATTGCTGGCATAAGGCACTCAATCAAACATATTTATAACCTTATCAAAAATTGGGAATTCAGCTTTGAACATTGTGCATGCGACTTCCTGAATCTGTTCATTGGTGCCTGGTTCTTGCCCCGCGAACTGGTTGCAAGGAAATGCTAATATCTCAAACCCTGCACTCCAACGTTTATAAGCTTCAAACCATTACACAGAACAGTACATTCGAGGTCTACAATTTAAAGAAAAGTGTAACAGAGACCTTGGTTTTTGTATTTTTCATACAAAACATTGAGTTCCTTGTAGTTTGATTGCGTTAAACCACTGCCAAAAATAGAAAAAAAGGAAGATACTTAAGGTGAATGGCTAAAAGGTGAGACTCATTGATGAAGTGTGATGCTGAAAAATTCAGGCTATATATAACTGATGAAGCTGGTTACCATTTTGAAGCAACATTCACTATCAGAACAACTTTCCCGCTGTAGTCACTTAAACTTACATCATTTCCACGAATGTCCTGCAGACCATAAACGATGAAGTTTGTTCAGTTGAAGCTTGAGCTTATTCTTTTTTTCTTTAAACAGACATTGATGTTTTTTATTTTTGATTCTGATATTGATGTGTTTAATGGAAAGTTAATACTAAGAGTAATGATAGACACAAAAGCAGCAAATGGCATTATCTAACCTCTCAAGAGTTGTCAGGTCATAGCGACCATTTCTCAGCTAATTCTGCAACTAGGTAGTAAAATGCTGGTATATGAATCAAAGCTAAAATTAAATAAAATAAAAATATTTATGTATTATTTAAAGAATAAGAAAATCGAAAGCAAAAATATACCACATCAAAAACACAAAGGTAAGTGGAACAATGCTATGATATGAATGCAATTTTGAGAATGACATTGTTAGCAAATTCTGGACAAATAATTCAAGTGTAATACAAATGTTGTAAAATAGCTTACAAATGTATAAATAGTCAATGTCCAAAAATTATATGAGTTTGTAAGGGGTGAAGTCGGCTTGAGTTATAAATTTTTATAGGAGTCAAAATACAATTTTACCATTATATTAATTTATAACTTTAACATTTTAGGACTTAGTCCAAATTTTATTATTTCTTAAGGTTAAAATGTAATTTTAACATATATTCTATATCTTTCAAAGGGACTAGCATAAATATGTATTTTTAGGGGGAGTCAGGGCTCCTGCTAGCATCCTTGCCGCTGCTCTTGGATGAAATGATGCATTGCTTGAACAAAGTAATGTATGGTTTGTAAGAAATTATAGTTATTCTCAACTATTGCAAGTACCATTGGTTGAATAGTTATCCGCTCGAGAAGTGTTCCATGTTGAAAGGGAAGATTATGCAATTCCATGAAGAAGGAAACTGAGTTTGAAAAAGAAGTGACATCATCAAACTTGACATCAGCCAGTATGATTTCTCAATCTAATATGATGGCTAGAACCATAAAATTCAGCTACTTCGTTCCTATTACATTCGCTCCAAGCAAAATCAAGACGGTGGATTTCCAAGGGACTTGGGGCAATTGTCTATTTCCAAAATATTTGAATGCTCAGGGTTGAACTTCAGTCACATGTTAAAGAAGTCAATAAAAAGCAACGCTCTTAGGCACGAGCTTAAACTGCCACATTGCTCTTAAACATAAACTTAAATTGTTCGCACAAAATAAATGATGCCTAAATTATTCATCCAGAATAAATGATGTTGCTCTTAAGTACAAGTATAAATTGTTTATTAAAAAAAAATACTCCTAAACACGAGCTTAAACTACACATCCAATAAGAATTGAACTACATTATGACTTAATCTTTAAAAAATGAGAGTACGTAGGCAGTTTGATTTCATTGCCAAGTTCAATCCAAATGAAAAAAAATATTGATGACGTCCTTTGGAACAAAATCTTCGAAGTTAGAAGCAAATAAAGTTTTAATACTTACACACTTTCTACCCTCAACAAAATTTTCGTACGTGACCAAGTTTTGAGGGAACATTTGTAGAGGAAGAAATTTTGGATCAATTAGAGTTTGTAAATCATTTTAGAACTCTTTTATAAAGAAACTATATTCTTGAGGGATTTTTTTTATCTCTAATTAATTAAATTAATAAGAGATAAATAATAAATAAAAGAGTTTAAATTCTTGTAGAACAATCAAATAAATGAATTAAATTCTATAAGAACTCTGTTTTACTTGATTGATTGACACCATAAAATGGGTTACCTCCAAGCCATTCAGCACAATCACAAGTTCATAAGCCCAGAAGTTCTCTGAAAAATCTAGAGAATTTGAAGAAAATTTTGAAGAATGCCACATTAGTTTTGAAGAAAAATCGCACTCCAATTTAGTTCAACCAAGGAGGGGAAGCGAAAACTCGTTTTTGAAATTGAAGAAATGATGTCCAAATCCAGTTTTAAGATCAAATCTCGATGACCTTGAAGCAAATAGCATGCTTCCAAAATCAACTTTAAACGACTCTTGGATAAAAGCTCCATTAAAGAGAAGAATCAATAGAATTTTCTTTATGATAAAAAAATCCATAGATTGTAACTTCTTTTCAAAATTCATAAATAAAAATTGACTCCAAATTCTTAACTCAATTTTTGACTCAAAATTTATATATATATAGACATTAAATTATGGTCAGAGCATATGTCAACCCTTTCCTTTTTATGTGATTTTATGTCTATTATATCTCAAGCTTATAGCAAGGTTTGCATTAAAAAGTCTAGAGGCATTAGCAGGGGCGAATCCAGGGGGGTTGGCATGGGCTCCAGCCCCTCTTAAAATGTAAAATTGCTATTTAGGCCCTTAATTTTTTTTAAAATTTTAAATTAGTAAAAGTAAAATTTCACTTTGGCCCCCCTAAAATTATAAAAATTCGATTTAATCCTTTACAAATTATAAAGACATAAACTATACAAAATTAAAAATTTATCCGACTCCCCTAAAAAATTGTTCTGGACATGGATGTATAAGGCACTTGATTGTACATGGTATAACCATTATCAACTTATGTTAGGTCGAGTATCAATTTAATAGATCCATTGACAAAATGTCAATAAAGGGATATGGTAAAAGATAGGTTGCTAAGATGGGACTAAAACCCTTACTCAAATGGGAGCCCAATTTTATTCTAACTAAAGTAATAAAATTTATGTGTTGTTGGATAAATTCAAAATTTAAACCTTTAACTTTTTTTTTATATAGAATTTTGTAAATACTAAATTTAAGATAATTATCTTGTTAACTGTCGATGGTGGTCAGGGGAGTAAAAAATCAACACTAATAGTGAACATAATAATAATACCTAATTTTATATTATAAATTATTTGATATATTACTAAAATTAGATTTGATAACATTTTTTTAAGGTAGTTTTGGTAATACATTTTTTAAGGTAGATTTGATAATACTTTTAATTATACATTACTAGTTTTTCATCCCGTGCGATGCGTAAGTTTAAATAATATATTGTATTTATTTTTAAATATTTATTACAAAATATTATAATATGATAATATTATAATTGAGAAAGTAAAAACAAAATAATATGATATTAATTTCTTTGGTACTATTCATTTTTGTTTAATCGTCCATATTCGGGGTTCGTGGCTAACCCTTTAAAAAATGTTATTTTTAAGGTTCAAATCCTATTCTTCTTTTAGAGTGTAATGTATTAATTATAATATTTTAGTTATTTATTTATTAACAATTTGTTAAAAAATTTGTAGCATTTTTAAAATACTATTTTTAAAATAATATAAATGTTTTGTATTTGATTTATTATAAATAGATGTCTCCCTTTTAGTTTATAATTCTTTTTTAACTTTTGTTTTAAAGTAATTGAATATTAAACTAATTGAAATATATTATTTTAATAATTTTAATAAAATTTAAATCTCCGTTTGATATATATAAAAAAATAAAATTAATTCCATATATTTTAGTTTATTAAATATTGATATTTTTTCTAATATTTTTTTATTTAGGTACAATAACGAAATTAACCCCTTAATATTTATATCTTTTGTCAATTTGGCTCTTTTTTTAGCTAAATTTGACACTCAATATTTTGAAAAAGGTCGAATTTGACCATCAATCTTTGAAAAAGAGTCAAATTGATTTTTTTAACAGTAATACTAATTGAAACATTAAAAGTTTTAAACATAGCAGCTCACATGGCAATCCATGTGTACTTCATGCTATTTCTATTTTTTTAAATATTTTATAATTTTTAAATTATTTGTTGAGGTGACATATAAAACACATAGTACCATATTAACATGAAGTATATGTGGATTGTCACACGGGTTGCCACACCGACACCACTAAAAATTTATTATTTTCGTCAAAAATAAATGATTTGACTCATTTTGAAGGTTAATGATCAAATTTAGCTAAAAAAAAAAAGTAAAGGCCAAAATGAAAAAATGTAAATGTTGAGAGCTAAATTTATCATTATACCTTTAATTTAATTATTAAATTAAATATTTATAGTTTTTCTCTATCATTTAGTTAAATAAAAACATTTTAAATAAAAAAATCAAAACAATTAATTAATTGAATATTATTTTAGCAAAAAAAAAAAAACCCTCTTGCATCACATGAGTCAAAAACCTAAATATTAGAAAAATATATATAATTAATAAATTTTATGTACACATTTAAATATGTGCTAAAAATATTTAGAAAAATTATAATTAATAAAACTTATGTATATCTTTTCTGTTTGGAAATTCAACCAAGTTAACGCAAATAAGAAGAGTTGGGCGAGTTATAAAATTTTTCCTTTTTGCGTATGATTTAACTATAAAAAGAAAAAAAAAGTTTATTATATGAAAGAAAATAGGACCACAAAAATAAATAAATAGCATAAATTATTCATGAGCACGATGATCTGTAGGGGTTAAAAATTTCACCTTATTTCTTGAAAGGTAAATTTACCATACGTTGGATGTAATTCTGTTAAATTTATCATACTTAATTAGAGTTATGCTAGATTTACCATACTTAAATAGGATATAATTATAGATGTGTACCTTGTAATATTATAAATATATATATATATTAATAAGTTTTTTTAATAATGTATGTTAAAACAATTATTTTTTAATATTTAAATAAATATATATTTATAAAAAAATAAAAAATAATTCTTTAAAGTTATTTATTATTGAAAACATTATTATTAATGTAAAAAATCATATTTAAAATTTAATTTAAAAATGGACTTACTTTAAATATAATTTAAAAAATATTTTAAAATTAAAAAAAACTAACCCATAATAACTCAAAATTTCCATCTTTGCTTCCATACCTTCTTTTATAATATATAATTTGTTATTTTTACTTTAATTTTCTTTACATTTACATTTTTAATATTTTACTTTCAATGCTCACAATGAAAAGAAAACTATTACCATATTTAGTACAAAATAGAATGACCATAATTCTATTTGAAATATTAACATGATCTTAGATTTGAAATAATTTAGTCTTAGTAACATTTTTAGTTTAAAAAATATATTTGGTCTCTCCAAAAATTAATATGATCTTATATTTTATTTTATAATATTAAATAATTTCATTCATATTTTAATTATTTTAGATTAAAATTTTAATAATTATGATTTTTTAAATAGGTAACCATAAACATGATTTATAATATCTAACATTTTTAGGAGATATAATTATGAACCCGAACATGAATTATAAAATATATATGAAGAATAAAAAAATTATAATATTTATGTATATAATTGATAATGTAAATATTACATGATATTTAAATATGGTGCTTTTTCTAATAGAATTGCGCATTTAATGAGCTAGAACATATTTAGATAGTAAAATTTTCTTGCTTAGCCAGTTTAGCCTGTTTAACATCTAAATATATTTTCGAATGAAAATTAATAAAATATTTTAAATTAAAAAATACAAGTTTATCTAATTTTATAAAGAAAATATTCTGATTGGGCCATCAAATTAGACAATTAATCTAGCTTAACATTTTTTTTTCCAAATTTTTATATATAAGTTGACTGAGTTTTAGCTTAATTGATATTGGCATTATTGTTAGTACATGAAAATATAATTTTAATCATGCTAAAACGTGTTTATCCTCCTATTTAAAAGTTGAAAATAAGTTATGAATAATTTTAAATGTTGTATCTAATCCTACAATAATATTTAATTTTGCTCTTAATTCCGCCCTAAACAGAATCTTTTAACTTCACCTTTAGTTTAAATCTATCTATACAACTCCTTTATACATTATAAAATTAATAACATAGTTTGGATGCAATAACAAATAACTTGAATGAATTAATGTATAGTTTGGATGAATGATGGTAGAGGTGGAGCTAGAAAATTTTGTTTGGGGAGAGTTCGGAATTAAATTATATATTTTTATAATAGTAAAAATGTAATTTTATCATTTTATTAGCCTATATTTTTATAAATTTTAAAGGGTTAAATTAATTTTTTTATCATTTTTTGGAGGCTAAAGTACAACTTTACTATTATTAATTTGAAATTTTATAAATTATAAAAGACCTAAATTAAAAATTTACCATTTTAGGGGTCATAACGACATGGGTCTCTACTACGCTCTGCCATAGGTTGAATAAACGGATAATCTTTTTACTAATAATTGTTAAAATTATTCAAGTTTTAAATGAAAAAAATGAAGAAGAAGAAGAAAAGATCAACTCATGGCTTTAGACGTGATTCTTCGTCTCCTAATAACAAGAAAGTTATAGTAATTGAGATAGGCATAGAATTAGTGGGTGCGATCCTAATTCCAATCCAAATAACTAAAAGGAAAAGAAATTACCTTGACAGTGAAGTGATATATGGATTTGAGAGCAGCGTCTTCAGCCATGTTTATGCGTCTGATGCGGCGAAGGAAGCCAAATTCTGAAAACACCTTAAAGATCAATTTCATAGACTTGAGCCACTTCCCTGCTATTTATTTTGATTCTTTCATTTTCAAGTCAAACTTAGCTTTATTTATTTATTTCTTTTTCAAACTTGGCGCTATTTATTTATTTATTTATTTCCATTTTCAAATCAAATTCAAGCTTCCTTCCTTCTAGAATGCATGCTGCTGCCAAATTTGAATTCTCAGATTCAGGTTTAAAGTGCTTTTTAAATGACCTGACTCGCATGTTTCTTTTTTTAAATCAAATTATAGTAGTTCTGTTTTTTTTTTTTTTAAATAACTGCGTTTTTCTTCTTTAAAATAATAGAAACTAATATTTTATATATTTAGTTGGTTGAAATTGAATTCATTTCATTTTTTTTATGTCAACTTGTATTTTAATTATTTTTTTATTTGTGTTTCAAATTATCAAATTTAATTGGTACTATTGAATTGACCACCTCAGCTACCGGCGTGCGAATATCGAGTTGAGAAATCAACACTAACATAACCAAATAATAAAGTGGTATCTGTAAGTGTGATAGGTCAGTTGTAATATTTATAATATTCAATGAAGCATCGGAGTGGTCCAAAGATCGAACTCATAGGAGTTGGCAATTAAGCGATTCCTAAACTATTGGACATGTAATTAAGGAAGTCTAGTCAACTATTCACTAAGCATTATAGTATGACAGAACATAAATGAGGTTAATTATGCTAATTTACTAACTAATCGCTAAAAAGACTAAATCATAAAACAAGCAAAACTACGAACTTAAATGATTAATAACAAGCAGTGATTGATTGACTTCTATGTTGTTAGTTAACCCTTGATTTAGGAACTAAATTGCTAAAACTCTTAAAATGACTCAATTTTACCAAGTTAAATGAACTAGCCCGGTTTATCTCTCGACCTCACTCAACTAACCCATGACTATCAAATCAATGCCTGATAAGATCTCTTCTCGGTCTCACTTATTTTAGTTTTCCCTTAGGGGCATCAATCCTAAGTTTTGAAGTCTATTCGATTTAGTCCAATTTTTACAATTTAGTCCTTAAATCAAAAGCTAACTAGCTAATATTTCCATCAACCTCCCACTTCAGATTTAGTTACCTATAATCACACTTAAACAAACAAAACACAATAATCACACAAAATATACATCTAAGTTAAACACAATAAAAATGAGAAAAGCTTAGGCTTTTCTTGAAAAAGCTTGAAAGTAATGAAAATGACAGCAAAAGAAATGTAAAAAAAATACTTAAAAATCATATTTTTAATGATAAACTAAAATGAAACTGAGTTATATTGAAACTAAGGAGTAAACTGAAAAAATAAAGAGTTTAAGGTATTAAACAAGCAAATAAACCCTAACTACAATGATGGCTAACTTAACTAACTATTCTTCACACTAAGAAAAACTATAAGAAAACATAAATTAAACCCTAGAACTATGGAGAAGAAGACTAAAACCCTAAAAGATGAGAAAAAATTGAAAAACTTGAAAAATTGTTGAGTGTTTAAAGTCTTCTTTGCCAACTTTTGGCCTTTTTTCAATAGATTACGAAGCCAAAAAAATAGTGATTAAATTGTCCCTGATCATCTAATTTTGGTTGGGGGCATGTTGGACAAGAATTACTTCTGCAGTTTTTTTTTTTTTTTTTTATGATGAATCTAATTTAACATTGACAGATAATGAATTATATGTTATGTTATTTTATTATTTCAAAAAAAAAAAAATTCTAATAACAATAATATTATGTTATGAGACATGAGAACTTAGGTTAAATCTCAAGTAATCCCACCCCATTCCTAATTATCAAAAAACAAGAAGTGCAATTTCAACAATTTTAGATATTTTATGACTGATTGGTTGTCCGGATGAAAATGCTGAAATTCAGGATAAAAATGCCGATGTGACATAAATCTATTGAAAAAGGAATACAGATGACGTGGCGTCCCTATTTCATACAATTCTTTCCCATTACTAGAATGTTTTGCCCACTTTCACGGGGTTTGAATTTTTAATTATAATTATAATTATTTATTAAATTTTTATTAAATTGTAATATATATTTATTAAAATAACTAAATCTTAATTTTAACAAAGTAGAGAGATGAATACTAAAATTTTACAATTATTTTATAGGGCAAAGAAAAGAAAAGCGACCTGTGTGATGACAAAATCCCTTAAGAGCTTCCTTATATTTATTAAGTACAACGAGGAGTGTAGGAGTATTGTCACTAGGTAATAGTGGGAGACCATCATCACTAGGACCAGGCGCTGGAATGATTATAAGACTATGGACTTGACGTTCATGGAGACTGTCTGGTGGGTTTTTGCTCAGCTTTACGAAAAAGGACTTGTCTATAAAGGCTTCAAGGTCTGTTTACAGTTACATTCCATTTTTTATTGCCACAACGAATGCGAATGGGGTTATTGCTTTCTTGTAATATTCTTCCTTGAGAAACTGTTGTGTTGCAGGTCATGCCATACAGCACCGGGTGCAAGACCCCTGTGTCTAACTTTGAAGCCGGTCAGAACTACAAGGTGTGTTATGTTCATTTACTCGAGTTCCTCCAATACTATTTTTTTCTTTGACGGTTTTATCCCAATCATGTCTAACAAGTAACCATAACTTCAATGTGCAGCTTGTGCCTGATAATGGTCTCTTTCCCCATTGTCGGCGATCCAGATAATGCTGCTTTTATGGCTTGGACAACTACACCATGGACCCTTCCTAGTAATCTTGCACTTTGTGTCAACGCAAATTTTGTCTATGTGAAGGTCTGTTGGGTTTAACTTGTTACTTATTTATATCATTAGCAAAAGACGGGCAAGTTTATTATCATGTCATATTTACTGCACTTTGGGTTGATGTATACTTTTTCTTAGTTCTAGCTAACACATGCTACTGGTCTACTTGTTATTTTGTTACTTCACGGTCACCACCCAACAAACCTTCTTATCCGTCACGCTTTTGCAAATGAATGGGGTATGGGAATGCGCGAATATTTTAGCCTCCCTACTAGCACTTTCTTGGTTGATATATAAGGCATATTTAAGTTGCATCTTATTTTATTTCTAAAGTTTATAAATTATAGTGTGTGGAAAGTTTTTGTGGGTATGCCTACATGCATAATGTAGATTAGAAATAACCCCCCCCTTTTTCTAAAGAAGAGTTGGGCTCTGTAATTAAATTTCAGGTTCACAATAAGTACTCTGGAAAAATCTATGTGGTTGCTGAGTCAAGGATGTCCAAGCTTCCTACTGAGAACCAAAACCGAATGCTGCTAGTCCTTCTGGTGATACCAAGAAATCTAAGACTAATGGTGAAAAAACTAAAGATTCTGCAGCAGATGAATATGAAGTATTAGACAAAATTTCCGAGGCTTCACTAGTGGGGACAAAGTGTGTATTCATGCATGTATACTTTGTCCTAGCTGGCTTTATAAAGAACTATGTATTAGCTTTTCTGGGTTCTATCCTATAACTTTTTGTTTCCATTTTTCTATATTGAAATGTTGGTGGTATCAAATTTCTGATTGTAGTGGTGGCGTGATGATTTGTACAGTGTATTTAACCTTGCCATCCGTTGAAATTTAGCCTAGATTTGTTTGTATCAAAGATGTCAAATAATTTGGAAAACATTAAGGGGGGTTCTCTAGTTTTAGGCAACTTGCCCCATCTGGGTGATCTCTTGTATGCTATTACATAAAGTTACTGTCACTGTCTTCATAAGTAGGAGTGAGCATCTGAATGTGTTTTATCTGCTGTCCTAAGTGAAGTATTTCGAAAAGATAAGCAGCATAGCTGACAATTGATATATGCCTGCCTGTTATGATGCGTCTACAGAAAGTTAAAAATTTGTGCCTAGTGTCGAAACCATCCTTTTTGAAAGAGGCGAGAATCGAACTTGGGTTTTGAAAATAAAAACGGGAGTCGCCACCGATCTTTTATTAGGTGCGATCGGGCCACCTATAAAATATTTTGGTCTACGAGTTTCGAGAAAATGGGTTCGGGAGTCGGTTACGTGCGAGGAAGGGTTAGCACTCTCGTCACGCCCAAAATTGGTACCAAATTGATTAATTAATGTCCTTATGTCAAAAGTTAAAAATTGGAAAGTGGATTTTAAAAATATGATCTCCTTTAAAAATCCTCGGATCTAAGATGAATATTGCCTCGTTTGGAAAATCTTATCTCGAAATAACGAGATGCCCCGTCCCATAAGTCAGGACACAACATATCGAATTCTCAAAAATAAGCTTTTATTTTTATTCAAAACCTTTTATTTGAAAAGGTATTTCGCTATTTAAGTTAAACGAGAAGCATCGAAACCTAGTAAGTTAAGGCACGATTTTCTTCGAATTTCTAAATACGAAATGTTGCCTTTACGAAAGAAATCGATTTTGTATTGGATAAAATAGAACACGAATTTGTAAAAATATGCTGATACGAATGAAAATAAGAGTATGCGTGAAATGATATAAGCACAAATATATGAGCGAAAACTAAATAAATGATAATATGTACGTATACATGTAATGTAACAAAGTGACAAACATAATAATAATGATAATGAATATTAATAATATACACAATATACACAATATATACAATATATTAACATAAATGTAATAGTTATGAAAATAGAATAATAATAGTATAATAATAAAAGTAGTAATAATAATAACAGTAATAATAACTATACGAGATATGTGCAATATAATACTATACAATAGCAATAAAAAATGAAATATGTACAAATAATAAAAATAGCAATAGAAATAAAAATAAATAAAAATAATAATAGTAATAATAATTATAATAGGATAACATAAAATATATAACATAATAATGACAGAAATGTGGCGATAATAATAAATATATAAATATTATAATGATGATATAAATATAACAATAATATAATAAGAGATTAGAAAGATCACAAAATAACTCAAAAAGGATTAAATCAAACTTAAAATGACAGCTTAGGGTCGATTTGGAATAAATTAAAAGAGAAAGGACTAATTTGCGACACGCGCCCAAACTGGAAGGACTGAAATAGCAATAAATCCATTTACTGAGACGCTGCGTTGGAAGGATGACTAGATTTAAAGTGGCGCGAAAGTCCTGGGCTAAATTCGAAATAATAGAAAACCGGATTGCAAAGGCTGAAAAGGCGAAGGGATTGAAAGGGAAATTATCCCAATCGACGAA
The DNA here is from genome assembly GCA_005393395.2 of Gossypium australe. Classification (NCBI taxonomy): domain Eukaryota; kingdom Viridiplantae; phylum Streptophyta; class Magnoliopsida; order Malvales; family Malvaceae; genus Gossypium; species Gossypium australe. Next base: position 10,340,104 of record CM016622.1, on the reverse strand, counting down.
AACGCGCGGACCCTCAGGCCGGGTCGGGTCACGCGTGCGGGTTAATGCTTAAACGGCGCCGTTTCGTTTGTTGTTCAGAAACCCTAAAACATGTTTTTCTTTTCAAACATTTTATCCCCATTTCCTTTAAACCCAACCCCCGAATCTCTCTCCCCTTTCTCAAAGGAGAGCCCAAAAGGCAAGTCTCTCCCTCCCTCCTTTCGGTTGACCGTTTGGGTCTCCTTCCAGTGCCCGTCGTGTTGCCATCGCGTCCGATGGCTAGCGACGTATGAAGGCGGGCTTCAGTGCCCCGTATGAAGAAACCCCGAAGCCCCTAAACGTCGGTGCCTTCCAAGGGCAGGGTGAGGGATCTTCGACGGCTCCGATTCAGGTATGGTTCTTGAACCTTCTAAGGCCTTTTCCTTCTGATTCCGGGTATTCCCCCTTTGATTCCCCGTTTATAGCGTTTTGGAATAACAGAAAACACGAAAAAAAAGCAGAAATAAATCGCAGCCAATGACAGTGGATAACAAAGAATGCAAAATGAAATCGACTTTCGAAGTTTCTTGCCTCTTGATTTTTTGATCGTGCGTAAAAAAATGGTTACAAGAGTTCCCTTTTTTGTTTTTCTTTCCGATTTTCTGATCTCTAGCCCGTAAAAAAAAGGAATCCCCCCTTACATTCTTTTTGCTTGGCTTTATAGCCGAAAAACCTACTGTTTTTAGTATTCTATTATATATCCCATGCTCTTTGGTTTTTTGTTGCTCTTGTTTTCTTGTCGTCTTGTTCTTGTTTTGCAGGTCGTGGTGAGAGCACGCGGACGTTCGGTCGAGCGGTTGCCGAGGCGTGATGGGGCTGACAGAGGCATGGGCGTGCGTGGGAGATCGGGACAACGCGCAGGCGCAGTTGGAGCGACGCGCGTACGGACGACGCGCGGCGGCCCTGGAAAGAAGGGAACCCTAGGGTTTTCTGAACCTGCCTAGCGTTTTGGGCTATATTGGGCCGTTTAGGCTTTGGGCCATTGGGCCTCTGTAACTGGGTTAGGATCTGTATGGGTTTAGACTGGGGTTTGGGCTTAGTTGGACTGTATGTTTTATTTGGTTTTGGACCTGTAATTGGACTTTCAAGACTGTTTATGTATATATATTTTTTATTGGGTTTTTAATGGGCTTGGTTCAATAGGCCCGGACGAAATTTGGGTATTACAGCTGCCCCTCTTTGCTCATTGTCGTGTAACGAGAATAGAGCAAAGACATAAAGAAGGCCCAAATTTGCCGGGGTCCACTGACTCTGGATTTTTGGCGCCCTTATTCTTCGTATTCTAGCCCCTTGCCTTTCACTGCTTTGGTCCATTTTACTGCAACTTGGACTGACTTCAATTTGATTCTCTGTAACTTCAGAAATGTCAGTCTTGCTGTCTTCAATCTGCTTCCTGCAAAGCTCAGGCATGCCAGATCTTCAAGATTTTCTCATTTTGGAGGAAAAAGTACCACATCCAATACTTTAGGACACGATGACTTAAATCCCCTAGAGTAACGATCTCTTGAATTTCTAAATACAAAACATGGCATTGATTTAGAAATTTTATCTCGAAAAACCAAAATATCACATCCAGTAAGTTAGGACGCGACATTTCAGATTCTTGAGAATAAGCTTTTTGTATTTGTATAAAGGTAATATTCCTTATTTAGAAAGTCTTCGATCTGCTTCCTGCAAAACTCAGGAATGCCAGTCCCTCTGTCTTTGATCTGCTTCCTGCAAAGCTCAGGAATGCCAGATTTGCTGACTTCGATTTGCTTCCTGCAAAGCTCAGGAATGCCAAATCTTTCTGTTTCCAATCCGCCTCCTGCAAAGCTCAGGAGTGCCAGATCTTCAAGATTTTCTCATTTTGGAGGAAAAAGTGCCACATCCAATACTTTAGGACACGATGACTTAAATCCCCCAGAGTAACGATCTCTTGAATTTCTAAATACAAAACATGGCTTTGATTTAGAAATTTTATCTCGAAAAATCAAAATATCACATCCAGTAAGTTAGGACGCGACATTTCAGATTCTTGAGAATAAGCTTTTTGTATTTGTATAAAGGTAATATTCCTTATTTAGAAAGTCTTCGATCTGCTTCCTGCAAAGCTCAGGAATGCCAGATCCTCTGTCTTCAATCTGCTTCCTGCAAAGCTCAGGAATGCCAGATTTGTGTCTTCAATCTGCCTCCTGCAAAGCTCAGGAGTGCCAGACTTGTTGGTTTTTTTTTTTTTTTTTTGATCTGTTCCTGCGTGCCAGGAATGCTAGACTTGTTGTTTTTTGATCTGTTCCTGCGTGCCAGGAATGCTAGACCTGTTGTCTTCAATCTGCTCCTGCGTGCCAGGAATGCTAGACTTGTTGTTTTTTGATCTGTTCCTGCGTGCCAGGAATGCTAGACCTGTTGTTTTCAATCTGCTCCTGCGTGCCAGGAATGCTAGACCTGTTGTCTTCAATCTGCTCCTGCGTGCCAGGAATGCTAGACTTGTTGTTTTTTTTTTTTTTTGATCTGTTCCTGCGTGCCAGGAATGCTAGACTTGTTGTTTTTTGATCTGTTCCTGCGTGCCAGGAATGCTAGACCTGTTGTTTTTTGATCTGTTCCATTATCGTCTTTAGGGAACAAAATCTAAACTTTTCAATTTGCTCCCTTACTATTTTCAGGAAGACTTCAATCTTCAGTCTGCTCCACTATCATCTCTAGGGAACAACATCTGAACTTTTTAACTTGCTTCCCTACTATTTTCAGGAAGACTTCAATCTTCAGTCTGCTCCACTATCATCTCTAGGGAGCAAAATCTGAACCTGCTACACCGTTCTTTGAGCAACCTGCCCTGTAGAATGTGCTTATGCTTATGCAAATGAGGAGGACTACATGGGTTATGGACATCATTTAAATGCTTCTAACTAAATGTGTTTTGCATGAATGCAAAATTTAGTGAGAATAATCCCTGCTTAAGGTGTCATCGTTCATAGTTTATTAGGGTAATATGCTACCCTTTTGCTGAGCTGGTACTTTTCGGCTGAGAACTTGGGAAACACCTATTTTGCCCAACGGATTTGCCCCACTGTAACTTTAAGGTTCATCTTATTGGGACTTGGGGGCATAGGATCTGGATCCTTTCCCGACAATCCCTCCGTGACTTCAGAATGTGAGATTGGTTTCTTCCTCAATCCACCTCATTGCCATTCCAATGCATAGGATCTGTATCAGCTCCCATCTATTGATCACTCTTCGGGTGACTCAACCAGGTGTATATGCATGAAGCTCGCATGGATACAGAATAATATCTTCTCTCGAGAATGATTCCAGTTTTGTACTTGGGTTAACAATGCCCACTTCTCGTTAGGATTGTATCACTGACGCAATACCTTGTCATTTCGTTCAATAACAATTTTTAGCAAAAAATTCAAGGAGATAACCTCGATTTGGGTTCAGATGCTTCCAACCCTTAAGCTTGGTGGATTCTAAACAACAATCATGTTTCAGATTCCCGCATTATTTAGAGGCTTCTAGAGTAATATGCAAAACTCCCTTCATGAAAGTATTATTAGTCCCATAATTGTTATTTCAATGTAAAAATGCTCGAACAAGATCATAATGCTGGATGAAATGGAAGTTTATTGAGAGCATAGCTCGCACAAACAAGTTAATCAAAGCTAGGGAATGCAATGAAAAAGAAAGGTTTTTTTTTTTTTTTAAGAAAACAAAGATAGCAAACTAGATGCCCCAGATATCGCAGCTCGAGCTTCTTCGTTCTAACTTCTCGAGGATGATTTTAAGCTCAATATGTGTTTAGGGGATCTGGAGTACTTTGGTGATGCCCCAGGTCATAGCATACTTCTTCATTGTTAATTCAAGTGTAGCAAGACTACTGTATGATACTCTTTCGATCAAAATTCGAGTTGCCCTTTTCGGGTTTCCAGCTCAAACCTACATTTGGTCTTAAAGCGCCCTTGGCGGGTTTTCGCTCTTGGCCTCTTCTTTTCGTTTCTTCTTCTTCTTCTTCTTCTTCTTTTTTTTTTGAATCAACCCTTTTTAGGCCGAATTCGAATTCACCGAATTGGACGAGTCTTTGCTATCCATCTCCATCCATATCCATGCTTCCATAGAACAAGTCTTCTTTGCTGCATAGAGTCCTTCCTAGTTTGGTATTCACTTCCTTCTGAAGTCCCTTTCGCATGTGAGAATTTTTCAAAGCCCACTCGTGAAATTTCCTAAGGCGATCCTTTTTGTTGTAAACTCGCATCTGATCGTGACGGATAACCCTCAACATTCTCTTCGAATTCACAGGATACCATCGGGATTAGATCTTTTTCGCTTCACTCAATTTTGGCTCGGCCCGTGCCCCGGGAAGAGGGAATCTTAACTTTAATAGGAAAAAACCTAAGACGTTGCCCCGACAGAGGTCTTGGCCGGCATTTAATAAAGGGTAAACGCAACTTCTATAGGCCAATCTTTACAAATCTAGGTCATCTTCCTAGCAATCACTATTTTGTTGCCCCCACTTTTGGCTGTATGACGTGGTATTTGATCTTTGAACAAACCGCAACCTTTTTGACATTGTGCAATTAAATGTGATTTTTCTACCATTTTAGTTGTAGGCACTTTTTTTTTTTTTTTTTTTTGACAACCACCGATCTTGTAATATTGGCCTAAGAAGCTACTCCTACCCTCTTAGTAAAACTTTCGACGAGGTCGCCCCAATAAGCTCTATGCCCCACACAGATGAGGTCTATGAAGAAATGGATGAAACGTATGAATCTTTTTCATAAATTTGGTATTTACGTCATAATTGATGCAATCCCTCTCTATGATGGACCAACAGAATTTGAATATCATAATTAGCTTGGCTATCGTATAATCATTAGCATGTGCTCTTTAAATACCCAGATGGACCTCTTCTAGGACTTCCTTGGTCTCAACGGCATGCCCATATTTGGTACCCCAGGTGTGTCACGTGAAAACATCCTTGAGTCACGCTTTGTCGTTTGCGGTGAGCTAGGCTTCAATATTCACCTTTCTCTCTTCTTTTAGGCTCGCAACGATACTTTATAAGGTAGTATCTAATTTTCATCTTGCTCTACCATCCTTAACAAGTCAAGAGATAGGTTACGATCTCTATCGTCTCCAAAGCCCTGAGATCCCTCTAGATACATATCTCGCTCAAGAATCGACCCCGGGTCAGTAACGGCGTCGCTCATGTCATTGATATCTAGGGACCCATTGTGGGTGTAAGACAGAAACTTCAAAGAACAAATGATTTTAAGGATGTATAATATGGACATGAATGAAAAAAAAGTGTAAAGCACGCAAATATTTATTTAGAAAGATGCATTTTACTGAAATAACAATTCCGGACACAAGCCTATTTCACAAAAGATTCTTACTGCTCCTAAGCTTTAAAGCAATAAGTGCGTTTTGGATATTACTCCAAGTTAGCTCTTAAAATACAGGGTTCTCTTCCACAGTCTATTTGTTCAAAACACTCCCAAACATGTAAGGTTTTAGAAACTTCGATTCTTCGGTAAATACATCGTTAGTGTTCTTATCCCGATTCCGAGGACTTTCTTCAAGGAAATGCATTCTTCTGCCTCGTCCCGGCTTCTATTACGGCTTCATCAGAATGAGTAGGTCCTGAAAAATCATCAAACTCCACAATTCCTATCTTAATGAACTTTTCAACCAACTTCTTAAATGCAGTGCAGTTGTCGATTGAGTGACCTGTTATTCCTGCATGGTAGTCGCATTGGACGTTAGGATCATACCATTTAGGATATGGGGGCTGTAATGGCTTCAAATAGTAGGGAGACACCACATGTGCATCAAATAAATTTTGATAGAGCTCCTTGTATGTCATCGAGACGGGCGCGAAGTGGAACCTTCCAGTGTTAGGCTTTGGGTTGGAATCCTGTTTAAGAGGGCCTTGAGGGTTGGTAGTCTTCATCCTTAACTGGCTTACTGAAATCAGCTCTGGACGGCCCTTGTCGCGCTTACTTGTACTACCCATTTCCTTTTCCTTCTTCTTCGGGGCCCTTGATGTCTGCTTTCTCATTTCCCTTGTCTCCGCTTGAACAATCGGTTTGGCTTGATAATCATTAGGGTTAAAACATGAGCCCATTGGGAGATTCAACAGTGCCGGGGTATTAATCTGACATTGGGGTTTGATAATAACGGGTGCCCCATGCGACCGTGTATCTTGTTGAGTCGGGATATTCAACGGAGATTAAACAATTTCTCCATCATCATCTGCACCGCTGACCACTGGATCATCCCTTTTCTCAAGTCTTTCGGCAAGTATTTCGATTATCCGGCGCATCATACTCATTTGATCTCGCATATCCTGTTGAATTTTGGCCAACTGTTCTTGCATCAACATTTGCCTTTGCTCTAATCTCTCCAACCTTCGGTCCATGTCTTCTGGGTTAACTGAGATAATTTCACCTAATTAGGGTTCCTCTACAAGTTTTGATGCATGCAGTATGATGTAATACAGATGCATGGAATGTAATGCAAAATGTATGAAATGAAATGCAAAAATGCATGAAATGAATGCAACAAGAAAGAGAGGCGTTGATTATGAATTCCATTCCTACTAGAAGAATTCGTCTAGAAAATACATTTCTTTACATAAAATGGGCCACATATACGGCCTTTTCCCCATGATTCAATCCTCTTCTTCGTATCCGGATATTATGGTCGCGTCCTGCCTCTTCTAGCTCCCTGTCGCATTGATCCAAGTTATCCCGCATCACTCACCTACCCTCTTTGAAGCTCATAATCCTTTGATGACTCCCAAACAATCCTTGTCGGCTTGAATCTTCAGACAAATCCTCTTCTTCGTGTCTGGTTGTTATGGTTATGCCCCGTGAACTTAACAGGCGCCTCTTTTTAGCTCTTTGTTGTTTGACTCACTTACCCTTTGCGAGGCTCATGATCTCTTGATGGCTCCCGAGCAATCCTTGTCGCTCGAATCTTCAGGCAATGTCTTGTTTCGTTGCTCACCTAGGCCCTGTTCTGACGACCGTATCGTGTTCCCCTTTATCAAATAACACATTTTCTTATGACGAATTCTTCTATTTAGCAATCAAATGCGAATCAATACCTTCTTTCTAAAATGATGCAATGCAAAGCAAATGCATGGGATGAATGCAAGAAGAAAGAGAGACGCTGATTATGAATTCAATTCCATTGGAAGAACTTTTCTAGAAAATAAAGCTCTTTACATAAAACGGATTACATAAAACACTAATCTCTTCCTTCGTGACCGGATATCATGGCCATATCTTGTGCGCTTTCTTCATAGGTGCCCCTTCTAGCTTTTTGGGGCTTGGTTCGGACCTTATCTCTACACTCGTGATCGTTCATAAGCTCTTTTAAAGTTTGGGGGTGACAACTTCTTGAATAATCCTTATTGGCTTGAATCATCGGGTAAAATCTTGTATTCTTCTGTGGACTATCAGCCTTCTCTCGTTGTTTACTTGGACTAGATTTGGGCAACCATATTACAATCCACTTTATCAAGAAATTTATTTCCTTATGAAAAACTCCTCTATTTAGCAATCGAATATTAATCAACACCTTCTTTCTTCGACGATGCGATGTAAATGCATGAATGCAAGAAGAAGACATCGATTCTGATCAACTTCATTTTAGAAGACTTTATTAGAAGGCAAGATCCTTTACATAAAACGGATTACAAATGTGCTTTGGCCCCTTAAGCCCAAAGTTTTGACTTTTCTAAGTATATAAGTCAGCTCTTGGTTACGGCTGTATTGTCTTCCATTTTATCAAGGAATTTGCTTTCCATAACCAGCTTTCTAACTCAGAAACTGACCGCGAATCGATGCCTCTTCCAATATGAAATAATATGCGCAAAGAGAATAAAACGCAAAAGGTTAGTACCATGGAATACCAAACGAGTGAAATAAACAAACACCTACATGGGTAACTACTAAGGCTTGACATAGTTTTGCTCGGGGTGGGTTCTTAGGTCTCTCTACATGTGGTTGGTTCTAAAGAAAAGGGTACCCGAACTAGCAGATTCCTCGATCCTCACCCATTATAGGCTCGTATGGACCAAGTTCAGTTCAGGGGAACACATTTCCCTATGCCCATGCGGAGGTGAAAACCTCACGAAGACATAGGTACGGATGTATCCCGGAAGCAGTCCCCTAGCCCATGCGGAAGTGAAAACCTCACGAAGGCATAGTTTCTTGCTCCCACTTAAGGGTGTGACCACGACGGTCATGCAAACATGAATGCAGAGATATATCCTACGTGACTCGACATTATTGCAATCCTAGTACCCACAAAGTTAAAAGTAGAGATTGGATTGAAAAATACGATCATTTTTATTGATTTTGAAACACTCAAATGAATTGGGATAATTATCAAAAGCCCTCCCATCTCGAAATGCCGAAATGCTATATCCAGTAAGTTAGGACACAGCATCCCGAATTCTCAAGAGTAAGATAGGACACAATTCGGATCCTTGTTATTTTGAAAATTCTTATCTCAAAGTAACGAGATATCACACCCAGTAAATTAGGGCACAACATTTGTACTCTCGAGGATAAGCTCTTTTTTTATTTCAAATCAAGAGAAAAATGATTTTGAAAACGATTTTCCGAATTTTGACAAAAGGACAAAAAAATAATCAATTACATGGCCTGACTCTCTTATTGCTCCCCAGTGGAGTCGCCAAGCTGTCGAAACCATCCTTTTTGAAAGAGGCGAGAATCGAACTTGGGTTTTGAAAATAAAAACGGGAGTCGCCACCGATCTTTTATTAGGTGCGATCGGGCCACCTATAAAATATTTTGGTCTACGAGTTTCGAGAAAATGGGTTCGGGAGTCGGTTACGTGCGAGGAAGAGTTAGCACTCTCGTCACGCCCAAAATTGGTACCAAATTGATTAATTAATGTCCTTATGTCAAAAGTTAAAAATTGGAAAGTGGATTTTAAAAATATGATCTCCTTTAAAAATCCTCGGATCTAAGATGAATATTGCCTCGTTTGGAAAATCTTATCTCGAAATAACGAGATGCCCCGTCCCATAAGTCAGGACACAACATATCGAATTCTCAAAAATAAGCTTTTATTTTTATTCAAAACCTTTTATTTGAAAAGGTATTTCGCTATTTAAGTTAAACGAGAAGCATCGAAACCTAGTAAGTTAAGGCACGATTTTCTTCGAATTTCTAAATACGAAATGTTGCCTTTACGAAAGAAATCGATTTTGTATTGGATAAAATAGAACACGAATTTGTAAAAATATGCTGATACGAATGAAAATAAGAGTATGCGTGAAATGATATAAGCACAAATATATGAGCGAAAACTAAATAAATGATAATATGTACGTATACATGTAATGTAACAAAGTGACAAACATAATAATAATGATAATGAATATTAATAATAATATACACAATATACACAATATATACAATATATTAACATAAATGTAATAGTTATGAAAATAGAATAATAATAGTATAATAATAAAAATAGTAATAATAATAACAGTAATAATAACTATACGAGATATGTGCAATATAATACTATACAATAGCAATAAAAAATGAAATATGTACAAATAATAAAAATAGCAATAGAAATAAAAATAAATAATAATAATAATAGTAATAATAATTATAATAGGATAACATAAAATATATAACATAATAATGACAGAAATGTGGCGATAATAATAAATATATAAATATTATAATGATGATATAAATATAACAATAATATAATAAGAGATTAGAAAGATCACAAAATAACTCAAAAAGGATTAAATCAAACTTAAAATGACAGCTTAGGGTCGATTTGGAATAAATTAAAAGAGAAAGGACTAATTTGCGACACGCGCCCAAACTGGAAGGACTGAAATAGCAATAAATCCATTTACTGAGACGCTGCGTTGGAAGGATGACTAGATTTAAAGTGGCGCGAAAGTCCTGGGCTAAATTCGAAATAATAGAAAACCGGATTGCAAAGGCTGAAAAGGCGAAGGGATTGAAAGGGAAATTATCCCAATCGACGAAAACGCGCGGACCCTCAGGCCGGGTCGGGTCACGCGTGCGGGTTAATGCTTAAACGGCGCCGTTTCGTTTGTTGTTCAGAAACCCTAAAACATGTTTTTCTTTTCAAACATTTTATCCCCATTTCCTTTAAACCCAACCCCCGAATCTCTCTCCCCTTTCTCAAAGGAGAGCCCAAAAGGCAAGTCTCTCCCTCCCTCCTTTCGGTTGACCGTTTGGGTCTCCTTCCAGTGCCCGTCGTGTTGCCATCGCGTCCGATGGCTAGCGACGTATGAAGGCGGGCTTCAGTGCCCCGTATGAAGAAACCCCGAAGCCCCTAAACGTCGGTGCCTTCCAAGGGCAGGGTGAGGGATCTTCGACGGCTCCGATTCAGGTATGGTTCTTGAACCTTCTAAGGCCTTTTCCTTCTGATTCCGGGTATTCCCCCTTTGATTCCCCGTTTATAGCGTTTTGGAATAACAGAAAACACGAAAAAAAAGCAGAAATAAATCGCAGCCAATGACAGTGGATAACAAAGAATGCAAAATGAAATCGACTTTCGAAGTTTCTTGCCTCTTGATTTTTGATCGTGCGTAAAAAAATGGTTACAAGAGTTCCCTTTTTTGTTTTTCTTTCCGATTTTCTGATCTCTAGCCCGTAAAAAAAAGGAATCCCCCCTTACATTCTTTTTGCTTGGCTTTATAGCCGAAAAACCTACTGTTTTTAGTATTCTATTATATATCCCATGCTCTTTGGTTTTTTGTTGCTCTTGTTTTCTTGTCGTCTTGTTCTTGTTTTGCAGGTCGTGGTGAGAGCACGCGGACGTTCGGTCGAGCGGTTGCCGAGGCGTGATGGGGCTGACAGAGGCATGGGCGTGCGTGGGAGATCGGGACAACGCGCAGGCGCAGTTGGAGCGACGCGCGTACGGACGACGCGCGGCGGCCCTGGAAAGAAGGGAACCCTAGGGTTTTCTGAACCTGCCTAGCGTTTTGGGCTATATTGGGCCGTTTAGGCTTTGGGCCATTGGGCCTCTGTAACTGGGTTAGGATCTGTATGGGTTTAGACTGGGGTTTGGGCTTAGTTGGACTGTATGTTTTATTTGGTTTTGGACTTGTAATTGGACTTTCAAGACTGTTTATGTATATATATTTTTTATTGGGTTTTTAATGGGCTTGGTTCAATAGGCCCGGACGAAATTTGGGTATTACACCTAGGCTTTTGAGATATTTAAAAATGGTTTTGAACTAAGGTCCAAGGACATTTCTTTGTAATGGGATACTAATATGAAGTATATGTTGCAGGTATCAACCACTGTTCAACTACTTCTTGGAGTTCTCAGAAGCTGCATTTAGGGTGATTGCTGACAATTATGCGACAGATGACAATGGTACTGGAATTGTCCACTGTGCTCCTGCATTTGGTGAAGATGATTACCGAGTGTGCATTGAGAATCAAATAATCAATAAGGTTTGCCCGAAGTGCTTTCTCTGAATTATGTTCTTTTAGCCTTGATATTTATGATCACCTGTTCCATAGTTTTCATTTGGTGCTCATCCCTTAGTAATTATCCTGGTTGATGGTTTTGACATGATTATTACTTTTTTCTCAGAAATTTTATGCTATGGTTGTCCCTTTAGATGCCACAAATATTGGTTCTCTTATTTGACAACATGTTGATGTTGACATGTAGGATTAGCTCATGTCTTAATCAGTAATGCCTAGGAAAGGTTAAGTTCTAGAGAAAATGGTGGGAGAGAGCTTCTGCTCACCCATTCTGTCATTCTCCATTGCAAATGTAATTGTATTTCAGGTCCTTGAGGCAGGAATATTGCTTTTCCAAGGTGTATTTGTTTATCTTTAATTTGATAAATTGCTTTGCATTTTATGTAAACTTAACTAGTCTCCAATCTTTTATTGTGTTTTATCCCTCAGTTTAACTTCACGTTTCTTTTACCGTTAACTTATCTGTTTTTGGCATGTAGGGAGAGAATCTGATTGTAGCAGTTGATGATGATGGTTGCTTAAGTGGGAAAATTACTGGCTTTAATGGGCGCTAAGTTAAGGATGCTGATAAGGATATTATTGAAGCACTTTAGGGTCAGATTGATGTGAACTTTTATGTTTTGTTTGGCGAACTATTGATTGCGAGCCTTAATTATAGATGGAAAATAGGAAAATGGTTGAGCATCTGTGACTAACTTCAGATAATTATGGAGCTCGTGTGTTTTGTTTATAACTCCTTAGTGGGAACCTACTGTTGAATCCATGGCATTGGATGCGAATCTAGAGTCAGTGGTAATAGTTTTTGTTACCATCATGAGCTAAAAAGGAAAAAAAGAGAAGAATCTAATTGACTTGTCCTAAGATTTGCTTCTCACTATGTATCTATGTTTATTTTCTTTCTTCTGAATTTTACCTAGCCTCTTAATTTCTCAGGCAAAAGGCAGGCTTGTTAAGTTTGGAAGTTGGAGACCTGATACTCCTCTTATTTATAGAGCTTTTCCTAGCTGGTATGCCTGATTCTATCACTCTTATTCAGAAAAAATAAGAATCTCAATTTATAGCTTTGGTAAATAAAATATAAGTTTTAAACTGGCTGAACAATTTTATTTTACCCTCCTTTAGTGACTGTTTTCCTGGGCCTCATTTATAGTGTTTTTGCCAAATCAACTCATGTATTAAATTCAGTTGTTGGTGCATTTAATTATCTATTCTTTTGATTGCAATATGTCTAGCACACTGCAGACGGAATGCTAAATATATCGTTCAAATTTGGACATTCATTTTCTGCCTATTTTATTGTGTGAATATAGTTGTATACATGTACTTTTGGTTGATCTTCTAGAACTGTTACTGACAAGCAAAAAATGCTTGCAATCTCTTGAGGAGCATTTGTTGACTAATGGTGTTTCATGGAAAAAACCATTAACAGATTAAGCTTTTGAAAGTTGATTTGTTTCTGTGATGGTGCATTTTATTATTTAATGCAACAATAAACTTGGTCTTTAAAAGTTAGTTTAAGTTGAATGAATCATTAAATTCTCTAAGTGGAAGTTTATCTCATGAATGGTTGTTAAGTTATATCTAAATTTGTGCATAAACAAGCCAAATAGAGTTGTTGTAATGATTTCACTTCTATATGGGATGGACGGTTAGCTTGCAGGCTTTGATTATTTATGATACTGCAGTTTTCGTTTCCTTTCTGTGACAAGGTTTGATGTTGCTACAGAACAGCGAAGAAGCTCTGTTGGTGTTGAATTGTTATTTATTGATTGATAGGGGCTATAGCATAATTTGAAAGTTGGTTAAACGCGCACAAGGAGGGAAGACAGTCTAAATTGAGATGTGTGAACGTTCTTAACAAGCAAAGAAATCGTACAAAAGTTAGTCCCTGATTAGGAAAAGGTTCTGTAGATATAGAAGGGTATAGGTGTACAACATTTACTCCATTTGTAGAGTAGGCCTTTGAATTGCTTTGCTCTACAAACTTCATTTCCTCTATATAGTCGGTAATATCATTAACTAACAAGTTTTTATAATGTTCTTTATTTTATGCTCTTTCTACTACTCTTGCATTGCTATATATTTCTGCTTTGCTTGTTTCTACTTTGTGTTTCTACCCATGTGGAACTTTTGATATCTGTATGTACAAGGATTCTGGAAATCATCATTTTGCTGCTTTTATTTTTCCACTGTATTCCACTTATGTTAATCTCTGTATCATATGTTCTAGGTTTGCGAGGGTGGAACAACTGAAGGAGCAATTATTAGAAAACAAGAAGCAGACCTACTGGATACCTGAATATGTGAAGGTCAGATGAATTTTTTTCATTCCCTATTGAATATTGATAATCTTCTTTTTTACTTGTATGCGCAAGCTTTATTCATCTGCTATAGAAATTCTGTTTACATGGGCCTCTATTTTGCTCAATGGAAAGCTTGACCAGACCTCAAGGTGGATGGAAATGATTTTATCTTGTATTTGGTTTCTTTCAGACTCTCACCTTCTCAATGTTTTTTGTCATTTTACAGGATAAACGTTTTCACAATGGCTTGAACTAGATTTTGGGGTACTCCAATTCCCATGTGGATTAGTAAAGATGGTGTGGGAGTAATAGTCATGGATTCTGTTGAAAAACTTGAAAGGCTTTCTGGTGCTAAGGTTTGACCTTTTTTCCTATGGCCAGGGTACTACTCTGTTTAGGATGATAAGTGTCTTGGATTCTATCTGTTTATTTGTTTCCTTTCCACTCCACGATTGGTCCTCCTTTTCTCCTTGGCTTTGGGGTCGTCATGATAGTGGATTTATTTTAGTGCTGTTCTTGAGCTGTGAAAGCTAATAAGAATTTAACTAATTCCTTCTATAGGAGGAGAAAAAAGAACTATTTTATTGATTGATCTCTGTGCTTTCAAGTATATATGTACCAATCATCTGGTACCTTATTATGTAGTTAATTTCAAGAATTGTCTGAAATTCTAAGTACCAGAGGCATCATCTTATTATTTTAGCTTGGGAAGCTAGGTCCAATAAACTTCTTTTTGTATTAAATTCTTTATTACATTTCCATTTAGTTATTCTTTATTATCAGGTCTTTGATCTCCATCGTCACAATATTGTTCATATCACTGTACCTTCTACCCGTGGTCCAGAGTTTGGTGTGCTACGACGTATAGATGATGTAAGGCTACAGAGTTTGATTTTTTTTATGCAAAGAGCTGTTATTATTAGTTGTTCATCCGATTGAATGTTGCTGATCTACTGTTCCAACCTTATCTTCAAATTCGATCAAGTTTAATTTTGAGCCCATTACACCATAATTCTTGGATAAGTTCTAGTTTTCTAGACCTAGCGACTGCTAAACATCTTCATACATCTGTTACTAATACTCTTTTTGTTTTTATGCTGCATCCTCAGCTTTTCACACAGATTAATTCTGTTGAATTATTTTGGCAGGTATTTGATTGTTGGTTTGCGAGTGGATCTATGCCTTATGCTTATATCCATTATCCATTTGATAATGTTGAACTTTTTGAGAAAAATTTTCCTGGGCATTTTGTGGCTGAGGGGCTGGATCAAACACGTGGATGGTTTGTTTCCTACTTTTAGAGCCATCCTAATTACCAGATTTTAGATTACATCTTCGTCATAGCTGATCTTCTGCACTTTGACAGCTTGCAAACAAACTGAACAACCGAACAAGCCTCTGAATTGATGAATTTTTCTTGATGTTTGTTTAACTGTTGGTTTTAAATTTATTTGACATGCATGAATCATGATTGATGCTGAAGCTTTTTCCATTTTCTTAATACCCTTTAACGTTTTCTTTTTTGTGGGGAAGAGGGGGGGGGGTGTTTCAAGCAATTATAGACACTGGATTTCCATCTTATCCTGTAAGTTAACATTTCAATTACCTTTTGAATCGATAACCTTTTTACATTACTTTGTGCTCTTCCTATGACAGACCTTTTCTTTTCAATTATTCTCTTCCTGTATACTGTTGTAGAACTTTCCAGCATTAACGTCAAAATTTTAATTTTCATTTCTTGATATCATTTAGGAGGAGACTTTATTATTAGTATTATTATTTGTTCCATATTTATGGTTACAACTAATCAATTTTAGGTAAGGATTTGATAAACTACCTATGTGTCAATATCCCCCCGTTTAACCCTCAAAGAAGTTTGCTTTTGGAATTTTATTTCTTCCATTGTCCTTTGCAGGTTTTACACTCTTATGGTGTTGTCAATTGCATTACTCGGGACACCTGCATTCAGAAATCTCATTTGTAGTGGCCTTGTCCTTGCTGAAGATGGAAAGAAGATGAGTAAAAGATTGAAAAGTTATCCTTCACCGATGAAGTCATTAATGACTACGGGGCTGTAAGTCTTTTGTTTATTCAGCCTAGTTTTTCAATATTAAGTCTTTCTAGTGGCATGAATTTTGTTTCACTCATCAGTGCTAAATTATTTTCTTAATTCTATAGGATGCTTTATGATTTTACCTTATAAACTCCCCAGTTGTTTGGACTGAGACCTTATGTTTCAAAACGGATGGAGATTTTGGTGTTGTGAGTATTTTTGTGCATTACTACATTTCATCTTTTGCTTTTGGAGAGAATTTTGTGTCATAACACCATTACTCTATTTTATTTTGGTTTTTCTTTTGGGCATGTTTCAGGCCTGCATTTTCTTAATCCTTTATCTTGATCTCTGCCCAGGTCAAAGATGTCTTTCTCCCATGGTATAATGCATATAGGTTCCTTGTTCAGAATGCAAAAAGACTTGAGTATGAAGGTTCTGCCCCATTTGTTCCTATTTTTCTGAATGTTCTTTAGAAGTCATCTAATGTGCTTGACCAGTGGATAAACTCTGCAACTCAAAGTCTTGTTCACTTTGTTCGCCAGGAAATGGATGCATACCGGCTTTATATGGTTTTTTCCATAAACTAACATAACCTTATGGAATTTTCTTAACTAAATATCAATGTTAGATACCTTTAGGGAGATGGTAGTTGTTCAGCCGAATGAAGACTTTCTTGATGACATAGCTGGAAAATTAAGAGAGGTGTGTGAACAGTGTGGAAAATGGTCGTGGAAAATGGTCACTTTGTGAAATGTTGTGGACATTTTGCCCCATATTTGATGTAATCATTAAATAACAAAAACAGCTAAATCCTTCCTGGAATTTTGTTTGTTTTGGTTCATATGGTGCTGTGTGTGGATCCCTGTACCTGTGCTTAAGAGAAAGTAGTGGATGAGTTTCCCTGTAGTTGCATCATATATTTGTGAAAATTTGCTGTATATAATAGCTTAAGCTTGAATCTTATGGCAGGAAAACTATACTAGGGATGCAGTTGGATCTCCATTGCTGTCTTCTAATTTGATGCCACAGCATATAAGTTTGATCAGCTTTGAGTTTGGCGTACCTTAATTGTAGATTAGTATCTTAGAATTTTGTTAATTTACAAAATATAACTAAAAACTAATGTGCTCATAATCTTTAATTTTTGGAGATGATGTGCAATGAACCTGTTCCTTAGTATTATCTAATTCAATAATTTGCTTTATGTATATTCTTGGAGTAAATATATTAATCCTGCCTTAGCTGCTGACTAATTACAAATGAAATCCCTATCTTATCAATAAACATTATATTTTATTTTCATTGGATGTGCACTTGTCACCGACAGTCATGCTCTCACTGATAGGATGCTAACTTTCTTGCATTGCTTGTTATATGTTGTGTCAACTGAAGACAAATCTGTAGTAGGTAACGCAGCTTGCTGTGCATTTTTTTTTTCATTTTCATGGTAGCAGCCTTTTGTTAGTTGTGCTGGTAGAATTTATGGCTTACTTATTCTTTCTACTTGGACAAAAATTGCAGGCTGTGCTTTGTGAAGAGAATTTCAGAGGCGTCTCTAACATGTCATTTAAAATAAGCTTGGCTAGACCAGCCCTAGTTTTCAAGGAGAATGCTATTGTTGCATTATATGCAGATTAGGCAGCGCTAGTGAAGATTATAATTGCTGTTACTGAGCTGAATTGTTTTTGTTTTCGGTTCATCACTCTCTTTTGCCCTTATCGCCTTATATTATTGAATGGGGTTGCAGGAAATAGGAACCTTGCTCAAAGCCTACAGGTTTATCTTCTGTCAAGAGACTACTATTGTTTGAAGTTGGAGTTGGAACATGGAAATGGGCATGTTTGTTTTTGGTTATGCTGCATAATTGGAGAAATTTAGGTGGATTGAAATATGTTAACCAGTGAGGTGAATAGAGGAAGAAGATGAAGGTAGAATGAAGGGAAGGAGTCTGAAGGTTGGGAGGAAATTATGGTTTTGTGGAGAGAATTCAGAGATTCTGCGAAGGGAGGGTGAGAAGAAGAGAGCAACCTGCGTGAGCTGTTTGCATGATGCTTTTATCGTGGGGGACAAACTTAGCAATGTGTTTTAAGATTGTTGATGTGGAAGTCTGAAGGTCATCAAGCTGTGGTTCGTGAACCAATTGCAGGGTCCTTGAACTAGCTGTGGGTCTGCGATATCGTTGGTTTCATTGGAAAACACATGTCAAGTTTTCTCTAAGTGATTTGTAAGGTTGGCTATCTAGGGTATAACAAGATATTTTTTTTTATTGTTTGTTTTTGTGGAATTGCAAGTAAGTTGAATGCATTGAAAATCAGGGTGCAGTGGAGGTGACTCAGAGAGAACATGTCTTCTTCACGGTGGCTGACTACTATTTGACGGACAAGAAGGGATGTTTATAATTACAGTTTTGAATACATGCATATATGTGTATATATTACAAGTATATGTTGGCTTGAGCAGACCAGAGCAGCAAAGCAAGGGAAGGGAGGGCAACAGCTACTCCTTATTCATCCAATTGCTATATGCAATGCTCCGCTATAAATATAAAGTTATGAATGCATATGTAAATATACATAATAGGATGTTAATAATCCCTACATGTTAGTGCATATATTATAAGTATCTTGGGCTAAGTTAACTTCTTAGTTTTTGTATATATATATATTGTATTTTTTGTAAAATAGAGAATGAAAGAATTAGACTTCTTAATACATAATTATGTTAAAAAATAAAAAAAATATTGATATTTGTATTTTTTATAATTTTATTTGAATAAAAATTAAAGCTGATTCAGTCAAAATTTAAGGAGAAAAACATTTTAAAACCGGATGAGAAAGTAAGAAAGGTCAGTAGAGTTGTAATTTAATTTAATTTCGCATTTAATTTAATTACATAAAATCTCAAATTATATATTTGGCTGCGGTTCTAATAGTTCTATTTTTATTTTGTTGGGATCCATGTTAGAGTTCAGTTTAGTTCGGCTCACGATACAACAGTACACGAACACAAAGGCTTTTCCTTTTAACCGTTTATCATTATTATCCTAAGCTAAGTATTTTTGTGTGCGAGAACGCTATGAGCAGCAACATAAACTCGGTGTTCTACGCAGAGTCGTACCATCCTATTCAGGCTGGCAGCATCGACGGCACCGACATCCTCCCTCACGATAACGCCGTTTACCGAGCTCTTCTCTGCTCTAATGCTGCCCTCTGTATCTCTCTCTCACTTTTTCCACTCTTTGTCCTGTTTCTCCCTTCTTTTTTGCTTATTTATTTATTATTATTTTTGCTGAAGACGACCCTACGGGTGACCCCAAGATCATTGGTGATCCTTACTGCACCGTTTTCGTCGGTCGCCTATCCCACTTGACCACGGAACCCACTCTCCATAAGGTCCTAAAACCAAACCACACTTCTCTTTTCTTTGGATCTAAATTTTCTTCCTTTAATTTCACTGATGTATTTGTTTGTGTGTTTCAGGCTATGAGCAAATACGGCCGAGTCAAAAACTTGCGCTTAGTCCGCCATATCGGTACCATTTTTGGGGGTTTTTATTTAATCTTTATTTAGCTGTGAAATATTACTAGTTTTTGCATATTAGATCATCTTTTCATTAAATTTTGGCTTAAGGGGATGATGCATTGTTTCTTTTGCTTGTGGGTCTCTTTCGTTGCAGTGACAGGGGCATCACGACGTTTTGCTTTTGTTGAATTTGAAACTGAGAGAGAAATGCGTCGTGCATATCAGGTACTCAATATTGATTCATGTTCTCTCCCATTACCCTCTCTAGGGCCTACATCTTATGCTTGTACTACTTTATTCTTGCTCTCATAATTTAGCTCGTTCTTCATGGTGATTCTTTAATATGGCAGCCAAAGTTGCTGACCGCTCATATACTACTAGCAACCTAAGTTCTACTCTAGAAATATATATCTTAGCCTTAGTTTTATTGTAGTCAGGGAGATTTACCATCCATAACATCTTTAATGTCCATTTTATAAAATTAAAAGGGTGAACAAGTATGATGATTACTCCATTGCAGGACGCTCACCATGCAATTATTGATGACGCTGAAATTATTGTTGATTATAACAGGCAACAGTTGATGCCTGGGTGGATTCCTAGAAGATTAGGTCAGTCTAAATTTTCTCTTCTTTTCCATTTCCTCCAGCTACAAAATGTTGCTGATAATGACAGTATTCCAAATTTCCAACAGGAGGGGGTCTTGGTGGTAGAAAAGAGTCGGGCCAGCTTCGTTTTGGGGGACGAGAAAGACCATTTAGAGCTCCCTTGTAGGCACCATTCTTCTGATAATTTTTATACATATTTTAATCTGTTATCTGATGCTCTTTATGCTTTATGGTTCTTGTGCCTTTTGAATTTTCATCATCAAAATTATTTCCTATGATTTTCTTGGTTTCAATTATACTAGGAAATGATTATGATGAAAATTTTATCTAAAATTTTCCTCTTTTTGTGGAACTTTTGGGTTCCATTAAGGTGCAAATAGTGAAAAAGACTAGTAGTCCTATATTCATAAAGGTTTGAAGCCCTTGTGCATAGATTACTGAGAGCTGCACTTTTCTGTTTGCTGTGCCATTACACATTCTCTATTTCCCTTGAATCCAGGCAGCCGATTCCTTATGAAGATTTGAAAAAACTTGGAATAACTCCTCCACCTGAAGGAAGATACAAGTCTCATTTCCAGGTGCTGTCCCTTTCACCTTGCTATTGTACACAAATTTCAAACCCTAGAGTTGCATATGTGTATTCTGAAGTGGGACAAATAAGTACTGAGAAATACATTGTTGCATAAGTCTTGCTGCTATGCATGATTCTGTTACTTGTACATTTGCTTTGCTTCCTGAATTTGTTAGAGTTGCTGGTGTACAAAACTTTTATTATATTTTCCTTTTTAATCGTAAATGACAGTTTACTTTTTTTTGGAATCTTGAATATTCTCCAAACTGTTTGCCTCCTTTTCTTGGGTTTGCAGCCCCAGTTATTGTTATTTGGAAAACTCTTTAGGTATTTTCCCTTGGAATATTTTAGCCTAACCTAATAGGATGTCATTATGATCTCATTTTGCCCACCTGTTTCTAGGTCCCATCACCCCCTCGAAAACCAAGGAAGTTGGTGGAGAAGGAAGAATACTCTTACAAGAGGAGCTCTGTGGACAGAGAAGAATTATCCCAAAGAAGTAGCTCGATGGAGAGGGATGAACACAGGAGGACAGTGGGGAGAAAGCAAGACTCCAGAAAAAGGAGTTATGTGGAGGAAGAATCCCAATATGGGAAAAGCTCTGAGGATAGGCCTGAGTGTTCTCCGAACACAACTTCTATAGAGACGGATCATAACTATAAGTGGAGTACTCCGGACATAGAGGAGCACTATCATTCCAGGAGCAATGCAGAGGGGGGAAAAATCTCTCGGAAAAGGAGCTCTAGGAATAAGGAAGAACGCCCTAGCAAGCGCCATAGACATTATAGCCGGTCCAATCATTAAACAAAGTCGATCCCTTTGCAGATCATCTGCTGGGCTAGTTGGTCCAGTCAACAAGAGATAGGTCTTTACTAACATAAAGCGCTGATGAAGATTTGTTTTTATTGTTTTCTAATCAATAGCTCTAGAAATATGGGAGCTTGGTGTGGCTGAAGAAAAGTTTCTTGTATTAAGATAGTTGCAGCAGCATTTAGGTCACCAATCTCTTGGTTAAAACGTGTTGTTGTAATTGAATTTCAATCCTTGTTATTGATGCATTTAGTTTCATTGTTGACGTCATGCGTGCTACTACTTAATCCAAAATCCAATTGATAGATGATGTCTTTCATTGAATCATTGTTGGATCCTTTTCCATCCTAGATGGGGATTTGTCGGAAAATAAATTACAATGATGCTTCTTTGATTCTGATGCGTCCATTCCACAAACATAACGAAAAAAGAAGACAGCAGCTTGCTGGAAATATTTAACTAAATGAAAATGAATGTAGAATTGCGGGTTACAATACATGGCCTGCCTAACGAGTATTATAAAAAACAATGGTTTCACACCCATTCCAACCACTAAAAAACAGAGGAATCAAAGAATTGCATACATTTTGGAAGCTGAATTCTGGATTAAAACTATTTGGTTTGGTTAAAAGATATACAAGCCTTGATGATTTAGTCATACATACAACCTCCAATAAGGACTTAGCAAGTTTCTCCAAGGCTCCATATAAGTATGCTACAAATGCTATAATAATCAGGACGAATCTAAAGTTCCAAGTTTTAAGGCTTTGAGACACCACTTCCAGCAAACTCATCAAGCTGAGTGCGAAGGCATGCATGCAACTTCGGTCATGTGCTTCATTCACAAATAGAAGCTCAGCTAGTTCATAGATGCCTATAATTCTCATGTCACTAAGATGTCAATGACAAAAATCGCACTTCGACTTCAGCTGTATTGTTTGAAGTTAACACACCTGGATCCAAGGATAACAGGATCATGAGTTCGACCATAAAGATAACTAAACTAACATATTATGAATATTGAAAGAAAAAATTCAACATAAGAAGATACTTAAGTCATGTTCTTCAAATGCATCACAGAAAAATGATATTCATAAGTTTAAAGAATGATCATGTATGTACCATGTATGAATTTTCTTGGTGTGATCTAATTATAGTGTTCAGTAATGTTATATATATATATATATATTATATTATAGTTTTCAATTATATATATGTTCAGCTTTTTCATGTGGTTGTAGTACAATACAAATGACTACGTATAAAAGAAAATTACAGAACTGTTAAAACTATTGAGTAAAGGAAAAAAAGAAAAGAAACCCATACAGCAGTAACATAAGCTATGGCCAACTCTCCTGGTTCAGTTGGCTAATCAGGTAACTTTCTAAAGTGTTTCTTTATATTTCTAAGAAAACAGTTACTAGACATCTTTCCATTTTATGATCACCGGTTAAAATCAAGTTTCCACAAAATGATCCTCTCAATTCCAAAGTTTAGAGGAAAGATGATCACCAGATGCTTTGATATGAATTGTGATAATTAATGACAAAAGGAAAAAGGATATTGCTACATCTTGACACGGTAAAAACTGAGAAGCTGCTAGGATGGGTAACAAAACATCAAATATGAGATGAAAAAAATGTATGCGTCTTAAAGAGGCTTTAAGGTGTCTAAACATTTCCCTCATTTGTTCAACAAAATTAGCTCAGAAAGTCAGTGAGTATCACCTTTGATTTTTCTAGCGTTTGTGACATGTGCAGTAGCTGTGAAAGGTTCAGGTAGCACATTCTTCCTTGATAGTAGCTTTACTACTGATTCCCCTAGAGGCAGCTCTTCTTTTGGCTTGGATTTGATGTACATATTCTGCCACTATGACATGAAACATAGGAGCAAGCTTACTCGATGACGAAACATTAAGACTTGCTTTCTTCAAGGCCCTGTTAACATGTTTCTGAGTCTTTTGGAAGTGCACGGTACAGAGAGAAGGAATGGCGGATCTCAGTATGGGCTTTCCACATGTTATAGGTCCCGCATGAGCACTGTACAAATTCAGGCCAAGAATAAATAAAATCAATCTTCAGCATCCTAGCTTAGCCATTATCAAATTTGAAGAGAACCTCAACTTTCTAATTCTAATTCACATATATACAGACATACCCATTACATATAAATAAAAGAAGATACCTTTTGATGACATAAGTGCAAGCCTTATAAAGCTTCTGCTTGGAATCGGAGAGAATATGGAGATGACAAAATCTAGTCAAAGCCATGGCTTTGAACTTACATCCAACGAACAAACAATGTTGATTATTCTTAAAATTCGAACTAAAATTATTATCAACATGAACATTATCAGCAGGGGGGATTTCAATGTTATCGACAATGGGATTAGCGACAACTTGGGCATCAGCTAGCTGTTGATTATCATTTTGCTTGAAAGGACTGATACCAAACTTCCAATAATAGTTCCTGTACTGGATCTTGAGGTTTTCCATAAGAGCCCAGTAATGGTCTCTGTAACATCGAGAAAGCTTCCTCAAGTGCTGCAATCGGCGCTTCAGGAGCTCTTCGCGCGTGAGATAGGCGCTGCGTGAGAGAACCACGTCCCGTGATAGAGGAGAAGACATGTTTTGAGGTTGATGGAAATGCTATTCACAGCAGCCCAGCCGCACTTGGTGTGTTAGAAATGGCGATGGGGGTTAGGTTTTCCACATAATAATCCTAATAATACACAATCGCCAAACTGAATGCTATCTTGATTGTGAAATCAAACTTACTATTTTGGTTTTATTTTCACAACCTTTTTATATCCATTTTATTAAAGAACTAATATTTTTAATAATTTACACTAGTATTTATATATATTGATTTCATAAATCAATTGAATATTCTTTCAATAAAATTATTATATTGATATTTTTTATTTTTTTTCATATTCTTTACCTAAAAATCTTTGAATAAAACCATTAAAAGATACTATTTAAAATAACTTGTTTGTATACGAAACCTTTTACTGTTTTAATTATATTTCATTCAATAAATACATTTTTATATAAAAATTTACTTTTTATCCACAATTTAGTAATATATCATTTTTATTTTTAATTTATAATAATAGTTGTGTCCAGAATTGCTTGTGAAATGAATTAAATACCGTACAACTTGCTGGTTAGCTATTCCAATCAATGGTCTTTAACATCCAGAACTACTGGTGTGGGCATGTTTTATTGTTTTAAATCAAGAATTAATCAGTTATGCTGTAGATATTTTTGGAAGAGGCAGGGCTACTGAGGCTAGGATTGACTGAGGCCAAATTTGTTCAGTAAAGGCTGAAGGGGTATTAGGTATGAAAGAATCGGAGAGTTGGAATAGAGCTCATCAGAAAGGCTGAAGGGGGATTCGGTATGAAGGAATCGGAGAGTTGGAATAGAGCTCATCAGAAACATACTTGCTGGGGAGGCTTCTATATGTTGCAGCCATATCTTTTAAGAGACTCTACTTTTTGGCAGAGGTATGCCGCTAAAATCTGGTCTGATATCAGATTGTAGTAACACAAGAGTGCACTGCACTGGCATAAGTTGATTTGGTTCTTGTACTCGTTCCTTGCTGCTTCTTTTGGATACTGAAATACCCCACTTATCCAGACAGACAGACATACAAATACAACCATCTTACAAGAAGCCAAGAGAAGAAACAAGTGCACTGCAAACGCATTTGAAGTACCTAATCTTGTTTAAATTAATTCCTCTCACCTAACATGCTAGAATTCTATTTTCATTCAGGGTATTAGAAATGAGGGATAAAGTCAAATGCTGCATTTATTTAATATTATGTTATCGTAATATTGACAAAACTTGAGACAAAGAATACCACAAACACTGGTGAATCATGATGTAAGGAACAACCGCCGTTATGGACTTTTATGTACGTAGTAATCTTTGTTACCTGTACTTCAGCTATCACTTTGCCATTTACTTGTTACCATACGAGAATCAAACCTACTGAATCTTTGCTTTCTTCAACCTGTACATTAAGCGTTCTATAGATTTTTGTATTCTGCTGTCATCTGTCTGCCTCACTGCCTGAGATGCCTGCTGTAAACTCTGAATCCCACGACCCAAACTGGCAATTGAGGGTGCTGCAGGAAGAGACTCAGCAGCACATTCAATACCATCTCCATATGCAAGCAAACTTGCGCAAGTTGCAATACTACACCCAAAAGTAGCCCATGGTAGGACCCCAGTCGGCTGCACTCGCCTTCTCCTCATTATTTCATAGAAAGCTGTTCTCATGGCTGATAAACTGGTTTTTTCAGCTGAGGCAATAACACCATGGACCACCGTCCGGATTTTTTTAGCTGAAGCAGCTGCCTTGAAGAGAGATGAATTCCCTCCGGAACTTGCAAGTCCAGGGGCCACCAATTTTGATGGACCAAGAGTTTTACCAAGAGCAATTCCAACGACCTTCTGGGTCTGAGTCATAACTAGCTTAACTGAAGCAGGAACATTCAAAGTCACAACCTTCATGAAGTTTGATGCAGGAATAACTTTAGACATAGATGAAGCTCCTAAAACAGTTGTTGCACCAACACCCACTGCCACCACAGGTTTATTAGATAATGACCGCTTATTATCAGTGTGGTCTGAAGTGTCCCCATCGCCTACATCATCTACAACAAGATGGGCAACTAAATCCTTGACCTCTGGAGGAACAGGAGTATTCCAATTGGTTCTGAGACCAGCCAAGCTACTAGCATCCACGATGGCTACTACAGTCTTGAACTTCTTAGCCTGACTTTGAAGAGCCTGTGCAAGGATTGCATGTGACTTGTCCTCAAAGGGGAGCTCAGAAAAAGCAATCTCAAATGTTCTGCCATTTCGTAATTTGTCAATGGGTAGCCGGCCAGCGTTGTTAAGTGCAATTCTCAGTGCTTCAACAGCAATTCTGAAAGTGTAAACTTCTGACATCATCCTGATATCCACGGCTTCCCCTCTATTTACATCTAAAAGCAGCTTTTGTGAAACTGCTAGTGCCCTTCCAATCGAAGGAAGATCAACAAATATATCATGCAGATCCAAAAGCAGTGGATAAATTGATTGAGCATATGATGGAGCCTCATAACTCCCCGTCAACTGAATTTCATTTAACCCCACCTCAGAAACTGAACCTGACTCCAATAAATCTATATGTGAAGATAACAACTTCACCATTTGTGACTGAACATCATTGGTAATGCAGAACCTCATAAACTTGGGAACTGGAACCAGAGTGCCTTTTTGTGGAACCAATCTACTAACTAGACCTTGAATTTTGCTCCCTGCCTCAACTTCCTTGGAGGAATCATTATCATATGCAAGAAAATTATCTTGTAATGGTGAGTCAAGCACCATAAAAGCTGAACCAATCTCCCTTGCTGCCCTCTTGGCAGCCAAGATATGGCCATGAAAACCAACACCAAAAATCTCTCTCAGAACCAATTTACCAGCCACATTATCAAACTGGTCCTTGTTAATCTTATCAACAAAGCATCGTCTGAGTACTTCAAAAGAGGAAGTGGGAACAGTGCTATCAACAAGGGTGTCTTCAGATTGAATATCAGAGAGAGCCGAGTGACCAATCTGAGCTACGACAGCATCTGGTCTAATTGCTCTAATAAGACACTCGGCATCAGCAGCTGACCTCTCAGATAAGTTCTGAGCAGAAAGTATGTAAATGACAGAGTGAGAGTGTGGTGGTCTAACAGCAAAAACAAACTTTTTAGTGTGGTCAGGTATTGAAAGCTTATGAACCAAATCACGGGAGGCTCTTAAATCATCGAATTTGAACACCGAAAATGGCCATATATTTTGTAGCGTGGATAGGAAAGCTAAGGCCATTGCAAATTAAGCCAATTTCTATGAAGCAGAGGAGAGAGAATAATAGTTAGAATAAAAAAAGGGGTATTCTCTTAATCTTTCATTCGTTTCAACTATTATTCTCTTGATAATTATAGGCAGCAAAGCTATGTTCTTTAAATAAATAAAGAAGAGCACGTAACCCTAAACTCCATAAGTGACGGTGAACAAGAATTCGTAAAAAAAATTAAAGAAAAAATTAAGAGACTGGTTTACCGTAAATCATGAAATGACATCAAAACTTCGAGACGGAAGAAACAAAATCTATGGAATTGGAGGCGATGAAGGGTGTGATTTGTTATTGACGTTGAGGTTTAAACAGAGAAGAGAAAGAGTGAGATGACTGAGGGAGGAATCGGCTGACTTCGTCTCTAACCCATGCAATGCTCTAAATTAGTTTGGGGTTTTCTTTTGGACTAATATAACTTTAGTCCCTAAACTTGATAATTGGGTTCACATTAGTAATTATACTTTTTTTTCCACTTTGGTACATCAACTTTGCAACTAAGTGCATTTTGGCTTTTGAACTTGGATTCTATCTAATTTTGATGACGTGGTATTTCGAGATTGTACCAAATCATCAAAGTTCAAAATGTCACAATCAAAGTTTTACATTACTAAGTTCAAATACCAAAGTGGATCTAATTGTCAAATTTAAGGACTAAAATTTTCTTTTTGAAAGGAGGAAGAAAAGTTATATTAACCCTTTTTATTATTGAAATATATATAAATTTTATTAGAAGATATTTTAATTTTAAGATTTGTATTTTTAATAATTTGAGATAAATATCAAAATTACACATGAACTTTAATTTCATGCAATTTTATACATGAAATTTTGATTTGATTCAATTATCACAAACTATTAACACAATTACCGTTATAGCATCATTTTATGTTTATATATTATATACACAAATAATTATATGTATCTAGTATAAAAATAAAGTGATGTATTTATTTCTTTAAACACATATAATTGAATTAAAATTAAAGTTTCAAGTATAGATGTGAACAAGAATCAAAGTTTTATTACATATTGAATCAAAGTTTATATATAATTTTAAGATTTATCCCTAATATTTTTATGTATTTTTATACATTATATAAATTACTCATATTTCATAATTTATCAAAAGCACATGAAATGAATATATTATATGCTTAAGCATGTTTGAACTCTCGAAATATTACAATAATAATAATAAATATAACAATTGAACTTAATCTCAATCAATTTTATATAAAGAGATGATTTTTTATGTTTTTCATAGTATATTATAAAAAAAAATCCAGTCTAATGTCATTACAATGTTTTCAATTTCATATACAAAATATTGCTTACAATCTCAAGAATATAAATTGGATAAAAGCCGCGTTAGTGTCTTCGTTTTGGTATAGAAATGTGGTAAGTGAAGTGGATACATCATATGTCACATAAATTGTTATTGTAACATCTTTTTATTAGGATTGAGTGTCATATTCGATATTCGAAACTATCAACGATTAACTTTAACACATTTACAATTGTGGTCATTCTTTAATTTTTAAATCCAACTAAGCGTATTAGATTCTTACAAATAAATATCATTATACACAAAATTTCATCACTCATCTTCAATCATATTAAATTTTTTATTGTGATATGCATAGTATAGGGTTTGGTATAGATACTTAGGTGGTGATATTAATATTCAAAGATTAAGTATTTATTCGTCGAGGGGGATGAGTCTTAAGCCCATTGGTTGAGGAATTCATGGTGGATACTCAACTTAATCTTCTAAGTTCAATGTGGTCAAATGAAATCATGGATAGACTCATAGTGCACATGTAACAGCCCGATTTTGGCCCTAATCGGAACGGTGGTTTCGGGACCACGAATCCGAGTTAGAAAAATATTTTAATATTATATCTGATATCTATGCTATATGTTTGAGCATGTGTTAAAATAGCATGAGATAATTTGTCTGTTTGGGTGTTTAATTTTGGAAAAAAGACTAAATCGCATAAGTGGTAAAAGTATCCAATTATTAAATTTAGTGGCTAAATTGATTTGTCTTCTTATTAATGAGGATTTAAGTGCATGCTTGTTTTATTATAATGCATGCTTGTTTTATTTTAATGATATAATATATTAACTATTATATTATAAACTTATAATAAATAAAAGAAACATAAAATTTGCTGGCATGCTCATCTTCTTCAACCTCTCTTGACCGAAACTAAAGGAGAGAAAAACATTTCAAGAGTTTGGCACCTTTCAAACTTAATTAAGGTATGAGTTTAGCTCGGTTTTTGATAATTTTTACGTTTTTGAGTTCGTTGCTTCGAATGCTATCTAACCCATGTTGAAATTTTTGAGTTTGAGGCATGTTGATAATTCGGCCATTGATGAATGTTCATGTTTTGTAATGTTTGATGGTAGAATATTAAGAGTATGGTTTAAATCAACATGTTTTGAATTAGAAATTTTGATGAAATTGAGTGTTATGGATTAAATTGAAAAATAAATAAATTCTTGAGGGACTAAAACGTGAAAGAAATGACATGCATGGACTTGTATGAAGCCTAGGAGCATTCTGCCCTTAAGGTATTTATTCAAATTGTGTGTATTTTGTGTTTTATGCAAATAGGACTAAATTGTAAAAAGTGGGAAATATTAGGGGCAAAATGGTAATTTGGCCATTTATGTGTTTTTGGGCTAAATTGAATGAAAATATATTTGAATGAGCTTAATTTGAACATGTTTAGATCAAGAGCAAAAGAAAACGGACTTGGATCGGGGAAAAGCGAAAATTATCGAATAGCCGGTTTTTGTTGTCCAACGATATCCGAGGTAAGTCTCTAAGCAAATATATGTTGTAAATTATTTACGTAACTTGTACATGCTGAAATTTGGAACCATTATAACTATATACGAATTAGCCTAATTTGGCTAAGTAGAATATATGTTTTAGTTAAATTATTTGAATAATAGAAGTTATTTGAATGTTCGTACGATGAGATTGCGATGAGTAAAAGGTTCGATATATGAGATGATTCGTATGAGAAATCTTAAAATGTTTCTATCCAGGCTTTGAGCCTAGCAAGCCTTGGGCTGGTGAACTTATCGGGCTTTATGCCTAGCAGGCTTATTGCCGGTGAATGGTTATCAAACCTCGGGTCTAGCAGACTTAGTGCCGGTGCGTGATTCAGGCTTATGCCTAGCAGGTTTTATACCAGTGATTTATAATACGAACTTACGCTTACGAAATGATTGAGTCATGATGGCAATTGAACAAGCTAAAGCTTATTTATATGAATTAGATTATTCGGCCGTAAGGTATGTATTTGGCATAAGTATATGTTATATGTGATGCTTATTGGATAAGTAAGTTGTTAGAAATGAGTTTGTGTATTCGGCAATTTGGATATGTGAATAAAATGATAATGAGTTGATATTGTTTACTTGCAAACATGAGAGTATTTATACATATGTGAATTCGGCCATGTGGTAATTTATATATATATATATATATATATATATATATATATATTTGTTAATTGAGGAGCAATTGATAAGTTTTATAATTAAAGTAAATAATGATAAATATTTTGTAATGTAAGGACATAGTCATTCGGCTATGATAATTTATATGGGTTAATGTTATAAATTATTCGGTTTAATTTGATTGAATATCAAATTGATTTGTTAAGTTTGCTTAAGACTTACTAAGCTAAGTTAGCTTACTCTGTGTGATTTTTACTCTGTTTTATAGATTTTGGTCAAGCTACGAGATCGGGGGATCGTCAACGAAGTCGTCCACACTATCGACTTAATTTGGTACTTTAAAAGTTGGGATTTTGAATTTAAGGCATGTATAGGCTAGCCTAATACTTGGATGATGTTTTGATGTTGTAAATATAAGCCATGCGAAAATGGCTTGTCCATCTTGTAAATCTTGGAATTTATATTTTGGCTTGATGATTATGTTTGGTTGTGTTTTTGGTTGATTTGGTTTTAGTATATATATATATGTATGGTTAATGTATAGAGTTTAAATGAAATGGCGTAAGGAGGTTATAAACTAGTTAACCATATTTTGCAATGAAACAGTTTTTAGTTAGCAGCAGTGATGTGATTTTGAAAAATCACCAAAAATAGGAGAAATGGAATTAGAAAGTGAATAAGATATTGAATTAAATTTTATTGTGTCTATTTTTATATGAAAGAAACAGAGTAGGCAAAGGAATTTTATATTATGAGATTTTTAAATTTTAGTGAGACTGGTTCTGAATGACTTCGTGATTCCCTGTTCTGTCTTGGAAAAATTGTTAAAAATTGTACAAAAATAATCATGGAGCATATTTTATATTCTTAGAATCCTTAATGAGTCTATTTTTTATTGGAATAAACAAGAACATTATTGAAATTCTGTACAATGAGATAACTGAGTTTTTGTAAAGATAGGTCAGAACCATCAAACAGTGAAATAGGGGAAATTTTGATGAATAAACTGTACTAATTGGCCATATGAAAAATTCTGGAAAAATTATGGTAAGAAGATATATGAGTCTAGTTTCAAGGAAAATTTACGGATCCAAATTTCAAGTTTCGTAACTCAAGTTATGGTCAATTTAGTCAACATGACGCAGTTAGATAGTTTTAATTTTTATGCCCCGAATTAGTAGTCAAGTCTAGTAATGCCTCATACTCGACTCCGGCAACGGTCTCGGGTAAGGGGTGTTACAGCACATCTTTATATATCCGTATGGCACATTATGTACATGCATAAGAATGAGCTCCTTGGTTTTAATGAGTTCATAGCCCAAAGTTTGGGTGGACCTGCTAAGATGGACTTGATGAATTCATCGAAAATATAGGATGAATTACTACTAGATGCTCTTAATGAGTTCATAACCCAAGGTTTGGGTTCCTATTAAGACGAACTTGATGAACCTATCGAATTTATAGGATGAGCCACTTAATGTTCTTAATGAATTCATATCCCAGGTTTTGGGTGGTTCTAGTGAGACGAACTTGATGAATTCACTGGATTTTTAAACTGAAAGGTTGAACTTATTAAATGCTCTTAATGATTTCATAGCCTTGGTCTGGGTGGTCTATACTGAGATAAACTTGATGGAATCACCTATGTAAGTGTGAATGATTAGTCACCTTTTATGAAAGACGTTGGGCCGTTTTTCTAGAGCACTTACCAACATCCCGAGGTATATTGGCTAAATTGTTGATCTATCACGGAACACAATTAGACCTGAGATTAGTCGTGTGTTATGAGTTTACTCTTATTTTAACAAGTTTCAGATTCGTTCACTTGTTAAGAGAAGAATTGCTCATTTCACTTTGTATTACTGCCAATTAAACAAATATTAGTACTTAAGCGACTAATTTCGCTCTTGCTCTTTTTCCCATCTTTTCAAAAAAATATATATATTTCTTGTCGTAACCATTTTTTGTCAAAACGGGAATCGACTTTAAAAATAGGGAGTTGCCACCGATCTTTGTTAGGTGTGATCAGATCACCTTTGTTTTAATAAAACATTTTTTGATTTACTAAAACATCGTTTTTTTTTTTTTGTCTACGCAAATTTGAGAAAACGAGTTCGAGAGTCAGTTACGTGCGAGGAAGGGTTAGCACCCTCATCACGCCCAAAATTGGTACCAAATTGATTGATGTTGTCCGAATGTTGAAAACCTTGAAAATATCTAGGGTAAAAATTTAAAAGAGAATTCGTTAAATTGGGATTAAATCTCAAGATTATCTCGTTTCAAAGGAATGAAAGTATCATACCCAACACGTTAGGATACGACATCTTTGTACTCTGACTTCGAGATCATCTTTGATCTACAAAACATATGAAAGTGATATTTGGTTATTTAGTTGAACGAAAAATCAACATCCAGCACGTTAGGATGTAATTCTCCGTACTCCTAAACACGCAAATATTGCCTCGTTTTATTTTTTTAGAAAAATTTATGTGCGTGGGATTTCAAAATGAACTTAGTGTGTACAACATATTTGATATAAGGGGTACATGTATTGGAATTTTGGAGTACGTTGTGGTACAAGGTGTGCGAACATTAAACAATATACATGAATATAGAAATTTAAAGTTAATAATTTATGCATGGCAATAACGCATTAAAAATAGACAAGATAGATGTGCAAATAATAAAATAGGAATAAAAAGGAAATAAGTTAAACAGATAAATAGATTTAAAGAAGATGTACCTATACATACAAACACAAAAAAAAAATGTATATACATGTATATAAAAAGTATGAACACAATAATCTATAATATAGAAATAGTCCTAATAGAAATTATAAGTATATATATATATATATATATATATATATATTCATAAAAGGGATATATATGTATATATATAAAAGATCAATGAAAATAACATAAAAAGTAATGTATAAGTCCATAGAATATATATATAATGTTTATTTTTAGAAAAGATAGTAAGAAACAATAATCAAATAATCAAATAAAGTAATCAAGGGACCATGTTAAAGTCAAAACAAAATCAGAGGGCGAAAAGTACAGATTTAAAGAAATCAAAAAAGACTGAATCGCAAAACGCGTAAGTGAGCGAGGATTTAAATGGAATATTTCCACCTACACGGGCGCTGCGTTTAGAAGGGACCAAAATGGAAGCGAAACAAAGATTAAAGGCTAAATTAAAATCAAATAGATAGGGCTAAGAAGAAATAAAGCAGGGAGGGACCAATACAGTAAATAATCCTTTTAATGAAGGAAGGCGCGGATCCGGGTCGCTGAGCGGGTCAACACGCGGATCTACACCCTCCTAAACGGCGTCGTTCCTTTTGTCCTTTAAAAGCCCATTTCTCTATTTTTTATTCATTTTACTGACCCCTAAAAAAAAAACCTTGAAATTCTCTCTATCCCTTTCTTTCCCCAACGTTAGGGATCCCTCACTCAACCAAAACCTTAACCATTTTGTCTCTGGTTCTCAACCTACGCAAGGAAAATATCCCAGATTTATCCCTAAAACGCTACTGAAATCGACGGATAATGACGCATCGGTTGGCCTTGGTGTGTGCTGATTCGCTCTTTGCTTTTTAAGTCCGATAAGACCCCTGTTTAGCCCCGATGACGACGGAGTAAAAGAGGATCTAGCCCTCGCTGAGATCTGTGGCTAGACTCCGATTGCGACGGAGAAGACACAGATCGGACGGGTTCTCAGTGAGCACTTTCTTCCCTTTTTTATTAAGTTTTGTTTAAGAGAGTTTTGAAAATAAAGTATAAATAATACAAATGACAGTGACCAGTAATCGAAAATATAAAGAAAGATCGATATTAACATTAAGATTTTTTCTTTTTGGTTTCTGATCGTATTTTATTGATCTCTGATGCGTAGAAAAAAGGATCTGTTTTTGATTCTCTGCTAGCTTTCCAAGTGTTCGTCAAAAAGGAAAAAAAGAAAAAGCCCCCCTTTTTACAGTCTCTCAGGTGGCTTTATAGCCGAAGAATACAGACTATTTTTTATTCCGTTGCTTTGCTCCATATTCTTCTGCTGTTTGTTTTTGTTTCCTGTCTTGCAGGTATGGGCGAGGAGAAGGTGTAACACCCCCAAACCCGGCCCACAAGCCCTGACCGGATCTGGTATGTCACTACGGAAAAACGTTTAAAAATATTCTTACTTGTGGTGGAACTTGAAAATTTTGCACTTATTCAAAAACCATGTCCGTATAAAAATTATTGAATAATATAAGCTTGATATAAAATATCCGAATTAAAACTTTATTATATGTTTTAAGATATAGTTTGCCGAAAATAAAGTGATTTCAAAGTAATAATTTAATCGTCATTTTGCTTTAGCATATTATAATTACTCAAATAATTTAATTGGGCCTTATTACAATAAAAACTTATTCAAATACTTAAAATACTGAAAATGATAAATTCTATTAAATAAGGAAAAACAACTTCTGCATGAAAATCTTCTTCTGCATGGCCACCTTTGTATCCACTCCAACCCGGTCCAAAATCACGAATCACCTGCGATGTTTAAAAAGTTGGGTGAGTCACACAGACTCAGTGTGTAATTAACCACTGAATTCCACCCACATGCTAACCACATAACAACCCATGCATCAAATATCATATATCATATTCAGATCATATCGCATTCTGGGCTTGGCCCAAACTCATAATACTTATCAAGCAACCGGGTAGTTAGCCACATACCCTCCACATACTGGGCTTAGCCCATTTCTTTTTCAAGCCCACAATCACATGTATTCACATACCACAATTATGCAATAATGAATCCCGACCCAAGCCTAAGGTCCATCCTCTACACACCCCCTTATCCAGCCTACCACACACCAGGGGATTTAAATCACCCTCTCCTTTTAACTCCACAAAGGCATTCAATGCCATCCACGTGCAATTAAGCACAAAATCCACAACGCGACCTCAGTCAGCGCCAATCCACGATGTAGCCGTAGCTAACACCAAAACCACGACGGGACACACAGTCACTCATCAATCCACAATATGGCACATAGCCGATATCAATCACGATGAGGCACATAGCTACTCATCAAACCACGTACTCGAAGTACACCCGTACCTTCTTTCATAGCCCACCCATGCACATGCAACATAAAATACAGTCATGATAATGCATGCACATGTTTATTCATAACCATAAGCATACTCACATACAAGCCAATAATCACATTCCAACAGCTTTGATACTCATCTGATCATCGTTATACCCTTGAAGGGTATCAATATCACACTTATCACTGCATTTGTTAGTAAACACATTACACATGCAAATATAAATCCTGAAAATAGTAGGCTAGCTACACACCTTATAACCTGAAGCTCTAGACCCTCGATCCCGACGCTAACGCTAAGCGAGACTACGGCTATCTGCCTATAGTTTTCCCCCGCTGCTGGCCCACACCCCGGTGGCCAATCCCGAATCGCTGAGACAGCTCTTTTCTTAAACTTCGGGATAGGGACTTTCCCTTGCCCTCCTTGACTGGTATTTGCCTCCATCAACACACTTAATCAGATAAACCAGTTAAACCTCCAAGTCATAAACTAAATGTTGAACCTTTACTAAATATTGCTTACCAAGACCACTTGAATCCCGAGGTCTACTATAGACTTCTGTCGACTTGCCTCTGAACTCGCTTACTTAAAACCCGAAACTGCTACTTGCTTAAAAAGAGTCTGACAAAAAATCCTGCATGGTCCATGATAGGTTCGGCTTAACACAAGAATACGTAAGGGAAAAACCCCTTGACCGAAACTAGCCCTTACCTTAAGCAATCAAGCCTTGACAAATCCTTAGCGCTTCCTTCCTTTGGCTACACACGTAGAAAACACGATATTAAGGGCCTAAGAATATTCGGCCAACAAAGAGATTAGCACCAAGGCCATTCGGCCAACCCAAACAACCCGAGGGTTAACACTTGGAACCCGAGATCTTACCTATCGCCCCTTGAGCACAAGCCACCACACGTTAAGTGCTCTCGCTTCACTTCCCTACAATCGGCAGTCATCAAAATCATAACAATAGCCTTCGGCTTTGCACACTAAAAAGAATAGACTACTATAATAAATCCTTACCACCTCTTACCGATCAACAGAGAAAGAAGGCTACGCTTGATTACTTTCCAAGTCTCGGAGACCCTATAATAAAATGGTTCCAAAACAATCGATTAACACACTTCTAAACCAAAGCCAAAATCAACTCTTACCTTTGTAAAAGTCGACGGAGAACAGAGAGCAGAACATAAGGCATTCGGCCTTGAACACCAACCTTCTTCTAAAAACCCGATTGAAGAAAAAGAGAAGAGACCACTCTTGCTTGAACTTTCGGCCAACACTAAATAAAAGGAAGACGAGGGTTCGGCCAAAGTGAACAAGTGAAAAGGAGGGACGTTATTGGTGTTGGTAGAGTATGGAAAGAAAATAAATGATGAAGGTTTAGAAGTAAAGGGCTAAAATTCGGCTAAAGGAAAAGCACACCCCCACTTATAGAATTCGGCCACTCCTCCCACATGAAGAAACCAAGATTCGGCCATCACTCATGGCCACTAATTCAAACCAATTTGAATTAGCCAAATCCCTTACTTTACTCCTCCCAATCCATTCAAATAAATAAAAAATAAAAACCCCACTATTATCCAATATCACCTCTTCAATTTAAAAATACAAAATAAAATACTAAAAGACCACCCTTCCAGCCGAATTTAAACACCACCAACTACCTTTGGCCGGCCACCATTTCCTCTTTAATTATAACCCAAATTCTTTTCCTATATTATATCTTTATCCCCCATTCAAAAAAACAATTAGAAATGAAGGCCACCATTATCTTCTAATAAACAAAAATAAAATAAATCTAGCATTGATCCACTATCCCATTTGAATTAAAAAAAAACAACTAGCTTGATCCTTATCTTCCAAATCCATGTGCCGTCCAATTCACCCCCACCTCTTCACGCCAGCTTGTAAAAAAAATCAAACTCCAAGTTGCTGTCCCTATGGTTCGAACATAGGCCCTGCTCCAGCAAGCTGCAAGCCATGCCCCAGGCCACTCTGCCATGGCGCTCTTTGTGATACAAATTCGCCCCATTTTCTTTTAAAGCCTCCTTCCTTGGTTCCCCCTTGCCTTAACGCCAAAACAAAAATAAAACCCCCATTTGCTGCTCACGCCACTCGAACCTAGGACCAGCTGGAACCTCCACACGCTGCCAGCCGCTTTGCCAAGGCACCGATTGTGTCATAGACTCGCCCCAGCTTCTTTTAAGCCCTCTCTATCTTTAACGCCAGCTTGCAAAATAAACATCCAAAATTCTGCTTCCCTTACGCCTTGAACTCACGACCTGCACCAAGCCTTCCTTACAACGCCCCAAGCCACTTTACCAGCCCATCTTTCTTGTCCACCATCGCCCACAACATCCTTTAAACCCTCTTAAACTTAACCCCCCTCATTTTAACGCCAACACCCAAAAATAAAAACGCCTTGCTGCCACCTTGATTCGAACCCAAGCCCTCATTAGCGTCACCACCAAGCCTTTAAGCAGCGCATGGAGCCACTTTACCAACGCCTTCCTTATGTCCAAAAACGCCTAAAGTTAATCTTAAGGCCTCCCTAGCCAAACTCCCCTTTTTCACCTAAAAACCAAAAATTTTCCTAAGGCATTCTCCTACATCTTAGAGTTCTCAAGACCCTTGAAACTCATCCAATCACACACTGAAGCTTGCTAACACTTGAATTATGCATAAACGCATAACCCCTAAATCCGGGATATTACAGAAGACGTGCGAGAGTTGGTGCGAGCATGGGGGCTGCGGGCTTCTACCGTCAGGGGCGTTGGTAAAGGAACCAACGAGCGTGATGGCCGAAACGAGGCGAAGCGCGCGTGTGGGGGACGAGACGAGCGAGTGGCCGATGCACGGGGGAGCTGGAGCGACGCGCGTGTGGGGACGCGCGGCGGCGCTAGAAAGGGACCCTAGGGTTCTGTTTAGTTAAAAGGTTTGGGCTAAAGGGGTTAGGGTTTGTAAAAGGGCTTAGTGGGCCATTCGAGTTTGGGCTGGCTTGGGTTAGGGTTTATAAACGGGCCCTGTTATTTGGTCTTTGTAATTGGACATTGAATTTAGACTGGATTATTTGTATTTGGGCCTGGTATTTGGTTTTTTTGTAAATGGACACTGTTGTTTTTTCTTTGATCTTATTTATTATTTATTTATTATTTATTGGTTTTTAATG
Organism: Gossypium australe; assembly: GCA_005393395.2. NCBI lineage: Eukaryota > Viridiplantae > Streptophyta > Magnoliopsida > Malvales > Malvaceae > Gossypium > Gossypium australe. Next base: position 10,301,037 of record CM016622.1, on the reverse strand, counting down.
GCTTTTGTTTTGGCTAATGGGCTCGGGCCAAAAAATTGGTTCTTACAGCTGCCCCTCTTTGCTCGTTGTCGTGAAACGAGAATAGAGCAAAGATAATAAAAGAACCAATTTTTCTAATCTTGGCTAAGTCTTGATTTCTTGGTCCTCGTTTTCCCCAAACGTCTTCAAACTCCAATGCAACCTGTCGCTTTGATCTACTTCACCGCTGCTTCCGAGAGATTAGACCTCAGCTTCCATTTGCTCTCGTCCAATCCTCTTTGCTCACTCTTCTCTGCTGAAACCACTTCGCTGGAATGTTAACCCAGGGAGGTAGGTCTTGCAGCTTTGATCTGCTCCATCGGGACCTCGGGGAGATAAATCTGAACTTTTCGACTGTTTTTTTACTCTCACAATATGAATTGATTTTAACAGATATTAAAAAAAATTAAAATGCCTCAGCGTGCGTAACCCCAGGCCTAACTCACTTCTCGCATTATGAATTGATTTTAACAGAAATTAAAAAATAGAAATTACAAATACCTCAGCGTGCGTAACCCAAGGCCCAACTCACTTCTCGCATTATGAATTGATTTTAACAGAAATTAAAAAACAGAAATTACAAATACCTCAGCGTGCGTAACCCGAGGCCCAACTCACTTCTTGCATTACGAGTTGATTTTAGCAGAAATTGAAACAGAAATTAAAAATACCTCAACGTGCGTAACCCGAGGCTCAACTCACTTCTCGCGTTATGAGTTGATTTTAAACGAAAATTGAAAAACAGGAATTAAGAATACCTCAGCGTGCATAACCCGAGGCTCAACTCACTTCTCGCGTTATGAGTTGATTTTACACGGAAATTGAAAAACAGGAATTAAGAATACCTCAGCGTGCGTAACCCGAGGCTCAACTCACTTCTCGCGTTATGAGTTTATTTTAAACGGAAATTGAAAAATAGAAATTAAAAACACATCAGCGTGCGTAACCCGAGGCCCAACTCACTTCTCGCATTATGAGTTGATTTTAACAGTAATTGAAAAACAGAAATTAAAATACCTCAGCGTGCGTAACCCGAGGCCCAACTCACTTCTCGCGTTATGAGTTGATTTTAACGGAAATTTAAAAACAGAAATTAAAAATACCTCAGCGTGCGTAACCCGAGGCCCAACTCACTTCTCGCATTATGAGTTGATTTTGACAGAGATTGAAAAACAGAAATTGAAAGCGTATCTGGTGGAACTCGCATGTCTTCTTTCTCCTTGGTTCGGTAAAGCTATCGTCAAAACTTCATGTTCGACTGGTGTACCTGTATGTGTCATGCGTGACGTTATCATGATATGCACGTGCTTGTCTTAAATGCTTTTATGCCTATATGATTATGCCATGCACCCTGGGTTTATTTGTCGTGTGTCTCTTCTTGTTACGACTCTCATGATGACCTGTATTCATTGCTTCGACACTTGACTTTCCTTTCATGTTTAGTGCCCGTCCTTGAGTTTTATGAGTGATCTGCGTTTCGCGTATATCACCCTTTTGCCCCCTGTAACTTCAGGGCTCGTCTCATTGTGACCTGAGGGTATAGGATTTGAATATCTTCCATTCATCCCACTGCGACTCTAAAACATAGGGCTTGTCTCTTATTCAGCCCACCCTCTTGTTATTCAAAGGTACAGGATCTGTATCAGCTTCCTTCTAACGATCACTCTTTAGGTGACCCAACTCGATGTATATGCGTGATGCTCGCATGAATGCAGAATGTCATTTCCTTTCGAGAATGATTCTGGTTTTGCACTTAGGTTAACAATGCCCATTTTCTGTCAGGATTGTGTCACTGACGCGGTACCTTGTCATTTTGTTCAATCCTCTTAGTTTGGACTCAGATATTTCCAACCCTTAAGCTCGGTAAATCTTAAGCAATAATCCTGCTTCAGACTCCTGTATTGTTTAGAGGTTTCCAGGGTAATATGCGAAACTCCTTTCATGAAAGTATTATTAGTCCAATATTCGTTATTTCAATGCAAAATGCTCAAAAAGGACCATAATGGTGGATGGAATGTGAATTTATTGGGAGCATAGCTCGAATCAAACAAGTTAATCAAAGCTAGCATATGCAATGAAGAAGCAAGTTTATTTAGAGTGTATTTTGAAAAGAAAAAGATAACTGACTCAAAATGGGTAAAATGGACACTAGGTGCCCCAGATATCGCAGCTTGAGCTTCTCTGTTCAAACTTCTTGAGGACCATTTTAAACTTAATATGTGTTTAGGGGATCCGGAGTACTTTGTCGATGCCCCAAGGCGTAACATTCCTCTTCATTGTTGCTTCAAGTGTAGCAAGACTACTGTATGCCCCATTTTTATCAAAATTTGAGCTGCCCATTTCGGGTTTTCAACTCAAACCCACATTTGGTCTCAAAGCACCCTTTGCGGGTTTTCACTTTGGCCTCTCCTTTTTCTTCTTTTTTTTTTTCTTCTCATTTTTGTTTTTTTTGTGTTTTTTGTGTTTTTTTGAATTTTTTGAATTCACCGGATTGGGCAGGTCATTGTCGTCTATCTCAGACAATATCCTTGTTTCCCTAGAACGGGCCTTCTTTGCTACCTAAGGTTCTTCCTGGCTTGGCATCTTCTTTCTTCTGAAATCCTTGTTGCATGGGAAAGGATCTTCTTCAAAGCCCTATCATGAAATTTTCTAAGGCGATCCTTTTTGTTGTAAACTCGCATCATCTGATCGTGACCGATAGTTCTTAACATCTTCTCTACAAATTCACTTGATCATATCGGGATTGGATCCATTTCGCCTTATCCAATTTTGGCTCGGCCTGTGCCTGGGGATAAGAGAATTTTGACTTCACTAGGCAAAACCTAATGAGGAAAGCGTTGTCCCAGCAGAGGTCCTAGCCAAAGTTTAATGATCAAAAAAGGGTGAACGTAACTTCTATATGCCAACATTCCCAAGTTTAGGTCATCTTCCTAACAATCTTTGTTTTGTTGCCCCCTTTCTTCTTCTTCTTCTTCTTCTTCTTTTTTTACGCTATGACGTGGCACTTGATCTTTGAGAAGGCCGCGAACTTTTGTCATTGTGTGGGTCAATATGATCTTTTTGCCTTTTTGTTAATATTTTATTTTTTTTCTTTTTTGGCCTAATGACTATCGACTTTGTAATATTGGCATATGAAGCAACCCTCGCCCTCTTAGTGAAGAGATCGACATCCATAAAAATGAATCGATGCGGACCTGAAGCTTTCGAGGAGATTGGCTTGATAACGTCCCTACCCCACGTGTATACAAGGAGGAAAAAGCACATAAGTTCTGTCCTCGATTTGGCGTTTGATGCGATTTTCCTTTCTGGGTAGACCAGTAGCTCGAACCTCTTGATTGGCTTAGTCAGGGTAGAACCATCAGCATGTGATCTTCAAATATCCTTATGGACTTCTTCTGTGGCTTCCTTAGCTTTGACAACATACTCGTACCTTAGTAGTCCCGGCGTGATCATACGAAAATATCTTTGAACTCTTGGAGATAACTCAATGATTTCTTGCCTTGTCCTGCGGCAAGCTAAGCTTCCATCTTCATCTCATTCGTTAGCTCGTATTGTCTGCTGACACTTCATAGGGTAGGATCCGTCATTCTTAACAAGCTAGGAAATAAGTTGCAATCTCTGTCATCTTCCGAGTTCTTAGATCCCTCTAGACACATATCTCCCTAAAAGGGAGTCAGTAACAGTGTCGCTCATGTCATTGATATCTGGGGACCCTATTGTGGGTATGAAGGAGGAAAATCCAAAGAATAAATGATTCTAAGGATGATTATTCGTATGATGTGGTCATGAATAAAAATGAAAAAAATGTACAGAATAAAATGAAAATGTTTACTTAGGACGATGCATTTAATTGAAATAAAAATTCCGGACACAAGCCTATTTCACAAAAGGACTCTTATTGCCTCTAGGCTTAAAGCAACAAGCGTGTTTTAAATATTACCCTAGATTAGCTAAAATACAAGGATCCCTTCGCAGTCTCGTTGTTCAAAACAAACCCGGGAGGACAAGGGAGTATCATTGAAACCTCTTTAATTGCATCACCCCTTTTGTCACTGCGCTCACGTTCCCTTCAAGGTAGTTAGGGAGCGGATTTCCAACCGTATTACCAGTACCGTCAAATTGTAAAATCCCTACATCAATAAGACCTTGAACCCTTCTCTTAAAGGCTAGACAATTCTCTGTAGAATGCCTTTGGTTCCCAGCGTGATACATGCAACTAGCATTAGGATCATACCATTTTGGGTATGGAGGCTTCAATCGTGCCAGATAATGTGGCGATATTAATTGTTTTTCCAACAATTTCAGGCACAGTTCTCCGTATGACACAGGGATAGGGGTGAGTCGAGGTTTTTCAGGATTGGGTCTTGCCGATCTTTGTTCGTTTTTGAGTTGGTTTGGAGCAGGCGTGTTATTAGGTGGGAACACAGTGAATGGTCTTTGGTCATCCCTACTCGTACTACCCACTTCCTTTTCCCTTTTCTTAGGGGCCTTCAATGTCCGCTCCCTCCTTCCTTTTGCCTCTGCTTGGACCATTGGTTTAGTCCGACCCTCCTCAGGCTTAAAACATGAGCCCGTCGAGAAGTTCAGCGGGGTCGAGGTATTAGTCTGATATTGGGGCCTGATAGTGACCGGTCCCCCATGCGACCGCGCGTCTGGTTGAGTTGGGATATTTATAGGGGAATAAACAATTTTTTCATATTCCTCCACATTGTCGACCACTTGGCCCCTCCTTGTTTCAAATCCTCCCGCTAATAGCTGGGTTAGATGGCATATCATATTCTCTTGGAACTCTCGCATCTCTCGTTGAATTCTGGTTGATTGCTCTTGCACCTGTTGTTGAATTCTGGTTGATTGCTCTTGCATCTGTTGTTGAATTCTGATCAATTGCTCTTGGATCAATATTTGTCTTTCCTCTAATCTCTCCAACCTTTGTTCCATGTTTTCTAGGTTAACGAAATAATTTCACCTAATTAGAGTCTTTCTACAAATTCTAATGCATGTGATACGATGTAATGCAAATGCATGAAATGCAATGCAAATGCATGGGATGACTGCAAAAAGAAAGAGAGGCGTTGATCATGATTTCAATTCCATTAGAAAAACTTTTCCAGAAAATACGTTTCTTTACATTAAAACGGATTGCATAGACGGCCGTGTCCTCATAGTCTAGGTGAAAACACCAATCCTCTCTTTCGTGTCTGGAGTTTGTGATTGTGTCCCGTGAACTTTCTCAATAGACGTCTCTTCTAACTCCTTGTCGCTTGGTCCAGGTCATACCTCGTCATTCGCTTAACCTCCACGATACTCGCAATCCTCCGATGACTCCTGAACAATCCTTGTCGGCTTAAACCTTCAGGTAAATCCTCTTCTTCGGATCCGGATGTTTATGGATGTGTCCTTTGAACTTTCTCAATAGAAGTCTCTTCTAGCTCTTTGTTGCTTGGTCTAGGTCGATCTTCTGATAACCCCCAAACAATCTTTGTAGGCTTTGAATCTTTGGGCAAGACCTACTTTCGTTGTTACCTAGACTATGTTCGGACGACCGTATTATAATCCACTTCATCAAGTAACACATTTCCTTATGACAAACTCTCCTATTCAGCAATCGAATATGAATCAGCACCCCCTTTCTATGATGATGCAATGCAATGCAAATGTATGGTATGAATGTAAAAAGGTGTCAACTCTGATTCAATTCCCCACAGGAAACTTCCTTAGAAAACAAAGCTCTTTACATAAAACATATTACAGATATGGTCTGGCCTTAGTGCCTAGATCCCTAATCTTTCGGAGTAACGAGGATAACTCCTGTCCTCGGCTTGTCCGTGACTCGTGCTGCACACTTAATATCTCCGCCTCTACTGCCAAAGTTTGTAAGTGCTCGGCCACCTCTCGAATCTAATTTATGGCCTCCCTCATGCAATAGTCCCTATTTTCAATTTGCTGCTGGGCGTTATGTAACTCCTTCTTCTGTTGCTCTTTACTCTCTTTCAAGTACCTAATATAATCCTGACATCCCCGCAGTGCCCCTTCTAGCTCTTCAGTCTTTTTTTCCATTTCTTCGATTCTACTCAAGCTTACTTTTAATTCAATCACCGAGTTGCGATTTCGATAATGATTTAAGGGCCTTTCCAACTCTGCCACTCTAGTCTTCAATTCATTTCTTCCGTTTTGGCCTTCTGACACTTGCCTTTCTAGGATCTCTTTCTGAGCCTTCATTTCTTGAAATTTCCTTTACCATTGCTCGGTCTTAGCTCTTTCTTCTTGTAACTCTTTTCGCCATTGACCTGAAGTCTTTCCTAGCCCCGCAGTTTTCATCGAGAGACGCATCTTTTGTAGTCCCCCTTTAGGCTATCCAACTCTTCTTCGGCTTTGCTCTTCCCCTTTTTCATCTTTTCTGCTTCTGATTTCTGTATCTCTACATCCCACTTCAAAAGCATCTTCTCTTCCTCCAACTGCTCAATTTTCTTCTCAAGCTCTGAACTTCGCTTTACAAAATCGTGCTTTATAATTTATAATTCCGTTGGTATCATTTGCAAACGTTCCTCCATAGATTGAGCATTATCTGAACTTGGTCTCGGGATATTGTCGTTGATTCTTTTGTTTAGCCACACTTTATACTCAGAAGTCGCCGTTTTGCCCACAGTCAACCTCTTCATCCGGTAGGTTTGCTTCCAAGCATTTGTAATTTCCTTAATCTTCTTCTTATAACCCTCTCCTGTATAAGAGAATTCGCTTCGATCCAACCCATGTGTTACTGGCACGAACTGTCTAGACTGGTATTGTCTTGCTGCTAGCAATGGGGCATACCCGATGACTCCCCAAATTCTGGGTAGAGGGACCCAATTAAAGTCTCCGCATCTATAAAGGATCTCTCCAGGCATCATCCATGGAGCTCTCCACTCAATGTCTTCTTCCTGCAGATTCTGAAGAATTTTCCTCCATCCTTCTTCTGTTATATCTTCTCGTCTTGACACGGCCACTTCCTCTCTTATCAGTGAATAATCCTTATAAAATGGTCGACAAGAGACTTTATCTACCTTCCAAAAATGCCCATAAAACCATACCATTAACAGCTGTACGCATCCAATAAACCTTCTTTCTCCCGCTCTTCTGCATGCATTTAACGATCTGAAAGTCTCTGAAAGAATTGCTGGGACAGGTGTAACTTGTTCATCTATGTGTCTTAGGGCTTTTGGGAAGATGACTAGTCCGTAGAGGCTTAAGGCGAAGATATCGACCTTCCTCCTCACATCAGGGTGCATCAAAATCAGATCCCTTAAATTTACCCAAGGAATACATCTCCCTTCACCTTTCTGTTGAATCTTGGTCGAGATCCACTGTTCACTCATTCCCGTAACTTTCATCAACTTTTTCGCCAAAGGAGGGACATAGGCGGACCTAATATAAACCTTGTCAACCTGCATCTCAGGAATACGAAGTAAAGTGGTGTATTCTTCTATTGTTGGCACCAAATCCACTTTTCCAAAAGTGAAGCAACTGTATGCGGAATTCCAAAACTGGACCATAGCACGAAACAGGTGTTTATCTATCTTAATATCCAATAAGTGAGAGATATCACCATAACGGTGGCAGAACATCTGTTTAGCTTCACCTTCCCAATAGGTCCAGATATCCCGCAACTCTTGAAGCTCATTTTGTGTCACGCTAACACGGGTGAAGTCCCTCAGCTCCTACGTATGACCTTCAACTAAGCTATCTCCTTTTTCTAACTGCAACTTTTCTGACCATGTGCGTACGGCCGCATTGTCCTCTATTTTATCAAGAAAGTCGTTTTCCATAGCAAACTTCCTATCTCAGCAACCGAACAGAAATTGACACCTCTTTTACATGGAATGTTATGCAAATCAAACAAATCAACACCAGTTAGTATTGCATAATCAAAACAAGCAAAATATCATTAAACGCTTATCTGGGTAACTATTTCGACACTCTGCCTAGGGTAGGCTCTAGGGCTTCTATATGGGGTTCGGTTCTACAGAGGGGTACCTGAACTAGCAGATTCCTCGATCATCACCCATTATAGGCTCATACAGACCGAGTTCGGTTCAGGGGGATACATTTCCCTATGGCCATGCGGAGGTGAAAACCTCACGAAGTACATAGGTACGGATGTATCCCGGAAGCAATCCACTAGCCCATGCGGAGGTGAAAACCTCACGAAGGCTTAGTTTCTTACTCCACTTAAAGGTGTGACCACAATGGTCATGCAATGTAAATGCAAGTATTATGAGACTCAGCAGTGTAGCAGTTATAGCACGAACAAAGGCTTTAGGAGAAACATGATTTTTCGTTAAAAACAAAAGCAATTTTTCAAGTTCTCAACCAAAAGGACAAAAATCAATCAATTTTACGGCCTGACTCTCGAGTCCCCAGTGGAGTCGCCAAGCTGTCGTAACCATTTTTTGTCAAAACGAGAATCGACTTTAAAAATAGAGAGTCGCCACCGATCTTTGTTAGGTGTGATCGGATCACCTTTGTTTTAATAAAACATTTTTTGATTTACTAAAACAGCATTTTTTTTTTGTCTACGCACATTTGAGAAAACGAGTTCGGGAGTCGGTTACGTGCGAGGAAGGGTTAGCACCCTCATCACGCCCAAAATTGGTACCAAATTGATTGATGTTGTCCGAATGTTGAAAACCTTGAAAATATCTAGGGTAAAAATTTAAAAGAGAATTCGTTAAATTGGGATTAAATCTCAAGATTATCTCGTTTCAAAGGAATGAAAGTATCATACCCAACACGTTAGGATACGACATCTTTGTACTCTGACTTCGAGATCATCTTTGATCTACAAAACATATGAAAGTGATATTTGGTTATTTAGTTGAACGAAAAATCAACATCCAGCACGTTAGGATGTAATTCTCCGTACTCCTAAACACGCAAATATTGCCTCGTTTTATTTTTTTAGAAAAATTTATGTGCGTGGGATTTCAAAATGAACTTAGTGTGTACAACATATTTGATATAAGGGGTACATGTATTGGAATTTTGGAGTACGTTGTGGTACAAGGTGTGCGAACATTAAACAATATACATGAATATAGAAATTTAAAGTTAATAATTTATGCAAACAGATAAATAGATTTAAAGAAGATGTACCTATACATACAAACACAAAAAAAAAATGTATATACATGTATATAAAAAGTATGAACACAATAATCTATAATATAGAAATAGTCCTAATAGAAATTATAAGTATATATATATATATTCATAAAAGGGATATATATGTATATATATAAAAGATCAATGAAAATAACATAAAAAGTAATGTATAAGTCCATAGAATATATATATATATATAATGTTTATTTTTAGAAAAGATAGTAAGAAACAATAATCAAATAATCAAATAAAGTAATCAAGGGACCATGTTAAAGTCAAAACAAAATCAGAGGGCAAAAAGTACAGATTTAAAGAAATCAAAAAAGACTGAATCGCAAAACGCGTAAGTGAGCGAGGATTTAAATGGAATATTTCCACCTGCACGGGCGCTGCGTTTAGAGGGGACCAAAATGGAAGCGAAACAAAGATTAAAGGCTAAATTAAAATCAAATAGATAGGGCTAAGAAGAAATAAAGCAGGGAGGGACCAATACAGTAAATAATCCTTTTAATGAAGGAAGGCGCGGATCCGGGTCGCTGAGCGGGTCAACACGCGGATCTACACCCTCCTAAACGGCGTCGTTCCTTTTGTCCTTTAAAGCCCATTTCTCTATTTTTTTATTCATTTTACCGACCCCTAAAAAAAAAAACCTTGAAATTCTCTCTATCCCTTTCTTTCCCCGACGTTCGGGATCCCTCACTCAACCAGAACCTTAACCATTCTGTCTCTGGTTCTCAACCGACGCAAGGAAAATATCCCAGATTTATCCCTAAAACGCTACTGAAATCGACGGATAATGACGCATCGGTTGGCCTTGGTGTGTGCTGATTCACTCTTTGCTTTTTAAGTCTGATAAGACCCCTGTTTAGCCCCGATGACGACGGAGTAAACGAGGATCTAGCCCTCGCTGAGATCTGTGGCTAGACTCCGATTGCGACAGAGAAGACACAGATCGGACGGGTTCTCAGTGAGCACTTTCTTCCCTTTTTTATTAAGTTTTGTTTAAGAGAGTTTTGAAAATAAAGTATAAATAATACAAATGACAGTGACCAGTAATTGAAAATATAAAGAAAGATCGATATTAACCTTAAGATCTTTTCTTTTTGGTTTCTGATCGTATTTTATTGATCTCTGATGCGTAGAAAAAATGATCTGTTTTTGATTGTTTTGTTTTATTCTCTGCTAGCTTTCTAAGTGTTCGTCAAAAAGGAAAAAAAGAAAAAGCCCCCCTTTTTACAGTGTCTCTCAGGTGGCTTTATAGCCGAAGAATACAGACTATTTTTTATTCCATTGCTTTGCTCCATATTCTTCTGCTGTTTGTTTTTGTTTCCTGTCTTGTAGGTATGGGCGAGGAAAAGGCGTGCGAGAGTTGGTGCGCGCATGGGGGCTGCGGGCTTCTACCGTCAGGGGCGTGGGTACAGGAACCGAAGCGTGTGGTGGCCGAAACGAGGCGAAGCGCGTGTGGCCGACGCGCGGGGGAGCTGGAGCGACGCGCGTGTGGGGACGCGCGGCGGCGCTGGAAAGGGACCCTAGGGTTCTGTTTAATTAAAAGGTTTGGGCTAAAGGGGTTAGGGTTTGTAAAAGGGCTTAGTGGGCCATTCGGGTTTGGGTTGGCTTGGGTTAGGGTTTATAAACGGGCCCTGTTATTTGGTCTTTGTAATTGTTATTTGGACTAGATTATTTGTATTTGGGCCTGGTATTTGGTTTTTTTTGTAAATGGACACTGTTGTTTTTTCTTTGATCTTATTTATTATTTATTTATTTATTTATTGGTTTTTAATGGCTTTTGTTTTGGCTAATGGGCTCGGGCCGAAAAATTGGTTCTTACATTTCTTTTGTATTAGTGAGTGAATTTTGGTAATGCAAAAATATGACCGTTGGAATCTAACAGTTACAATATGGCCGTTAAATTTTTTGGACCACTTTGCCCCTTTAAGAATCCTATAAATTGGATTCATTTTTCCTCATTTTTTACAAGCAACAAAATCAGAGCTTCTCTCATTCTTCGTGATTCTCTCATCTTTCTTCTCTCTAAAACTTTGGCATCTTACTAAAATTATATTTGATGAAATTATGTCTAGGAAATTGAATTTTAAGTGGGACCATCTGTAACTTTTCCAACCTTTCTTGAGAATTGAATCTAATGTGATTTTTTTGACCAAGTTTCTCCGACTAGCTTTAAAGCTTTACTTTTATCTTATTTCCCGATTCCTCAGAGAAGAGCAATACCAATTGTGTTCTATATTCCTCATTTGGGTGTACAAATTTGGAAACACTGTGTTAACCTTGGGGGCGACATCTGTTTCCGATTTTCCACGACGTAGCATTTATTTATTTATCCCTTATTATTTGTACTTGTCAGTGCTAACGTCTTTGTTTTGCAGTAGTAACTTTCCAACATGTTGAGATTTTATTTGTTCAAAGTGTCACATAGATATTTTTAACGACATTACATTTAGGGGTCATAACACGTGATAGAATAAAATTTTAAGGACTAATTATAACAAAAAAAAAAATATTGCCAATTTGAGAATTAAGGTATAGTTGAAGGGAAACTTTACTATTAAACTCTTTAATAAAAAAGAACTTTAAAATTCTTTTTAAAATATAATTTTAAATCTATGAGTGAAAACTAGGGAAAATAATTTAGGATTAGAAACACAATAGGTGTGATAAAGGTTATAGTACCTCGTGATACCAAAAATTGGTATATTGATAATTATGTGTTCTTTCTTTTAAAAAATGAAGTATTTTAAGATATAGTATTGAATTTCCTTTAAAATAGTATTTAATTACAATTATTAAAATATTTAATTGGAAAAATTTAATAATTTAAGTGAATCAATTTTTCTTATCGAATCAATTAAATTTGAGAATTTTTACATTTCAATAAAAAGAATTCGCTCCATTATATATATATATATATATATATATATATATATATATGACATTTTAATTTTAAGGTTTAATGTTCATCTTAGCCCTTGAACTATATACTTGTTTTTTTAACTTTCGTACCTAAACTTTTTTGTGTTAGTTTGGTACTTAAATTATCACCAGTTACTCAAAGTAGCCCACAACAATTAAAAAAAATCAAAATTGTCATGTGGCGCTGTTAGAATGTGTCATGTTGGCTTTTTAGCTTTTTTAATATTATGTATATTATATTGATTAAAATGTAAAAAAATCATACACAATATATATAAATAATTCAAAAAAATATTTTTTATAAAAAATATTTAAAATTTAAAAATTCAGAATAATATATAAAATTGAAAATTTTATAAAAGATTGAAAAAAGTATTTAAACTTTAGAAAATTGTAATAAAAAAACTTTAAAATTTCAAAAATATATATTCTAGAAATTTATAACAACTTTTTTTTCAAAAATTCTAAGTTCTAAAATTTTTAAAAATAAATCAGAATTTCAAAAAGAGAAAAAATTTAAACTAAAAAATATATAAATCCTAGAAATTGAAAAAGTTTAACATAAAAAATAAAATATATAGATTTTTTAAATAAATTTAATAATTTTTTAAAGAATTACAAAAAAAAGTATATATATTTAAATTGATATTTATGAAAATATTTAAAATTCAAATTCAATTGGTCATCAACTGTAGTCAATATTGGTCAACAACAAGTCAAAATCAAAGGTGTTTTTTAAATAATTAATTTTAAAATTTTCTTTTTTTTCTTCTATTTTTAAATTTAAATTTAATGCTTTTAATTTTAATAAGTTAGATTTCCATTTGACACATATGTTAAATTTTTTAATATTGTTACAAAAAAAAGACTGAACCAAATAATATGATAGTTCAAGTGTAAAATTAAGAAAAAAAAAATTTAAATACTAAAATGAGAAAATAAATATATTTTTGGAGTCAAATTATTACGCCTATTCATATATCAATGAGAAAATAAAACATTACATTGTTGTTAAAAAATTATTTAAAAGTAATGTATGTATTTGAAAGACAGCATATGACATAAGAATTGTATGCACTTAAATGACTCACTGCCATATATTGAGCAACTTGGAATGGAGGTGTCTACATAACCAATTTTATTTCTATTTTATTTTCTTGTATCTAAATAATAATTTCTATAGATTAAAACTAGATTATAGTTTATTATTTTAGGATTTTGAAGTTTTTCTCTAGACTTATTTTAGATTTAAATTAATTTTTATAAATTTTATAAAAAAATTAAAAAGACAAAAACATCCCTATTGTTAGAATAAAGAACAAAGAAAATATGAAAGCAACAGAGAATGTATTTTTTTGATCAAAAGGGATGATCAGAATCTCTATTTATAAGTATAAGAAGTATAAAAGAAGTAGAGATCTAATTCTAATAACTATTAGAATTTTATTAGAATTCTAAAAGCCATCGGTGCATCCACAGTTGTTAAGCAACCATGCGATCCTCATATACTTCCTCCGTTCCATAATTCCCACCCATATGCATCCTAAACAGAATATCATATAAATGCAGCAAATGTACATGTAACATCCATAAATCTTATAATCAACACATAGGGGTATTTTAGTCATTTCACCAATCAAAGGTATTTTGGTAATTCTACCTTACAGGGGTATTTCAATAATTCTTAACAATATGGGTCTTAATTACGAACCTTGGCCCGTCAACAAGTCCTCGCGGCTAAAGTGAACAGACACTACGCACCAGGTAGGATTCCAGAGAAGAGGAGGTGGGTCACTAGGACCGCTTAAGTACCAAGCTTTCCTTAGATCCAATCCTAGACATGCATATGTTCATTGCCACACCCTACCCTAGCGACTTGTCCACAGACATGTTTGATTATTAAATTAAGTTTTATGTTGTTTAAGAATTCATCAGAACTAAGCCTAGAGTCTATTAACACCCTAGCATGCATTTCTAAAATCCCATAAGGCCCACTAAGCCCAATTATGTCCATATAGCCCATTAAGCCCAATCATGTACATGTAGCCCATAAGGCCCGATCATAATCAAATCATACAACCATCCATATCAATCCATCATTCAATTTCACATATCAACTCTTGTCGATGTGGGCCCACGAGCTCGGCAGGCCCATTTAGGCCCTTCTGGCCCGGTCGACCAAACAGTGGCCCGAGACCATGAGATCGCTCTCTTGGCCTCGGTAATCGTACCGTTGTTCCTACACGAATGTTCGCACGCTCGTGTGGTTGCCGGCGCCAACCTTTCGGCTTTTCGGCATTCCGATTTTTCGGTATTTCAGCTTTTGTCGATTTGTCGTGTGTGAAGTGTATGTACACACCTGGTAAATGAGACGTATTACACTATCCTCAGCCTTGAACCTACAACCAATACCAACCTCCAATCAATCACACACTTAACCACAATATTTACCAAAAACTGAAGCCTTACACTTAATATTGATCATGATGAACATCCACTTAATAAGATATTCATAACACCTATAATGATATTTGCTACTTTTTAAAAGAATAATTTTAAGTATTTTTCTAATTAGTGCTTGATTAATTTATGTCACCAACTTAGTTAAAGACATAATAACAATAATAATGTCACACCCACGATGTGGGAGGAAAGAAAATTTTTATGTAAAAAAATATATAATAGCAAAAAATGTATTAATTTGGATCATAGGTGGAGAGATAAAGAACTTATATATGAAATTTTCTTAATCTCAATCTTGATTCTTGAATATGTAATTTATGTTAAGTAGTGGTTTTTAGTTCATTTAAAATTTTTATGTAAAAAAATATATAATAGCAAAAAATGTATTAATTTGGATCATAGGTGGAGAGATAAAGAACTTATATATGAAATTTTCTTAATCTCAATCTTGATTCTTGAATATGTAATTTATGTTAAGTAGTGGTTTTTAGTTCATTTATTTAAATGTTTTACGTAAAAATATTAGAAGATAAAAATTGTAAAAAAAAATCATTATAGATTATAATCATATTTAGGTTAAAATATACTTCAAGTCTTTATATGTTTCACACATTTAGAATTTAGTTCCACTATTTTTTAGATTTTAAGATTTGGGTCTAATTATTAACACTATTAAAAAAAGTTCTTTTAAATTTATTGGTTTGATATTTTGAAATAAAAAAAGCTTGGATACATACAAATTATCATATAGTGACAGCTCAGAAACTGTCACTAAAAACAATATTTCCATCAATATAGGTCTAAAAATCCTTAGACGGTCAAAAAGGTTATTTCTTAATGTAAGTATAAACTTTTATCATTTTTAAATCTGAAAAGTGAAGGGATTATATTTTTTAAAATAAAAGTAGGACTAAATTCA
The DNA here is from genome assembly GCA_005393395.2 of Gossypium australe. Lineage (NCBI taxonomy): Eukaryota > Viridiplantae > Streptophyta > Magnoliopsida > Malvales > Malvaceae > Gossypium > Gossypium australe. Next base: position 10,285,571 of record CM016622.1, on the reverse strand, counting down.
AATGCACTAAGAGTACTATATATTCTAACCTAATATTTATTATTTTCTTAAAAATAGTTTTTGATTTAATGTTCAATTAACTCATTAATTATATCAATCGGTCAAAGATACCTTAATTGAAAATAAATTCAAAACTCAAAATCTAAATTCAAGCAGAGAAACTTGTACTTCAATTTTGATTTCCGAATTTCATTGTGTGTCTATAATCACTACAAACATCTCTAATTGCAATAATCGTGAGTGAAATGGTATTTGAAAATCATGTCCTTATGGTATTTTTATGGATAAAAAAAATCATGCGTTTGTGGATAGTTTTGAAGATAAATATTACTACAAGCAGCTTGAGGGCTGAACAAAACCAGAAGCGGTTCCATCAGCATTACTACAGGATGCTTCAGCTGCTTTGTTTCTGTAAGTGAGCTTCACGTCCTCCAGCCTTATATTACTGCAAGGATATTCTGAGCTACAATCAAACTTCACTGCTACTTCTGTCGCTGATGTTCCATGGATGTCTTGGTATGTCACATCGCTAATTTTTACTCCCGAAACCTGTGTTAATTCATTTCCTAATTTAATTAATCAATCCCAGCCGTTATAAATTTAATTAATTTATGTTAATATGTACCTGACCAGGGCAGTTCTTTTCATCTGGGCAGTAATGTTGATCAATGACGATAGGGTTTTGGACATCGGTCATGACTGCATGCTGAAAAAGTATGTTCCTAGCAAAACCAGAGCTTTGTCTCCCCCATGACTTTATTCTCACCCCATTTTCAGTGCCAGTAAATGCAACTGTTTTAACCGTTACATTCTGCACACCAGCTTCTTCAACTTCCTTCCCAAGACTCCCAATGCTGATCCCATGGCCAGGTCCACATGCCACCTTCTCAATCCATAGATTGTTGGTGCCGGGCCCAACCGAGACACAGTCATCGCCTGTTCCGATTCTGGTGTTCAGAATGGTGACGCCGCTCGATGATTGCACATGAATGCCATCGGTGTTTGGGCTATTCCCAGAGGCTGACACTCTTACACCTTCCACTTTTACGTTGTTACAACCATTGATGACAATATGATACATTTGGCTGTTTAGCGATGTTAATCCTCTTATTACAATGTTCCGCGAATTGCTGAAGCCTAAGGACTGCAAAGCCAAATAATCAAATTTCAAAAAAGCAGAAATGGAGTCAAATTGAAGGATATATATATATATATATATATATATATACAATGCATGTCCTTGTGCAAGGAATTGTAGTCAAACTCACCGTTGCCCCGCTGGGACAGCCTTTGCCTGACCTCTTGCAAGTCCATAAGCCAGTGCCCTGACCATCAAGTATCCCACCGTAAATCGAAACACCGTTTACATGCTCAAAGAGAAGCCAGTTTCCGGTACTTCCAATAACCCTATAATCCGATGGAGCAACAAGCGTGCCATCGATACGAAAAACAATACCATTGTTCTTGCACTGTCCACGAAAAACAACATTGCGCACCAAAAACCTCCCAGGCGGGACGTAAATAGTTGCGGGATTGATGGAGCCACAGGCCAAAGTCCATGCAGCAACCAAGGCTTGGGTTGAGTCAAAATTGTCTTCGGGTTTGGCTCCATAGTTAAGAACGTTATAAGTCAATGGATCAGCTACCCCAGATGAAGCGAAGAAAAGTAGAACAAATGCAAGAAAAACAATAGAATTGGCTGCCAGTTCCATTTTTTTTCTTTCAATAGAATTGGCTGCCTGTTTCATTTTTTTTCTTTTGTCCTTCTGGGTGATATAAAAATGTAGTGGTTTCTATAAGAGAGGAGGGAGTTGAGGGGATGAGAAGATACGAGAACTGAAAAGGGGTATTTATAAAAGACTGATTGAGTCTAAATTGGAAACGCAATGGGTTGTAATTAACTACAAAGTGAATAAAGCAACTTGGTCACGCCGAAATTGTTGATCTGTTTGCCGATTACGTGGGGCTTGGTCTTTTGATATGTCCATGCATGCATGGCATGCAGCCGCTATTTGCTTGATTCGTATCATAAGATATCACGATAACAGTGTAAATCTATAACACATTTATCAAGTAAAATTAGCATTAATTCAGCGCTTGGTTGTCATTTTGTTGACACGTTGCGATTCTTTGTAGGACAAGAAAGGTGATAATGTGTAAGTAATCACTTGATCTATGTTTACACTATTACTTATGCACATGGCGAGTTCTATACCGTCTGGTTTTCTAAAACGAATAATACTAGAACCAGATCTTCATGATAAACTGATATATATATATATATATGTTAATGTACCGATCAGCAGTATGGTTGGAAGAGATACGAGCGAGAAAAAGGAAGCAGAAAATAAGGAAAGGAAAACATTAACAAAAAAAGAATAAAGAAATGAAGGAAGAGGGCATGCAAGCATGTGCTCCAAAGGAGGTATATGAGATGGAAGTTGCTTAAGATTAGACATTTCCAGATTTCCAGGGATAGTTAGTTTCTTAGTAGTTAAATATTTAATATAATAAAACAAAATGAATATATAATTTAAGAAAACAAGGAGAAGTGTTTTCATGCAGTTAACGTGAGCAACTGGCAAAAAGCATGTGCGAGCATGGAACAAGGGCGTCACCCCCATTGGCTTTGGGCATTAACATTAGGATTGGGTTTGGCTGGGATCCTCCCCCGGCTACCAAATTTCATGTTTTCAGCTGTTCTGTTATCATGTTGTGACTTTTGCGCAACGCTTGCCTTAGCTTTAAGCTTAAGAATAGAAGGAACAACAACAACGATGCCTTGTCTCAATCTCGTAATTGAACTTTATCCTCATACTCATACATATTCTTTCATCATCAATTTCTTATTTATAAAAGATTCCAAGCATCCCATGATATGTATTATCCATGTTTACTGCAATAGTGATGTATAGATCTTTATACTAATCTTTTTAGAATTTATGTGCTGATTTTATATATATATATTTGATAAGAAAAATGAAAGGTTGATGGAAAAAAGAGAATATATATATATTATATATTTTTTGAGAATTTTGACTAAGTCAAATTGCACTCAACCAATCAAAATTTCTCTTTCCCAAATTGTTCCCAGCACCACTCGACCCTCCCAAGTCCCCCACCCCACGACCACCTCGCCACCATCCTCTATCGACCCACCTGAATCAACAGCCCTGATCTGCACCTCCGACCACCATCGACGCTCAACAGTCCCAAATCTATTTTTATTTTATTTTTTTCCCGTTTTATTTTCAATTTTTCCCTTATTTTTGTTTCCAGCATCCCTGTTTCATTTTCATTTTCTTTCATTTTTTTCATCTTAATTAAATAGTTAATTTCGTTTTCCTTTGTAGGTTGAGGTTAAACAATGGATTCAGTGCAGACAGGGACGATAAATATGTTCGCTTTCACGAAAACCTTCCTACCTGCTTCGTCCCTAAAGTATAAATTGTATTTTTCACATTCTTGCATATGCTATTTTCATTCGGGAAAATTCAAGATTCACTTTGTCAATTCTTTGAATCATGTAAACGTTAGAAAATTTCTGATTCTGTAATTTGATTTTGATAAGAAAAAACAATTAAATTCGCCTAATTAATTGAGATGATATTGTGTGCAAAATTGAATGTTCCATGATACTTGATTTTTGCTAACTTGATTTAGACACCTTATTTGCATGATTTTTATTGCGGTAAATAAATTTTGTTTTATCTTGTGTTGAAAAAAAATGAAAATCATAAAAAAAGTTGAAAAAAAAATATCTATAAATATTCCTCTAATTGTTTAAATTATGAGTAAAGTCTTTGATTGAGTAACCGAGGTCAAGCGCTTGGGTTGTCATCTGTCTTCACGTTAAAAAATTGAGTAACGTTCTAAGTAATTCACTTACTCCGATAGTCTTAACAATTATGAGTAAAGCTAGTAGTCGTTTAGAGATGTGACGAGTTGAGTAATCGAGGTGGGGTGTTTGGATTGTCATCCTTTCGCATAAAAAGATTTAGTGACACTCTAGATAAGCTTTTTAATTAGGAAAAAAGAGAGAGAGAGAAATGAACACAAGAAATGGGACAAATGGTTATTTATGGTTGCAAATTTTTATTTAATTTTGGTGTATTGACAATTTAGCGTGAATTGATATTATGGAGCCTGATTGTGAGAATATTTGATAATTATGTGTTTAATTGAATTGTGAATCGATGTGTGAACTTGAGAAAGATAGTTTGGGATCGATATTAATTTACTAATTTTTATTTGCTTGATTGGATTCAGGATTGTGGTGATTACATTGACTTGAATTATCGTAGTATGTTTGGATTGATAAATGCAAGAAATACTTGAGTTAAGCATTGACTAAGTGAGGGAGGGAATTTGATAATGTGTTTAATTGAAATATCATTATTAGTTATTTTAATTAATTTTAGATATGAATTTGACCTAAATTGACACTTAATTGATCATTTCTTATGTAAGTACAATTATTGTCTAATGTGTCGGGAAACAAGCAAATATGTAGAATGCACAAAAGATTTGACACAAGAACTCGAATTGGCACTTAAGACAAAAATCTTAGAATTTATTATTATTATTTCTATTAAGACTTCTTTTCATTTTTAAGTTTATCTCTTTTTATTTTAAGATTTTATTGAATTAGCTTATTATTATTATTGGGGCTAATATTTGATACACTAACAGTGTGTTTTTTTTTATTTCAAAAGCAATTTTAAAAATTTAACATGCGTCTCTTTTTTTTTTAAACATTTTACTATATGCCTATAAAAAACTTGTCAACCTCTTTCTACTTGTAAAATCTAATAACTGTAATGGCACATTATTATATCTGTTAATTAGTAGAGGGGGAGGCGCACAGCTAACTATGGGCGAGTAAAATCCGATTTAATTAGAAAAATTTTATAAAAAAATCAAATTTTGAATTAAATAGTTCGAGTTATTCGAAGTAACTCGAATAAAAAATCAATTTTTTTTGTTTAACTTGAATATGAATTACATAATTTGAGTTATCCAAAAATCCGAATAGGAAAAAGGCAAAACTATGTCGTTTTGATAAATGTTTAACCATTAAGTTAAAAGGCAAAATAATTATATTATATATGTAGTTAAATGATCTTGTAATTCGTATACTAGCCAAAAAATCGGTCCATGTAAACACAACATTGAGTATAAATAATAAGATTCATTAACTCGACTCGATTTGACTTGGTTCGATTTGATTCGAAAAAATTTCAAATTGAGTTTGGTTGCTAAAATAAAATTCATTAACTCGACTAACTCAAAATATTTTACTCAATTCAATTCGACTCGATCGAATGTTCAACCCTATAGCCACCCAAAAAATTGTTAGGTTTTATTTTATTATTATAATAATAGAGAAAGAGAAATTACATGAGTTGAAAGAGGGGAGGCGAAACCTACACCCACCAAAACTTGTTTTCTTTTTTATTTTATTTAATAATTTTTATTTTAAGTAGATAGTTTTGATCTAGTTTTAGTCCGATAATTAATCTGGTGTTTGAACTTTGAGACTTTGTAACATCCTTATACCGGTTCGACCCAAGAACCTGATATAGGAATATTACATTTGATGCCAAAGTGATTGTGGCTAATCACTATTATATTTGAACATTAAAAATAAATTTAGATAATTTATATTTTAGCCTTTACTACTTGAAACACACTTGATCTTCCTAAGCACATGCCATTTCGTACGCTGAGTAAAAACTCAGTGGTATTTCTATAATCCGAATATTAAAAAATAATATAATATAATATAATAGGCAAAATTAAATTATAAGGACATATTTATGTCTAGTATCATAACTATCATTTTTCATTTATTAAACAATATCCTAATTCACACAATTACCATATAAATGGTCATTCACATATCAAACCATATTTATTCGTATAATGACATTAGTCATACAATACTCAATTATCACATAAATCATAATTTCTCATACATTTATTTATAATTAATTCAATCTTTATCATTTGCTATCCCAAATAGTTTTTCACAATATGAACACAAATCACATTTTATTTTCCATTCACTATATCAGTTTTATTTCTCATATTCTTTACTTTGACTTACATATCATTTCACTATATCAATATCAATTTCATTCATTGCATCAATATTTATTTCATGCAACCATTGTTTCATACTTTTCATTTTCATATCTCAATTCAATATTTCATTCCATACCATATTCACAATCATTCAATATCATTCAATTTGTCAATTCATTTATTTACCCCTATTAACATGACTCGGACTCAGACGGATACACGGATCCAACCAAACACACCAGTACGGCACCCAGTGCCTCATCGGATAGTTCGAAGCAATAGTTGACACCCAGTGTCTCATCGGCCAAGCCGAAGTAAGTTGGTACCCAGTACCTCATCGAATCTATTCGAAGTAACAGTATGACACCCAGTGTCTCATCGACTCAATGTCGAAGTATCCCTGAACACTTCCAATCCTATGGCATGCCAATTATATCCGACTCAGCCCGATACAGTTAATAGGGTATTCAATTCTCTTTCTAGTTTCCAATATATTCTCAATTCAATACAATTCAATCCACTTTTCAATAACAAATATTCAAATTTCATAATAATCACATATTCATATCAATTTCATCACATTCCCAATGAATATATTTTTCAAATAAAACATATATCCAATATTCAATTTCCACACCAATCACATATATCCTTACAAATTCAATTCAATAACATTTTCTAATACTTACCTTAATTACTTACCATAATATATAAACCAAAACATAACAAATAATAATTAAAATTCGTATTATAGAAATACAAACATTAATTTCTGAGCTACCCCTCGTTAACTTTATCTTTTCCTTTTTTAGTCGAGGTCTCTGGCACCATATTAGCTACGGAAATTAAACAATTAAAAACCATCAATACAACACAGTTTCACATTGAATATTTCAATTTTTATTCAACTTTTGCCTAATTTCCAATTTAGTCCCTAAACCGAGACTAACTTTATTTCTTCATAATTAATCTTATATTTTCATACAAATTCTACTTTAAACTAAATTTAACTTCTTAATTTCACTTAAATCCATAAATTTCAAAATTTTCACAATTACTCCATCTTTTACAATTTTTACAATTTAGTCTCTTAACTAGTTAATCAAATCAACTAATTTTTCTCAATTAATACTTTATCCAAATATTCTAGGCTATTATACAGCCCTTAATAAGACAGAAATTTAATACCAAACCCTAATGTTTTAACTATTTTCACAATTTGATCTTAACATCAGTATTTAACAAAATTACTTTATAATATTTTCATACAACAAAATTAAAGCACTAAACCCACTTGATATTAATAATTTCTTCCAATGTATTAATTTATTCATGCAATTTGGTCATTTTTAATATTTTTACAAAATTATCCCTAAAGTTTTACTTTTGTTCAATTTAGTCCCTGAGCCTAAAACATGCAAATTAGTCATTTTTAATGTAAACCCATACTAGCTGAATATTCATATATTTTCCTCCTCCTCCTCTCCGTTCCACATCCTTAATGTATATATATAATTCCACTATTTACTTATATGTTCATATCAAGTTGTCCACCTGAGTCATAGTCACTAAATTATTTATATATTGAGCTACAGAATTCTAAATTAAGATTTGCTTGATGTTTTAGAAACTAGACTCAAACATCTTTTTACCATAAAATTTTTAGAATTTATAGTTTATCCAATAAGTACAGTAAAATCTTCAATTTTGTACTTGTTCTATTGTTTGACAACTTTGACCTTTCTTCACTAAAAATTAATTATCTCTTAGTACGGAATTCGGATGATGTTCCCGTTTGTTTCTCTTGAAAATAGACTCATTAAGAATTTAAACATATAAATTTAAGCCCCTAATTATTTTTTTTACAATTTTTGATGATTTTCCAAAGTTAGACTATTGCTGCTGTCCAAAACTGGTTTAGTGCAAAATGTTGATTACCAAGTTTATAACACCCTTATTTCCTGTAACACCCCAAAGCCATAACCGTCGCCAGAATAGGGTTAAAAGGTATTATCGGACAAACATAAACATTCATAGACATTTCTTCTCGTAAATCAACAAATCAAATCAAAGTGTCCCTTAAATAGGTCTACGAGACATTAAACATGCTTTAGAAATGGGCCGGGACTAAATCGAGCACATACAGAAATTCTCAGAAATTTAAAAATTTTTAAAAGTTACAGAGGTCACACGCCCGTGTGGGCAGGCCGTGTGCCTCCCACGGCCTCAGACACGCCCGTGTGTCTAAGTCATGTCAAAACAGGGCATACATACTGACTTGTCCACACGCCCGTGTGCCTCACTCGTGGTTGCTACTGACTTCACCACACGGCCAGTCACACACTCGTGTGTCCAGCCCGTGGTCGAGTCTGACTTGTTTTGAATTACAACCACGAAGGACACGGTCGAGCCACACGCCCGTGTGCTTAACCGTGTGGGCAAATATAGGCCATTTGCCAGGCCAAAATGCCACCCACTTTTTGGGATCATTTCTACAAGCATCACACCAATTCAATTCATACCAAAATAACCAACTTTTCCAAGCATTCAAAAGCATTTCAAGCACACCATCTTATGCAACAATTAACTCAATTAAATGACAAACATTTCCAAGTATAATTCATCACAAACTTACCATACCATTATGATCACCATTCATCAAATGTATATATATGCTCACTAAATACATCAAGCATGTATCATTTACCTTATTGCCAAAACACATTTCAACTTTCATTAACAAAGCATAATAAACAAGTTACACATAAAACTCACCTTAATCAAAATCATACACACAAACATAAACATAGCAACCATGTTTCACATAGCCAAGACCAAATTGCTAAAACCAAACATATCAAGCACTCAACCAAGTACACATAAAACCGAACTTAAACATAATGATCAAGCCATTTTCGCATGGCTATAGATATATTTACATATCCCAAAACCGAACATTCCATCTATGCTATACATGCCATATACCCAAAATCAACTTAGTAAAATACCGAAAGAAATAGTCGATAGTGTGATAGGCTTTACTGACGATCCCCGAGCTCGTGACGTGACTCCAAAACCTATAAAACAGAGGTAAACAAAACACACACAGAGTAAGCTATTTAAGCTTAGTAAGTCTTAAGCAAAAACATATATATTAACACTTGCATAATAACATTAGATTAATAAGGCCGAATATACATATCCTCAAATACAAAATTATCAATTTAATCATACATATATATATATATATATCATATGGATAAATGCATAATTACACATGAACATATATATGAATCTCACTACTAATATCACATATACCTCATTTGGCTGAATATACACGAGCATATATGTATACACATAATTCACATTCATAACTTAGACAATTAAGCAACCAATTTAACATCCAACTTACCTTATTTTCACAACTTAGGATAAGCACATACATGAATCTTTTTATTAGATTTCACATTCGGTTTTTACTTATATTATCATAAATACATCAACAGGCTGAATCACTTATATGTTCAAATATGCTAACACATAATTCATATTTCACATAACTTTTAAATCATCAATTCAATTATACAATTTACCTTAATTCCATAACATAGTATGAATACATACCTGAACCTTTTAATTCAATTTTAGATTCGGTCTTTACTTCACATTGCCTGTTGAACCGTTTGGAATTAAAAAAGATACGCGGATATTCAAAAAGCTCATACAACGCCAACGTCTCAGACGTGGTCTTACATGTAATCACATATCAATGCCACAGTCCCAGACAGGGTCTTACACGAATCAGATACGATGCCAATGTCCCAGACATGGTCTTACACGTAAACACAAGTCGATGCCAATGTCCCAGACATGGTCTAACACGAATCAAATACAGTGCCAATGTCCCAGACATGGTCTTACACGTAAACACAAGTTGATGCCAACGTCTCAGACGTGGTCTTACACGAAAACACATATCGATTGAATCGAACTCGTAACTTATCCTTCAAGCTTAATCACAATCAGCCAATGCACATATATATTCTTAAAATTCAATTCAACACATAACAAACATATATATTCAATTTAACAACATTTATATGCTTACAGACTTACCTCGGATGTTGTCGAACGATTTAATCGACTATTCGTCTACTTTCGATTTCTCCCAATCTAATTATGTCTTCTTCCATTCTTGATCTAAATAAATTCAAATTTAACTAATTTAACCACATATTCATTCAATTTAATCCAAAAACACATAAATGGGCAAATTACCATTTTACCCCTAACATTTTACACTTTTTGCAATTTAGTCCCTATCGCATAAAACACAAAATACACAAAATTTCACATCACCATAGCTAGGCCGAATATCACCCATGCCCTTACAAGTTCATACCTTTCATTAATTTCACATTTTAGTCCCTCAAAATTTTTTTCACAATTTAGTCCAAATTGCTCAAATTCACTAAAAATTCCAACACAAAACATGTTAATCCTTCACATATCTTTAATATTTCATCATCAAACGACAAAAATCACAAGCTATCATCAATGGCTAAACACAAAATCATCATCAATTTCAAAAATTCAAACATGGGTTTTGTAGTACTCGAAGCAACGATCTCAAAAACGTAAAAATTATCAAAAACCGAAATCGAAACATACCTCAATTTGCTTAAACAAGGGCCAAACTCAAAGCTTTCTTATAATTAATATAATAAACTATATAATTTAACATAATGCCGTCCACTACAACTAAAAATGGGCTATTTGCCTTTTAAGGACTTTACATTAAAAAGACATTAGCAAATTAGCACTTACACATTAATTAGCAAATTTCACATTTTATGCAATTAAGTCCTTTTATTTAATCGGACACTTAAACGACAAAATTAAAACACGAAAATTTTACACAAGCAAATTCACACATAATAAACATAGAAAATAATTTTAAAATATTTTTTGGTCTCAGATTTGTGGTCCCAAAACCACTGTTCCGATTAGGGTCAAAATCGGGCTATTACATTTCCTTTCTCTATAATATTTCCCATCATTTTATGTTATTTCGCTTCACTAATATATCGAGAATATAGAACTTTATATAAGAAAACTCTACTTTAACATCATTTTCATGCTTTTGATATTACCTTATATAAGAAAACTCTACTTAAAATATATTGAAATATTAAAGTTCTTACCTTGTCCTATTGATTTCAATCTTTAATTTGATTTTCTCTCTCCTCCAGCTTCCATTTCTTGAACCTAACTTGATATTCTAGCTCTCCATTGTCTTCTTATTATTTTACTCTCTTGGTAGCTATGGAAATTCTTTTGAGTTCTAGGTGAAAATGATTAATTTTTTTGTGGAAGGACTAAATTGTAAAGAAAGCAAAACTTTCTTTCTTTCTCTCTTCTTCTAACGTGTGTTCATGCATGGGAAGATGAATAAATTCTCTTCATCTTCCCTTCCTTATATACTAAATAAATAATAATAAAATAACAATAAATATCTTATTAATATTAATAAAATAATATTTATCTAATTAATTAATTTAAAATATCATCAACATAATCATTACATTCTAGAATTCTCTCTCTTACTAATTGACCATTTTGCCCTTTATGATATTTTAAAATTCCATCCTTGAGTCATCACTTAATTTGGTAAAATTCTGATTTAGTCCCTCATAATTCTTCACCTATTCAATTTGGTCCTAATCCGTCCATTTTCCTTAGTTTCTAGATCATTCCACTTATAAAATATTTTCACTATTGGTCCTTCAACTTTTTCATATTTACACTTTAAACCCCTTAATTTTTGAGTATTTACTCTTGGGCAACAAAACTTTTCTCACTTTTGCGATTTAATCCTTTCTTGAATTAATATGTCATAATATACTTCCCAATGTTGACATAACTCAAAGTTTCCCCTTTTTGTCACTTTATTTATTTATTTTACTATATGAAGATACTATCTTACTTTCTTACTGTAGAAAATTTCGGGGTATTACAGACTTTGAATTAGCACTTAATATTTTTCTCATTGGTATTCATTAATTCTCCTATTTAGGAGATAGACTTAATCGTCTCACAACTTTTAGCATCAAATCAAGAAAGGGTACTCGGTTCAATGTTAGAGAGCATACCATTCGTGAATTGGTACAATTCGTAATTGTCGTATTTGGTACAACGAAGAACAAATTGATGTGACTAATTGAGTGAGTGGTTGGATCCATCAAGGGAGTTAATGATCAAGTTTATACGACTCTTACAATTGAAGTCGCTGATTTAAGCTAGGTTATTTTAGTTTGTAAGGTAGCCGAGGAATTAGATCGTGGAAGTTACTTTCAAGGTTATTTGCTTGGAAAGGGTTAGCTGTCGGGTTGTTCCCGTAATTAATTTACTACTAAAGAAGAATTAGGAAGTTTGAGGTTGTTCATCGATCTTTATAATCGACTTATTGACATAAGAAAAAAAATCTATTATATAGGATCAGTTCTCACAGTTAGTTTAAGAAAAAGACTAAATTTTAAAGTTTAATTGTTGATTCCGTACATTGGGGACCAAATTGAATAAAAAGAAAAACTGTTATGAAATTTCAATAAGAATGGAAAGTAGGAGGTCCCTAATGAATATGTGGAATCGAATTTTAATCCGAAGGTCTACTAATACAAGTTGTCTTTTCGTATTACGATCCGACCACGTAACACCGTTTAGTATTAGTTTAAACATTGGATGACCAGTGAGCAACATTTGCTTCTATTTTGCTTTACGTACAAAAGCCACATGAGGACAATTATACAAAGTATATTAATATAATTAATGAAATTATTTTATTAACCAATCTATTCAAAAAAATTACAAATGTACATAAACGAAAATACTACACTTAGGGCATGAGATCCAACAATTGGTAATACAAAGACAAATTATAATATATGAATATTGTTAGCATGTAGAAGATCATGCAGATCGGATATACGAGCTCGGAGGGTCAATGTGAAAACATGACGAATCAATCGATTTGATTCAAAGATGGTATGTTAATATGGTTATATGTTATGAATCAAATAGAAATGTGAATATCAATCATGCTAATATGTTAATACGGTACATTCATTAGATTGGTTAATTGAAACATGTGTATATCGATTCATATAGTATTGTTGGTACTTTAGTTGCAAATTCTAATTAGTATATGGATTGAAATCTTGGTATGATTGGCATATTGATTGGATGAATATCATATTTGAATTGAAAACTTGGTATTTTATGTGCAAATTATTTAACTTGTACCATTTTGACTTAAATCATGGAAATATTACTGAACTTTATTACTCGATGTACGATTTATTTTTCGTGCGCATGTTTAGGTACATTTCGAGATCCTGAGTCGTGACTCTAGCATTCAGCCAGAGATCCTAGACTCATCAAAATTTGTAAAGTCTCTTTTTGTTTGTTAAACGGCATGTACCTAGGTTAAGCCGAGTTTTGTATAATATACTATCTTGTGAATTTTTGGAAGTTAGAATTGAAAGTTTATGAGTAATGGCATAATGAAATAGTTGTATATATATGATTTTGGATATTTGATTTACATGAGATGATGCTAAGTTTAACTTATGTACATGAATTGGCTAAAATGGGCTAAATAGAGTAATATGTTAACTACTTGTATGCTTGAATTAAATGGTAAAATGGTAGTGATATTTAAGCATAAATTGTATTAATTGTTAAGGATGGAGTATTGAATTATGGTATGTAGTTTATTTGATTAAATGGAATGGATAATTTGTACATATGAATGATAAAAATAGGTATCAAAATTTAACCATTCATAAATAGTATGCCACGTTGCGACGTTGAACATTTTTCGTTGCGATAAGATCTAGCCCATATGCCACGCCACAACGTCGAGCAATGGTCGTTATGACGAGTTCAAGTCAGTATGTGGCATCTTAATGAGGTACCCCCAATGTCACGACATCGACTCAAAATTTTGAAAACATTGCAAATTGGTCTTAATTCAATCTCGGGTTAGCAATAGAACTTTCGTAAGCTCGTATATGACTCAGAAACGAATGTATATCATATTTAATGTATGTATTGCTTGAAATTTCATTGTTTATATAAATCGAATATAGATTGATCGTAGTTACTCTGACAATGAATGTAACGCCTTATAGCTCGGATCCAACAATTGATTCAGGCATCAAAATATTACAACTTGAGTGTGATTTAAAGTTGGACTAAAGGATATCCAAACTCTCCCCTACTCAAGCTTGCTTTGCGATTGAAAAAGTTTTTGCCTAAAAATTCTAACGCGCTGGGATTTCAGTACAGCTGATCTTGTTAAAATTTTGTTTGCCTCCAAAAATATTAACAGTGATTGAGACAGCAACCAGCTTATTTCTTCTGCATGTTAAATAAATAAATAGAAAATTAAACAAATCATTCAGAAACATTACACTGTGCTGCCTTCAAGCAAGGAATGCTTGTAGTAGTCCGTGAATACATGAAAAGAATATGGATTGCTAAATATGAGAGAAAAGAAGCCACAACAACTTCACAAATCAAATCAACAGTCCCAACCCAACATCTCAAATAGTTGCCATGCTTCTTTTAGTATTTACATCAAGAAACTGACTTGAGTTGTGAATAAAATGGAATGAATGACTGAGGCAACCACAGACCTCCTTGCCTCAGGCTCAGGCACACGCACAGGCAGCGCTAGCTCCTTCCAGTTGTTGCCTTGCATTGCATCTACATCTGCCCTATATATGTTCTACATACAGACCTCACTTCTAGCTTCAAGGGTTATGTCAGTTCCTGGAATCATCAATCGCATCCGAGGAGCTGCTGATCTTCCTGCTACCTCCTTGGCTTTTCTTGTTGGTGCTGGACTTTGAGTCGATGCGGACTGTCTTTGCTGAGAAGCAGTGACGCACGCGGATCTGATGGCTTTTTGTTTCTGTTGAGCAACTGCCATTTATAGACACCGTCAATACCACTTCCTTATCACGAGTGTCTTCACACCACCAGTTCTGCGGGATGCCATCAACAAGATCTTCTAGGGTGTGGAATTCTTCATGATGGACCGCAACCTCCACAGACTGTTCTGGTTTGATGATGCCAGCAGCTGGTGTAACCTAAGGCAAAAGGAGCACATAAGATAACGAACTCCACTTTCTTACAACTTGAAGATGGTTGGACTAGGATTAACTAGTTGGAATACCTCGAGCCACCGTGGAAAGCCAAAGGAGCCTCTTGGATGGTACTCAGCTGTGTCCTCCTCATCCTTCACGGTGGACTGACCTTCACAAACGATTCTAAATATAGCTTTATCCTTTTCACATTTGTTGGTGATTCGGAGGATTGATGTGTCCTGGTTTTGAAGGACAATGTTGTTGGTGCTAACAACTGTTTCTGGGACATAACGTAATTCATCAAGAATAGCCTTAACTTTCTTATTCACCTGCAAGACTTCCCCAAACGCCTGTCTCCTTACTGATCTATCTACATGTGCTATTGTACTGTGGAATTTGCAACGCACTGGTTTGTGGTCACTCTCCGTAACGTCCATGCAAGCCTCGTACCTAACCAATTACACATTAATTGCACTTGAGAAATGATATCAAAAGCAACGCCACAACATAACACTCTTTGTCAAGAAACTTACAGTAAAATAGAGGAGACTATCGGACATTCCAAACTGCACTCATCGACCGGTCCAGACCTGTTATCACGATATATCACTCTGTCACACCATGCAGGAATGCGCTTCTTTTCGCCAGAATCATAACCTTAAAAATGGGTGTAATAAACCGGTTGTTGATTAGTAGTAGAAAGACTAGGCAAGCTAAGTAGGTGAATGAGTTAAGCAATTGTTGTACCTGCCAAGCCAGGTCGGTGCCTTTCAAACTTGTAGGTGGGAGGGAATCTGATAATGGCCTCACGCATTCCTTGGAAAACCTTACCCGCTTTCATCTCTGCCCTCAGCTGATCCTTCTCTCTAAGCCAATCGAAGCATCTTTGAGAAACAAAGTCCCTAGCTTCATCATAAGATATACCAAACAGGCGATAGTTAAAATCGCCAAGAAACACAACCATATCTGCTTCAGCTAAATCAAGCTTTGTTTCTTCAGTGTTAACACCTGCAGCCTGTGGAAATGTAGCAGTAGTAGTGATGTTGAAACACAGGTGAAAGGAAATATTAAGAAACATGCATAACTAAATAAATAATAAACTAGATATGAATGAAATAGAGCAGGGCAAGGGTGTTACATTTGTGACCCGAGTCGTTTGAACAGCAGCGGAGGCTCCAGCTGCAACAGAGAGCACCAGTGGCAAGCCAGAAGAATAAAGCAGCCTAAATAAATATGTGGAGAACGCAAGAGAGCAACAGAAAAACAGTAATCGCACCATACCAGCTGCATTATTGAGTAGATTCGATGAGCGGGAGAAGGACATATTTCGAAAGATATGATCGAAGTCTGCATTTCGGCGGTTTACTGCTTCCAAATGTGCAGCTAGGTGACAGTTAACAAAGCAGATTAACCGATCATACACTCTGATCCTCAAACCTACACCTCCCTGCACCACTCTTAAATCTTATATACTGAACCCGCGTAAGTCCATTAAAGACAACATGAAAATCAAAATGGAAAACCTTATTGCCAATAGCTCGACCGAAGCCACACGGTACTGCTGCCGCATCAATGTCCCCAACATGTGTTCTAATACTCTTCCTTACCCTGAGTGACAATAAAATTATTACAAATGATTTTAGATAGCAAATGCAAAAGGATAATTTAAGCAAGGTGTTACGTTGACGTAATAGCCGCTTACCAAAGAGAAACCAGCAATCCTGCCAGCTGCCTAGAACCCATCCGTTCAAATGTTGTGTTTTCATCCAAGGCCTTTCCAATTGTGTCAAGCCACCAATGCCCAATAGAACTCCCTTCGAGTCCTACCTACACTTAGATACAAGAGGTTATCGAAGAGAATACATGCGTATGAACAACTACTACGACTTTAAACCAGCTGAAATATCAAATCAACCTCCAGTTGAAATATCTAATTAACCTTTCTTTTTTACTTTAACAACCATGTATGAAATATTCTGATTTAATTGATTTCGAATGTTTTGACAATGTTAAATGAATGTATTAAAACTAGTAATGCATACAAAAATAAATGTTAACGAAGAACCAGTAGAATAGGACATATGTTGTAATTTCAACAAGGTAACAGACCAGGCAGATGAGAACATTATAGATGATGACATGATATTGGTAAAATCTTACGGTTTCTTTAGCTGCAGACATTGCAAGGAAACCTGCACCCATTTCCACTTCTTGTAAGCCAACAACAACAATGCCAACGTCTGATACAACAGAACCCAACCATGACATGAGTGCTTCCTGAGAGGCTCTTCCTTGACCAACATTCCACGTTCCAACAAGCATCCTGACATTGTCTTGTCTTGAGTAAATTGGTTCTTTTTCTGCTAGGTCTGTTCGTAATAAGCTATCAATTGGCCCTGGAGATGAGATGCTCCACCCACGTATACCCCCGTGAGTAGCCAAGCTGAAGATATAACCATCGCCAGCTGCCAATTTTATCACAGGACCGTTGTGAGCCATCCATCCGGCAACCAGGTTCCCCTCAAGATCCATCACCTGGACCATCCCACTAACATAGCCTACATAAATTCGTGCACCGAAAGCACAAAAGCACTGTACTGCACAAGGGTGGTGACTAACATCTTGCAAGCGAACTCCACTTCCATCCCACTGCACAAGTAGGCCATTCGTACATCCACTCCATATTGTCCCATCTGCAGCTAGTACTAGTGCTTCAGTCCTCTTATTGTCTTCTGCAAATGCCCCTGCTCCTCTGGTTGCAACTCTACGGACAGCATCTGCAGCTCCCATTATAGCATTCCGGGATCTTTGCAAAAAACCCCCAGATTTCTCCTTTTTAGAACTGGAAACAAATTTCACCTTCATCTCATCTTCTACGGCGCCTCCTTGATCTGAAGATGGCATGTCTACACGATTTTCAGTCTGACCCTCAATATTAAATACTTTGAGAAGCTCCTTCGTGCGAGCATCCCTGCACATTAAAGTCAGTCATCAATAGATTGTGCTGGCTTACAATATAAACTGGAAACTAACTATAAAACATTTACTCTTGCCGTTAAGTTACATCCTTCAAGCTTTCAACACATGTATGACATTAGCAGCGGTGGTGAATGGTAGAGGAGAACTTTGCTTGCGAAGTTTATAAATAGATATCAACATGTTAACCTCATATACAGAGAGTATAATTAATAATCATAGGCCAAGCGTACCATAGCGAGAAGGAAAGAGGCTGAGCGCACCAAACTTTGGCTCTTACACGGTCGGAAACCAAGCACTTGATATCCGAGGAAGAAATGTTACAGTTACCATTAACAGTGACTTGGCTTCTTAGGTCTATGAATGACCTCTCTACCAATAAAGCAGCCATGTGTTTTTCCTCAGGTCTAAGAGAGAGAGATTTTTCAATGGATTCCCATGGCCAAATCTTAATAGCACCGCCCTCGCCACCTGACCACAAGTCACCTGAAGCCAAGCATTATGCTTAAAAAGTTAAAAAGGGCTTTTTGTTCGTTTTTCATTAATATATGTAACGAGTCAAATGACGTCATTTTATATGAGAAGCCTTGCAGTTGATAATCATTGTCAAGAAAATTGGAAAAGCGGGGGACAGAAAGGAAGAAAGAAACATAGTGGATTAGTTAATATAATTACCATAGGAGCTCATGACGATAGAAAGAACAGAACCACGATGCGCCTGCCATGACAAGCCTTCCTTGAAAGGAGAAGGTTCATCCGCAGCGTGATCCATCTTCCAAGACCTAATTTTTCCATCCTTGTGTCCACTCCAAACCAACCTATTCGCGCTATCTACCAGCAAACAGATGGTAGGGGCGGTGTTGCCAGACTCCTGAAAGGGCGCAGCATCCTCATCACCCCTCCTCACTTTGGTACCAAGGCCAGGTTGATAAGCGTCCTGGAACCTCCAAAAGCGAACCCCACACTCTTGGCCTGCCCACAGCTGTTTGTCGGTGCAAGCGATGTTCCTCAAGAACTTCCCTACTTGAGTCTCCCTGAGAGGGTGGGGCCTGAGCTCGAGGCAAGGTGGGCGCCTGGGGTGGACGGTGGCGCGCATAGGGACCTTGAAAATACTGTTGGTACCTCCAGCGCCAATGAACTCAGGCAGAGGCTGGAAATTGCGGGAATCATCGGGGGGGCAGCCACTGTCCAAGGAGAGGTTCTGGTCGAGCCTCTGAGAGTGAGTGATAATATAATCTTCACCGGAGGCATTGTTGGAATTTCGGGCGAAGAAGTCGTCATCGGAAGAGTCTTCGTTGTTGAAGTAATGGTCGGAGGGCTTGGGGATGTCATCTAGGCTGTGCTTGCGGACTTGGTGGTGACGCTTATGCGCGGAGTTGGCGCGTAGCTGCTGGCTGTAGGAATGCATCTTGCGTTGGGGAGGTGGGACGGAGGAGAGGCCGGCAAGGGCCTCTTTGTCCTTATCGTCGTCCTGGATGTTATGTTCATCCATTATTAATTAGGAATCAAAAAGGTTGGTTGTTACTACTAGTAATAGATGTTAATGAATGAAAAATGAAGGTTGATTGACATGGATCAGAAGAGAAAAATGAAAATGGAAATGAGAATGAGAATGAAAAAGCAAGGGAGAAATGGGAGGGAGAGAGTGCTAAGTGTAAGGGGACAGCGGAAAGGGAGGATCCATCATCTCGCATCGCACGTTCCAAATTTTGCATTAAAATTTAAAAGTGAGAGCGAAGAGTGAGGCAGGCGAGGCGGGAGAGGAGCTAATTAAGGACTGGATACGAATGGTTCTTTCCATCTCCATGCCATTCCATTCTACATATATACCAACCCATCATCATTCCCATACTACCTAAAACAAAAAAACAAAACTCTTTACCTTGACTTCACCACCTATCGAGTTAATAATTTTGGCTCTAATTAAAATTTTTAAAAAAAATTAGAATTAAACTAAGGGGCTTAATGAGACATTTAAAAAATAATAGGTAATTTAAATAATTTTTAAAACATTTTGAGGAGTTTAATACGAATTTTCAAATATTCTGATAATAAGTATAGTTAAAATTTTCAAAAAATTTAAAAACTTAATTTTAAACGCCGATTAATTTTTTCAAAAATTTTGAAAAGCTTATAAAGGAAACTTAAATTATATGTGGATTGGGGCAATAAAGGAAACTTAAATTAAAGGGAAAGGAAAGGAATATCATTTCCCAATTGAGGATCCATTCCTTTCCTTCAAAATGCACAATTTTTATTTATTATAAATTGGAAAAGAAATAAATAAACACATTATTGGATGAAATTCTACTACTAATTTTTCAACTCCGGGTAAATTATAGGTTTAGTCCATTTACTTTAATTTGATTCATTTTAGTTTTTATAGTTTTTGAATTCATTAAAAGTTTTAAGGGTTGAACTAAAACTTTCACAACTTTTAATCGATAAAACTTTAATTTTTCTACTCAATCAAATTTTTATTTTAATGTAATCTATACATTTTAATTTTGTTATGCATATCATATTATCTCCATCAATTGTATATCTATACTTCTATACTATTATTTAAATTCGTAACTGAGCTCACAAGTCAACTAAACACTAACTCGATCAGAGAAATTACGAAAATATCATTTAATATTTAAAATAATTATATTGTTATGATGATAATTTTAAATTTTTCTTATTTTTAAAAAATCAATAAAAATGTTACAAATATTGATATTTAAACCCATGCCACCAGCATCTACATAATCATTTCTTTACGACTTCAACCAAAGCTTTATTTTGGTATTTTATACATTTCAATGTTATTATACAAGTTATTTCACCCACATTGTTTATATATATATATATATATATATATATATATTATTTAAATGTGTGACTAAGTTAGTATTACGAGTCAACTCGATTCAAACTCAAGAAAAATGAGAATATCATGATAAACAATTAGAGTGGGTTTAGCATTCTTAATCTGTTGTATTTAGCTATTTAAATTTCCTTTTACTCATAATTTAAACAATTTTTTTGTGTTAATTGCATACATATTGTAAATGTGTTAGTATTATTTGTTGGCCTGAACAATTGATGAGGCTAAGCTATGTGCTTGGAAGAAGTGGGCACTTCTTCAAGCACTGCGATAAACAAAAACAAAACAATTGGCACAAAGATTGTTTACGCAGTTCAATTTTTTAACATTTGCAAAGCCTAGTTTAGTGAGAAATATTCATTATATTCAACACTTACAACAAATGACCCTAAATCTATCACACACCTGAGTTAATTTCCTCACATTAGCACATTAAAAATTAATACTCTCACCGCTAAATTCACCCCTGTGAACTTAGCAAGTAAAAACACAACACAACACAACAGATTTTACTATCACAATGCACTCATAAAATAAAGTTTCTCACTTGAACAGATTAAGTGTTATATCATTCTATACAATAACTTATACAAATCTATCAATTATATAGAATATTTTGAGACTTACTAACATAAAGAAGATCCATCATAATCCCTATTAAACAACAACTAAATAAGTTGGATATAATATAATAATAACAAACAAGGTAAACAAGGATTGTTGGTAGCTAAATCTTCGGTGATTCGATTCAATCCAACTTACTTGATCCAATGGATTACATAAGCATGATTTGATCCTCCATATACATTACCTCAAGTGATATGATCTTCATTAATAGGTTGGATACATTCCACAATATCAGTATAGACCAAATATTTTGTTCAATAAATTGCCATTAACACAAATATGAAAACAGTCTCGTCTGCTGTGGTTGGTCAAGGAGTGGGCACTCCTTTAATCTTTCCATATTTTTCAATATTATTAGTTTCAAACATTACATTGTATTATTTATTGCACACTTATGTTCTAAGTTTGTGGTTTCCACACACATACCCATACAATAAAAATTCTAATATTGACAATGTCATTAATTGGATTGGCGTCACAAATCAACCCTGCATCATCTCGAGATTGATAAGAGTGTTTTTTTTAAGTAAGTTACAACTCTACCTATGATTCAATTGTTTAATAAATCTTTTATTATTGAATTTTTCTTTCACCAACATGATAACATTTTGATATTTTGATAACGTAGTAAATAATACTACCTAACACGATGACATTTAAAGTTCTATAAAAAAATGACAATATGAGCTAAAAAGCTATCGGAATAGATTTAATATATTTAATTACATGTATTTATGTATTTAAATTTAAGCCAATTTGATAATTTTTTTAAAAGTTATTTGACAAATTATAAATTCATACATATTGCATATAAGTTATTATTAGCTTCAAACCATATATTTCATTATTTATTGGATATTATTTTTAAACACACATGTATTCTAAATATGTTATTTCCACACACTTGTGTAACATAATTACTAATATTAATAATGTCTTAAACTTTTTTAAATTTCATAAACATTTCATACGTGTCATTATTATTAGTTTCAAACATTACATTTCATTATTTATTGTATGTTATTTTTAAACTAACATTTGTGCTTTAAATACGTAGTTTTCATACGTATACTCGTGTAATAAAATTTCTAATATATATTCATATAAAACATTATTTTATACTATATTTATTAAAATTTATAGCCTAATTAAGTTAACTTATTAATATATATATTTTTAGAAAAGTTAACTTATTAATATTTCACATCATATTAACCATGTCTATAATATATGTTAAATATATAAATAATATAAACAAATATCTCTATTGAAAACTTATTAATTTTTATAATAAAATATCTACGTGGAATTATACTTTAAACTTTGTATTATAACAGTTTTATTTCATTTTTAAATTAAATATTTTATTAATATTTAAATTCATAATTACTTTTTATAATATATCGATAAATAATAACATTTTATAACCAATTAATAATATAAACATAAAAATAGTAATACATAATTCATAGTACAAGTGAAAAATATTATGCATAAAATAATAAATTATATAAACATAAAAATAAAAAAATGATAACAAAAAGTAATTATAAGTTTTATAATTAAAATTGTCAAACTCTATATAACTTATTAACCAAATAAAAAATTATATATTTATATAAGTATCGTAATGATTATAATACCTAACTAAAATTATATAGTTATATTATAAATTATAATTTAAAAAATCAAGTTACAATTAAATTAAATTAAATTAAATATATTCTTAAAATTGTTACACTAAATTAATTAATAAAATTTATTGTAAAATATTATAATATTTATATTTTAAATAATTCATGTGTAAATGTGTATAGAAAAATTGAAATAGAGAATGAGACTAAAATTCCAGAAAGCGCCATTTTTTTTAAATTACAAAAACAAGTCGAATTTTTTAAAATTTACAGAAATGAACCGATTTTGATAAAACGCTTAGATAATAGGAACAAATTGTTGTGATATAAAATAATCTTTTATATGGTAAGGTAATTCCCAATTTAAGAAGAAAAATAATCTTACAGCAAAAAAGAAAAAACCACATTTTATTTTATCTTTTTGGTACATATTACAACTTACAAATAAAAGATAGAAATGACAACTAGCAGTTTACTCTGTCTCTAAATTACAATCACTTTCTGATTATATTTTCCTGGGTTTAAACGTTAAAAAGGAAAGAAAGAAAAAATGTAACATCATTCACATGTACTATCTCATGTGCAAGCCTTCTAATTCAGATGAACTTCGTGAATGAAAGTAATCGCCCTTTACCTTGAGCTCGAGCAACCCTAAGCGTGGCTCCTCAATTAGCCAACGATTATTATCACAATTCATAGAGAGGAGTGGCCGACCCCTCTTTTCCATCTTCCAAGCTTCTCTCTTCCCTGTTGAAGGAACCAGTACTTAGAAATCCTTGTGGCATTGCGAGTTAATTAAATCACTAGCCCTAGATATGACTAATGGCATTAAGAGTACATCCAAGTGGAAGCAAAGAGCAGACTAGAGGTCCAGAAAAGCCAGTAAAAATTTTAAGAAAGAACACTCAAAAAGGTCATTCTGAAAGGAACCTAGTACTGAGGCAAGGTAACAGTGTCATTGGCCAAAAGCATTATACATTGAATTCCTTATCATTAAAATATATTCAATCTTCTATTCTGTTTGCCAAAAAAGGCATCAAATATAACCAAGAATAGGAATCTATACTAAGGAATATCCACCAGAAATTGGTGGGGCTCCAATAATCCCTTTCCCCTTTTCCTTCCTCTTCTGTTCCTTTTCTTTACTATTATTTACCACATACAGGATGGTCGGTCATAAATCTAATATAAACTATTATGATGGCATTGCACAAGGATTGTTCAATGTCATTTCTGACTAGGAGAAGTTATAGCAATCATGTTACCAACAAAGATCCCGTCCTCACCTCCAGTGAAGGTGTTATCTTATATATGCTGTGGAAACATGTAATAGGTTTGCTCCTTTAATGACATTGTGATATTTAGTGCACATTCTTGAAAGTCCAATTACAGCTCCATATGGGGCACAATATAGCTTTTGCAAGCTCAGACAGACAAGTTTACTGACAAAAAACAAGTTAACATACCTTTCTAGCTTCAATGGCCAATTCATTATCAACAATGGATACTGCCTTAAAGCCCATTGGATGCAAAACCTCTTCATAGCTGCATGGTTACAAAGTTCGACAGCTTGTGATGGATCATTCTTACGTCAACAGATAATATATATATATCCCTCCCCATTTGAACAGAATATTACTAGCAATGCCATGGAAACAGGACTAGAAAATGCTTTTAACATAATCTAGATAAAAGAATATAAAGGTGGCAGAAAACTACTCTTCAATTGATACTTTAAAAGGGGGTCCACCAGCATGATCATCCATCTGCAATCAAGGAATTATTTTTTTTTTTACTTTCAGTGATTGTATAGAGAGTAGAGTAGCAAAATCTCACTTCAATTACTACAAACTTGTGTAGATTGAAAGCTCTTTACAATCAGAGCTACTTATAATTGGGAAAGAACTCAAAACAACCATAAAAAGGTGGTTCCTCAATGAAAAGACAAGGAAAAAGAAGTAGAGGAAGAAATCATAAAACCAAAAAAGTGCTCACTGGAAACATCAATGTAACAAGCTCTCCATCTGGTTTTAAAAAGTTTTGGATTTGCTGAGCCCATGCAGATCTCATCTCTGGCAGAATGGCACAAAAAAACCTGCAGATTCCTACTATTGTGATGATCAAGAGATTTTACTAATGGGATAATTGCCCCCCTAAAGATAACTTACGTGTAATCAAAAATAAGATCAAACAAGTCTGTAGGGCGCCAGGAGAAAAAATCTGCCTTTATGAAAGTAAAATTATCTGCATTTTGTAATGAGGAAGACATCTATATTGACAACCAAATATAAGCAATTCATCAGAATGACTAAAACTAGCAAAATACCTAACACCAGAGCAATGATAGCATCCTATGGATCTTGTTAAAGTGGGAGGAGGGCACACTAACCTGCTTTGCTTTCTTTATGGCCTCCTCTGATATGTCCAGACCAACAACATAGCGTCCAGGGCATGCCATTGCCACCACATCATAGCCCTTCAGTTAAGTAACACGGTAATAGATATTTTTAAGGAATAAATAAATATAATGAAAATAATTGCTGAGCAGCAGAAAAGGTCGCACCAAATTTGACTAGTACATGAAGCTGTCGTTTAAAGCAATAAGGCATATCGCGAAGAATACAACTTACAGTGCCACATCCAGGGACGAGAACCCTGCCCATGGGGAGAGATCCAGAGTGATGCAGATGTAAAATAACAGGTGTAGGGTAACCTAAATCCCAAGGGGTGACTTCCTGCTTCCAGGACTCTTCCCAACCAGCTAAAGATTAAGCGGAAAGATATCATGACATGATGTATGAGTTGTGATCATTCTAAGTGATAAGCTTCATACAAGTTTTCTCAGAATAGCAAGACAATAAAATATTCCATTCCAAGAACCCATGTAGTAAAACTAGTCTAATACATAAGCTAAACCCGCAATTAATTACTTGAAAAACAAGAAAAAGAATACCTATTACCTACACAATAAAAAGCAAAGAGAAAAATGAAAGGAATCGAGATGGGAAATGGGGATGTGCGAGTGACCGTTGGGAGTTCGAAGGAGGAGTACCAGATGCGTCGGTTTTAACGATTTGTTGGAGTTTTTGAATGCGAGGGTTGGTTTGAACACTGCTGTCTGTAGTGCGGCTTCGATTGTTGTTGTCCATGGCAAGGGTTGGACCCAGAGGGCTGGATGGCACTGCCACACTCCGTATCCGGGGGGAGAAGAAGAGAGACCGCAACATATATTCAACTTTCAAAACTTTTCTTCAAAAAGAAAACAAAATTTAAATTTCATATAATTTTTTATATAAAATAAACCACCCGCTACCCTTGTTTAAAATCATTTCCATCTCACATTTATACCCGAACACAGACGAAAACCATTGGTCGGCTTACTATTCCTGCCTGATTATTAACCTTCAACTACACAAACATTACACAATTTCATAAATATTATTTAATTTATTATCATAGCATTGATAATGTTGAATTCACTGGTTGGATAAAAAATCAATAGATATTTCAATTTTAAAAATATTAAATAAATTAACTTACAAATTAATACATATTAATTGAATTAAATTAAAAAAATTGATTAAACCAAAAGTTGAACCAATTTTCAATATATATATATATAATTTTATTAATGATTTCTTTAATCGAATTATCCGAATCAATTAAACTAATGACTTAATCATTGATCCAATTCTTAAAATACTAATAAACCACTGGGCTACATGAAGCCCTTCGCAAGAGATTGGAGCAACTCTTGCTGTTTTAAATGATGAGTTATAATTAGCTTTTCTTTTTCTTTCTGTTTTAATCAAGGGTAAGAAACCCGATCACATATGTATTAAATGATCAAAGGAAATGATGTGCAACAATTGGACCATCCAGCATGTCACGATCACATAATAACCAACCATTTGCCATCAGAATCAGATTTCAAAACTTCACCATATGCAACACATTTATGGAGTTGACCCATATAATTCCCTAGTTCTGACCTTTACAGTTTTGACCATCAAACTTGTGGATTCTACTCATTTTGCACTCTTCACAATGTCATAATAACCAAACTATTCGGAATCCCAAAATTGATTACAACGAATCAACCTGTGCAGCACATCAGTGGAATGGGGAGATATGGACGTAACTCTTTTATCTAAGCAACTTCTATGTTATCTTGGATCCTTTTACTTTTGATCCTCTCCATCTGAGCCATCAACAGCTCATGCACCTTCGTCTTCAGCTGCACTCAAAAACACCACAAAGCAATTTCAAAGTAAATCAGTGACAATAACCATCACCAATCTTTACTGAATGTTCAAAAGTCATAGAATGTAAGCTATATAACAAGCAATGCTCCATTTTATCCACACGACAGGTGAGAAAGAAAACGGGTTGTGCAGCGGGAGTTTGTTACCAGTCCAAAAAAATTGTGTGTGAAGTCATGATAATGAAAACTAGATGGAGATTTAAGGAAATAACCTTATCGATTCCATCTTCATTTTTTACTGATACACGGAGTGCACCTTTAGGGCCTATTTTTCGATACTTAGCCAATTCAAGATGATCGACTTCCCTATCTTCTGTTATGAAGACTACAGGAGATTCTTTCAACAGATCACATTTTGAGATAACATCAAGCCATAGGTGATTCCCAAACCTTTCACTAATCTCTTTGTATATTATGAACTGCATACAGTAGTATAAAATATAATCATAATGTCTATCTTTAGTACCCAGAAAATTATTTATCTGACCTTTTAAGCAGGAAATGAAGTAAACCAGATCTCATATTGCTTATAAGAAAGATAAACAGAATAAAATAACCACAGGCTAAAATCAAAATAACACAAACAAATGACCAAAATACTTAGGAGGACTTGAGTGCCCCTCAAGCAAACATAAATCAGGATTCGTTCTGGTTATGTTCCAGATGTCTTAAATCTCACAGATTATACATTGGCATCACTTCTTTACTGCTAAAAGAAAGAGACCATGGCATACCTGATCAGACGGTGACATACCGCACTGTCCTGATAAATCATGAACATAAAGAATTGCTGTTGGCAAATGTGAGAGCACAGCAAGTGTTAACTTTTCCAAATTATTCCTGTCTTCTGCAATGGGCCGGGGGAGTAGGCAAATAAGATTACATAAAAAAACACTTCAGACATATAAGAACTGCAAACAGGATGCAGATGACAATTTTTAGTGTTGAGCTTAAAAGACAGGTAGTCAACCTGTTTACCCGTCAACTAGCATGTAACAAAAGGTTGGGTGTCTTGAAAACACTTTAATCACTTCAGATTCCATAAATAAATAGACTTGAAATAAAGCTACAAGTATAAGAATTTTCAACAATGATGCAGACACAACCAAAGAATAGTTACATTAGAGCCAGTTTAGCTCCCCACAATATATTACTGCTCCTTTTCTGTCTCAACCTTTTGGACCTTAGTTTTGCCACATATTTCTGAATTAGTTACTCAATTACTACCAGGGAAAACCACTACACCTATCAACTCGAGATTTTATTTCTAATTCCATCAAGTCAATGTGAACTTAACAAACGAAATTACATAGAAGCCTTGAGAAAATGTGGTCAAATTCTGGAGGGGAATGGGGGATTAAAAAAGGACTTTAGAACCACGTGCATGCTCACTTGGACCAACCTGTCCCAGTTTGCGTGTGCACAGTGATAGCAAGAATGTAATAGAGAGATGGAGAGATGCTGGCCAAGATAATTCTTCAGAATGTATAAAATCAATAAACTAGAAAAAGGAAACCTAACAAACTTCAAGATTCTTTACCATCACATCTCTTCAACAAGCCTGGGGTGTCGGTCACCTGGAAGGAGTTTTAAGTAAATCATAAAAGGTACAAGCTGAAAGCACACAAAATCTTATAAAAAAGACTAACCTGAAAATGCTGGTAGTCTAGAGTAATATGACCCATGAGAATTCCTCTTGTTGTAAAAGGATAGTTGCACACCTAAGGACATAAAAGGAAAACTGTCCGGAAAAGGGAGATAAAAGGTAAATGATAATACCGTTTCGGTACCAATGGCACTTGATGGAATGTTGATTTTATATAAATCCCATACAGTTATCCTTGGCCTGTTTCATTCTTTCAACCAGGCAAAACCAGACTATGCTTAGTATATCACCAATTTCAGATGTAAAGAGACCAAAAGCTAATGTTTCAATCTGAACAAATCTTCTTTACTTACTTACCTATCACTTATTTTAGGGATCACCAATCAAGTTCAGAAATGTCACAACCAGTCACATGTTCAACTTAAAAATTCATAAAAACTAGCAAATTTATAGATTTATGCCCAAAACATTACAAGACTAAACAATAATAGTACAAAACATGAGAGAAAAGATGGACCAAACAGGCTAGGGGAGAGATCTCAAGAAATATCTGACAAAGAAAATGACAAGGAGTCCTGGCAAAAGCAAAACACCAGCATGGCTAAATGAAAACAAGAAAGACAAAGAAGGGAGGTCCTCTGGCGTGGTATTTGGCAACTAGTTCAGTAGACTATGTTATGGATGCCGTTGTGGGCAAGACAAGAAGTCAAAAGCACCAAAGATGGAAAAAAGATAAAAACAACTTTGACTAATATTCCTAACTAGAATTATTTATATAGTTAGTACTTCATTGCAATTAAAAGTTTTTAATTTTAGTTTCTTATTCTACAAGTTAATTTAGTTTCTTAGTAATAAAATAAGACAAATTATTTATAGAGGTTTATGACTCTATTTCTAACGAGATAGGTTAGGAGCTCCCTTTAACCAGTTCCATATATTATTAATCAGAGGTTCTTCTCATGGTAGAAATCGCAACAGGGGAAAAAGCTCCCTCAAAACTTACTTTCAAGTGAATCGCCCAGTGACTCAATCAACAACCCATAACCTTCACAGACCATCTTCTCTTAGAATTCATATGGAAATTTTTCAAGACAAGTTGGTATTTGACATGGTGTGTCAACCGTTTAGTGCAACCAATTAGCAGCTTTCTTGTCAGTCTGGCTCTTAAAATGTTGAAGAGGGCATGTAGATCGATATCATAAACTATCAAGACTCCTTTCCTCTCAATTCTTAATCTTTTAAGTCTTTAATAAAATGTCAACGGTAGATGATTCCAACATATTAAAAGATCTTTTAGTGGGGTTCAAAAGAAGAAAGGATAGCTATTAGCATTAATCCCTCTTTGCTTTTTTCAGTTAAGACTTTAGATTTTTGTATGTATATCAAGTTTATTAATTTACTTAAGACAGACAAATAGTTTGAACTATGTTGGGAGACCACAATATCAGAAGCACTCAGATTACCATTAAGAACCATTTTTGGGCTAGACTATTTTTCATAGGAATAAAATTAACACCATTTTTTTGCAATGCTACTTTAAGCAATAAAGTACTAATCTAAGAAAATAGCACCCAAACCAAAACCTGCAAGTAGTTGTGCAAACCTCAGGCTTTCCTGTTGAGAGTAGACGGACCAATGATGACTTCCCCACATTTGGTGCTCCAACAAGACACAGAGTTGGCATTTCTAGATCCACAACTGGCATGGCTCTCAAAGTCTGGAAACCAAATAATATGAAGATAAACCATCTTACATATTCCACTTGCAATAAAATGAGCTTTCAAGGCTAAAGTTAAGGATATTCAAGCTTAAGTCATCAAGAAGCTGAAACGGCCTAAAATGTTTCTACTTTGATGCAGCATAAGCACGTTAATCACATAGAATAAAACAATGAGAGGTATTTTCTTTGACAAATAGAACAAAATACTGAGAGGACATGACCTTAGAAAAGTAGCAAAACGAACTACAAACATAAAGCACTATTACTCCTAAAAGAGCCAAATAGAATGTCTGTCGGCAGCAATGACTACCATGAACCATCACTTAAACTAAGGAAAGATCATGATTCTAGATGTTTAAAGGTTTGATCCGCATTATACAATTTTTACAGTCATTCTTGTTCAAGGAAGTCCTTCCTTAATTACCTTAGTAAATAAATATGACACTATGAACCTCCAATGCTAAAAACATAAAGAGAAAGAAATCCTAAAGTTAAAGTTTCCATGATCTCTGAGTAAATTCCTCAACACCAGTGAAGAAATTAATTTTCTAGGAGGATGCATCTGTCATCACCTTAGATGGTTTTCCAGATACAGAGCAAATCACGTATACAAGCAAAAACATACAGACAACTCAAAAACATGTGATGTAATAAGCCAATCTGCATGCCAAGAAAAAATGTCAAATTCAATATTGTGAAAAACACGGGTCAAAAAGTTCAAGGCTAAATTTCAACAAACTTCATATTATAGCATTATTGGATGTCCAACTGAAATTAAGACCAAAGGCTCACACTCAGGTATAAATGTCACATACGCATATGCATCCCTGTACTTACTTTCCATAAAATGACCTCATATTTGGAGGGTGAACCCCTCATATCCAGCTATGGATTAGGTTATTAAATTTGTTTCATGAGTTCTTGAAAAAAATGAAGAGCCTAAGAAACAGAGATTGTTTAATATTTAGTTCTTGGTTATGCTAGAGATATTTCTAGTTCCTACATCCACATTCAAAAAGAAATTGTTCTTATATTTTTAGTTATATACTTTTAAGTTAATACTTGTTTTAAACTAGATAATTTAAAAGATTTATGATTATATACCTTTGCAATATACAATAAATCATCAATAGCCTGTCCTTCACACTTGAAGATTTCTTGAAGTTTCTCCAAACCCTACAATAACAGAAAATATACAAAAGTGATAGTACTGAACATCAATAAAAGATCTATATAGCAAAAAGATAATTACTTACCTCAGTCAATCGTTCCTCTGCTTCCTTCTTTGATAAAGACTGCAAAGAGTAAATCAATAGATGCTCAATTAGCATTTTCAAACAGACTTTCAAGTTGTACCTTAAACCATATACATACATATGCGTGTGTAGAGAGAGAGGGGGGATTATAAATTTATAATTCAATATGCCAATATTGGAGTTTAAAAGCTCCATACACGGGTTCATATGCTTGCCACATTTACGTTGAACAATATGTTGGTAATCGAGTATTGACTTCCTTCTTTAAAGTTAAAAATGGCACACGGCAAGCATTAAACTCACTAGTAGAATATTTTAACTCCATTGTAAGGTATAGGATTATAATCCATATAAAAATCACATGGTCCTTCGATTAGATTTGAAAGAAACAATGTTACTTTGCCTCTTCATTTTCTTAACACACATACTGGACGCATCATAGAGGACAGGGGTACAAGCATATGAGTAAGACACTAAAATATACGGGGGAAAACAATGAAAATGTAAAACAGCCCATGCCCAACGTTCAAGCATGAAAAAGTTAAATTTGTATTTAAATGAAACAGGCACATCAAATACAAGGAACCCCCCCCCCCTTTCTTTTCCCCAAATAAATCTCTCTGACATCTTTCCTTGAAAAGGGTCTTCAAACATGATTCTAAGGGAAGCACAAATAACCTTGGCACAAAGAGAAGCATGTTCCTTTCCAACAGATACCACCTTCTTCCTAAGAGCATCTACCTTTTTCAGAACCTGTGAGACAATAATCATGTTTTAATATGGCATTGAAAGAATGGAAGAGTGAATGAACCACATATAGTAATACCATAAAACATACAAGGGTAAGACAATAATAATGTTTAAATATGGCACTGAAAGAAAGGGGGGATGGGTAAATAAACCTTCCACAAACAATAATAAAACTGACAGGGATATCATTTTGCTTAGTTTTAGATGTTATTCCACTGGGACAGCACTAAAGCTCAAAATTTTGTTTCTAAAAGCCATTCATTTTGCTTATAGATGAATGGATAAAAAGCATCATAATTCTTCGTATATATAACAAGACCATCTAAGGTAAAAAGAAAAGTGAGATATTAATGAATACCTCTTCATAATTTCCAGCCCCAAATGTCAACTCAATAAGAGATCGTTCATAAGGATGCAAATAGATTCTTTTGGGGAAATTCTCTATGTACCCTCTCAGTGGAACTGCCAATTCCTGAAGATAAAATTTAAAAAAATGTTAAATTCAAGCAATATATTCATTGCTGCAAGCTACAAGTTTTCCTTTATTATAAAAAGAACAGACACTGGAATAAGATCATACTTTCATCAGTGCATCGAGTTGCTTTGCACCTCTATTTCGTTCTCTCTTTGCTACATTTGCAATGCCTAGGTAGGAAACCAAATGTCATGCTAGACCAACAGTTTGACTTGTTGAACTAAATATAACATGAGCAAATGAATTTATTCAAATCTATGTTGCTTTGACTCTTCATTTGTCTTGAAGCACTCGTGTCTGACATATGAGTATAGGGATATAACCTCCAAGAATTCTCCAGATACATGGAAAAACTTGTAAAAAATTTGACCATACTAATGTCGGACACATGCCCTTATCAAGGACTCGCACCCAAATCCCAAGTGACATAGTATTCAATCACCTTTTGTAGGCAAGACCCTTTTCGCCTTCCTCGAAGCAGATTGGAAAATATCAACTGATGGCATCACCATTGGTAGCTTCTGAAATGCACCAATAGTTTCTACTTTTGCTAATGATTGATCCTAAGAACAAAATATAAAGCCACCAAAAAATCCATTTTTCAGCATAATGAATATCATATTGTTAATGTGCTTGACTCATTATAGTCATGAGAATAATCATATATCATTAAATTCCATCATCTCAGATTAAAGACATGAAGTTGGTAATTTCAAACATTAGTCTACATATAGGATGAGACATGGTCATAAACATGCCAAAATCATTGACAAACGGTCACTTAGACTATGAAACTCGGTATTTAGTGATATATAATGGGCACGTGACAGACCAATTTCTCGTCTCTTAAAAAATTTCCAATAACATCCATGAAGATACGTAGCTAGTCCTTAAAATAGAAGACACGATAATGCATGAGCCATAGGTACAATAATATATCAAAGTTTAGAAAAACAGTATCTTGCCTAAAAGCTTTCCAACAATGCAGCAGAGGCATTAGCTAGCTTTAAAAATAAATAAATAAACAAAATAGCTGCTTAATCCACCATCAGAAATTCAGAAGAACAAATAACCTTGGGTTTAGTTTGGGGAGCGGGCACATAGCTTGCTTTGACGAGCTCGCAAGCGACAGTCTGCATGTTTTTACACAAGCACAAGGTCTTGTGCTTTATAGGCCTCGGCATCTGGTAGCAGCCTAAATTTGGAGAGCAAAGATGGGAACAAGAGAAAGTAATTTATCATTAAAAATGAAATAAGAAGGAAGCTTATATACCTCTTGAGAAGCGGAAGGTTGTTGAAAGATATCTGGAACAAGGGAGGTGGCATGACTCAAGTAGACTAAAGGCGCAGCTCATTCCCCCCAACCACTTGAGAAGCCAATCGCAACTAGCCCCAAAGTTTACCAAACGGTTCCGACTCCTGCCTGCGCCACGGCAAAGCCAGAGATAGACAGATAACTGAGATAAGAGTGAGTTCCGTCGTGGGTGTTTTTTCTCTTTGGGAAGTGAATACTAGTACTACGGGCCTAGCAGGCCAAGCCCTTCCGGTTTTAGAAATATTGTTTTTATTTGTCTATTGTTATTATTAGTAGTAGTATATTTCTTATCTATTGTTAATTATTTTTAAGAATAAATTATACGTGTAACATCCCGAAATAACGGAATAGTGGTTACGAAACCACAAATCCGAGTCAGTAAAATATTTTAATATTATTTTCTATGCCGTTGTTATATGATTGAGCATGTGTTGAAGTTTCGTGAGCTAATTTATCTGTCTGTGTGTTTAATTTGATAAAAGGATTGAATTGCATCAAATGCAAAATTAGTGTGCTTTATGAAAAGATGTCTATTTGTTATGTGTTTTTAAATTGGAAGTCCTTATGAGATAATTAGTCCATTAATAAGTTAGTAAGAGATATTTGTTTGGTATTTTTGAAATTTGGTTGAAATGAAAAGGGTAATTTTGTAATCAAACTAAAATGGCCTAATAAGACAAAATGATAAAAGCTATCATCTTTTTTTTCCTTTCTTCTTCTTCAACCGATTGTAAAAACAAAAATGGCAGCCATGGTTGAGGTTTAGTCCAAGCTTTCCAAGCTCATAGTAAGTGCATCCAAGCCCTGTTTTTATTGATTTTTGTATTTTTGAAATCCTTGTACCATGATCATCTACCTATTTCTACCCATATTTTGAGATATAGTTAAAGTCAAAAATTATGTATTTTGAGATATTTTGACATATTCTACCCATGATGGATAATTGTGTATTTTGATGTTTGATGGTAGATTATGCATGTTTATGAGTAGAGAAACGATTTTTACTAAGTGATTTTCGGTGAAAACGAGTAAAACGAACAAATTAGTAAAAGTTGTTATTATTCATAAGTATGTGTTATAGTAAGAATTTGAAGTTGCTATAGAAGGGAGAAATGTTTAGCATGTTATAAAACATAAGAATAAGGGTTGAAGTTTAATTTTCGAGCCTAGGGGCAAAATCGTAATTATGTAAAAGTTTAGGGGTAAAATTGTAATTTTTCCAAAGTTAGAGTTAAGGACTGTTTTAGTAAATGTGAGTATTAAATAAGCTAAATTTGCTATTATAGATCAAGAAGAAAGAAATCCAGAGTTAGATCGGGGAAAGAAAAAGATAGTGGACTAAATCGATATAGTTGATCGTATTTTGTTTCGAGGTAAGTTTGCGGTAAATAAATGCAATATTCTGTTATTTTACATTTAATATTAATAAATTCCAGCATTTATATATTTATTCTGTAAATTTATTATTTAAAGACTCAAGTATGAATTGACGGAAAAGCTATCTCAGAAAGTTCTTGTTGAACCTTAGGAATGTGTAGGATACAAATGTCATGACATTAGGGTTTAAGGAAATCATGTAAGACCATGTCAAGACATGGCATTGATAAGTTACTATAAGGCAAAGGTCCCATGTAAGACCATGCCAAGGCATGGCATTGGTGAATTTATAAGGCAAAGGTCACATGTAAGACCATGCCAAGGCATGGCATTGGTGAGTTCATAAGGCAAGGATACCACGTAAGACCATGTCAAGACATGGCAATGGTTAAGTTTCATAAGGAAAGGTACCCGCGTATCCTTAGTATTCCAAAGTGGTTCAACGGGAAAATTCAAAGAGTATACCAAAGTAAAGGTAAGACAAGTTCAAGCTAAAAAGGTAAGGTAAGACAAGTTCAAGCTAAAAAGGTAAGGTAAGATAAATTCATGTTAAAAGGTAAGGTAAGATAAATTCATGTTAAAAAGGTAAGGTAAGACAAATTCATGTTAAAAGGTACAGGTAAAAATTCAAGTTTAAGTATATTGAGTTAAAAGCTTAAGTGATATTGATAAGAAAAGAATAAGATAATTCATTAAGAATGTTGTTATCTATTTCCATGTAAACTTACTAAGCTTTATGCTTACTCCCATTCTTTAATTTTTTTATAGTATTACAAGCCAACTCGGGGATCGAAAGGACGTCGGAGATCGTTACACACTATCAAAAGATTATATTGGTATTTTGTGATTCGAACGTTTTAAGTTATGGCATGTATAGGGACTTAGCCATTTTGTGTGTATGACCTTATGATATGGCTTAATATTGGCTTGTAAATGCTTGGTAATGATTAGCCATTAAAATGGTTAATTAAAAACATGTTTTGGATGTTATTAAATGCCTAGTTGATAGTTATTTTAAAGAAATTATGTAATTATATGCAGGGGAATAGTTGGACAGCAGCAGTGACGTAGTTTTGAAAAATCACCAAAAATAATAGAAATGGAATTAGGCTGTGCATGAGATATAGAATTAAAGCTTATTGAGTCTATTTTTATATAAAAAAACGGTGTAGGAAAAAGAATTGTATATTATGAGATAATTGATTTTTAGTGAAGAGAGGTCAGAACTGTCAAACTGTGTAATAGGGGAGACTTTAACTAATAAACTGTACTAATTGGCCAAACCAAAAATTCTGAAAAAATTACAGTAAGAAGATATATGAGTCTAGTTTCAAGGAAAATTTATGGATCTAAATTTCAAGTTTCGTAACTCAAGTTATAATTAATTTAGTGAACATGATGCAGATGGACAGTTTCAATTTTTATGCCCCGAAGTAGTAAGTTAAGTCTAGTAATGCCTCGTGCTCGACTCCGGCAACGGTCTCGGGTAAGGGGTGTTACAATACGTAAAAAATTTAAAAGTTAAAATATGTCAAAATATATATATTCTTTATATACTTAGAATTTAATATTTTCTTTTCGAGAATTATGTCCCTTCACATTTTTTATCCAATTATCAATACTATTGAAAAAAATTATTAAATTATCTAATGTGACATATTAAAATTTTAAAAATACTCACTTAATAGTTATGTAATAAAAAAATCGATATTATAATGAATCTAAATTTAATCGAAAAATTTAACGGTATTAACAATTTTTTGAAGTCTACACAATATTTTAATTAAAATAAAATATTTAAAATAACTAATAGTATTATAAAAATTGACGTACTAAATTATTTTAAAAATATAAAACATATGATTAAATTTTAAATTTAAGCATAGTATAAGATTAAAATTTAACTATTATTACGTAATCTCAAAAAGAATAATGCCTATACTCTATTAGGACAATGATCAAATAAGGAAGCCTTAGAGCATTTTATTGACAAATTGAGTATACCCTTTAAATGATTGTCTATACAAACTTTCATTTCTATTTCTAAAGAAAATAATTAGTAATTGATTATATTTAAATTGCACTTTTCCTAACTTCTTACTCTACCATGATTTGTTTTTAGGACTTAACTTAAAATGTGTTGTTGGATAATTTTTTAAGAGATTTCGCAGAAAAATAATATTGGGGTCCTCAAAAGTCCTATACTAGATATAGCACCAAGGCTTTAAAAAGGTCTTGTTTGATGGGGCATTTGGCCTTAAGAGGCTTCACCGAACACAACATTGAGGTCCTCAAAAGGCTATTGATGCTTGAATAAGCTACTTCCTTAGTAATAGTATTTTTATCAAGTTTAGGCTTTACAAGGCATAGCCCAATGAGATATTAGAGCCTCAAGAGGTTTTGTCGAAAATTACATTAGGGCCTTTAAAAAGCCTATGTTGGAGGCCTCATTAGGGCTTTAAGAAGACTTGCCTAATGAGGCACCAGAGCCTCAAGAGGCTTCACAAAGTGTGACGTTAGGGCCTCAAAAAGTTATTGGTGTTTAAACAAGTTGCTTTGTTGGTAATCACATGTTAAGTGAGTTGGGACATTAAAAGGCCTCGTATTGTAACTATTTGAATGCCAGTTGTATTGAAAAATGCAGTTTTGATATCCCATTTCTATAAACAAAACTCGTAAATATTTTTATTAAGATATTTACAGAGTTTTATATAGGTGAATTAAATTTTTGGTAAGTAAATTATTTGAAATTGCGTTTAACTAGGATTCAGGGGCCAGGGAGGAAGTTTCGGCCAAAGGTTTTCAAATTTTAAAGTCTTCAATTGGTTAATTTAATTTAGTCATTTTCTTTTATAATTTTTATATTTTTGAGATTATGAGAGTTTAATCTAGTTAGTTCATATATCAATTTATAAAACTGTTAAGGTTTTGAAAATTGCAATAGTTGAGAATTGAAAGTTTTAAGTGCTAAATTGATAAATTTTAAACTTAAATGTGAAAAATGATTAATATGTAAATTAAATTGATAATTTTGTACATTAGGAACAAAATTGTATAAAATATAAAATTAACTGTAGAAATAATAAATAAGAGGTCCTTGATGGATTATAGTGAAATTAGATTTCAAATTGGAGTTTTATATAGAAAGTTTGGTTAGTTCTAATTTTAATGATTAAATTGAATAGAATACAAAATTTGTATAAAATGACAATTGATTGTGAATTTGGTTGGATATTAATAATAATGGATGTTTATGTTAATTATTAAGGTTTTTTAAAGAGAAATTAGTATCATACAATTTGGAGAAAAACAAACACCTGTTATAAGCGGTGTAAGACAAGTTCTATCAACATAACAAAAGTTTCAACATTAGCATCAAATAAAGATTATGACACGTTAATAATTGGCTCTATTACAATTCAAGAATGACATTTGGAGTGATTGCAAGCAATTACTAAGATAAGAAAATCAACATAGGATGGTCAAAAGTGGCAGGTAAAAATCGACAAAAGAACTAAATATCCACCAAACTAGAAATGATGACAATAAAACTATGCTAAAATCACTTGCAAAAATAATGCTACATGTATAAGCAAAACTAAAAACACGCTACAAGAAAACATATAAATAAAAAATAAATAAATTAAGGAAGCAAAAATGATTTCTCTCTGTGAAAACCCTGGTTCTGACATATCCATGGTGGAATAGTTGACCCCTAAAAAGGTAAGATTCAGAGATAAGGATGAGGAAAGAAATGATGGCATGAAGGTTGATTTGCCAGCTGCTCACCCCATCTCTTGGAAAGATATGCTCGTCGGGTCTGCGATGGAGGATGTTTCCAAAGACTCAGAAGAGAAGGAAGCCATTGATTTTGATGAAGGGGACGTTCAAAAGTCTTTTGTGAATGGCATGCCTTCTATTACCTTTTCAAACCGGATTCATCAAGTCCTCATTCAGGGTATGGACAATACTGTAATTTTGAAATTACTTGGTCGGAATATTGGTTTTTCGGTTTTGCAGAACAAAATTTATAGTATGTGGAAACCTTCAGCACCTTTACACATGATGGACATTGAAAATGGCCACTTCCTAGTCAAATTTCAAAATAAACTAGACTGCAAAAAAGCTCTATCAAAGGGGCCGTAGACTATTTTTGGTCAGTACTTGACCGTTTAACCCTGGACGTCGGCTTTCGATTTTGCTCAGGCATATCCAAGTGTCGTCATGGAGTGGATTAGATTCCGGCTCTCCTTAGCTATTTGTATAATCGTAGAATCATTACAAAAATTGGGGAATTGGTTGGGAAAGTGGTCAAGTTGGATATGAATACAAATAGTAGGGCAAGAGGACAAATTTCCAGAATGGCGGTATATGTTAATCTAGACAAACCTTTGGTTTCCCAAATTCTGATTAATGGTTGGTCGCAAACAGTGGAGTACGAGTCCCTATCTACTATTTGCTTTCACCATGGGAGATATAGCCATGTGGAAAATATTTGTCCCTTCAGAATTGCTGGGCCATCGGTTGAGAAGGATAACAAATCGCCGGAAATGATATCGGAGAATTTGAATTTGGTTAGGGAAGAATCGGAGAAGAAAGATGACAATTTTGGGCCATGGATGATTGTCGAAAGGAAATCAAGGCGGAAAGTCAGGGATAGTGATCAAAAGTCTGCTGGAATCCAAGGAAAAGATAAGGAAAGTTCCCGTTTTAATGAACTAAATAATAGGAATCTAAATAAGGGAATTTATGGTGGAGATTCTCATGATTTTCAGAGATCTAAAGGGAAAGAAATCAATAACGGAAATCAGCATGGAAAAAAATTTGGTGCCTTTCACAACGGTCAACCTGATTTAATAGGAACTAGGATTAAAAAAGATAAGAATTCGGAGGTGGGCTCCATTATTGGATCTGGTCTGAATAATAAAAGAAACAATAGACAAGAGTTGGAACCCAGTTCGGCCTAAAGACATTCCAAGGGAGACTTACAAATTTCAAGGGAAAGTAACGCGGGCTTGGACCTTGCTGTTATATCGGCCCGTGGTCAGACAGGGCAGATTGGCCCGGAAGGAGGTGTCTAGCTTAGGCCTGCTGATTCTGGCAACTGCAGCTGAAACCTTGATGCGGGAGGAATGGTCAGCGCTTCCACCGTCGGGACTATCCCTAAAGAAGTAGGTGAGTCGTCGCCCTTTTTCTTCCAGCTGCGACTTCGATGGGAGGGGAACCCGAAGCAGTAGCGGTGGTAGTGGGGAAGCTCAACTCCGGAAAACATTCGGCGGTAACCTTTTTAGGGATCAAAAATAAATCTAGCAGAAGCCATGGTTCCACCACAAGTAGCACATTGGTCTCGACCCAATAGAGGTTTATTAGATAGGGTAAAAAGAACATAATGAGGGGAAGAGGTATTTTCAAAAAATAGAATAATTTCTTCCATGGCAGTAATATTCACTTCAAGAACTCCGGTTCTCAACCGGCGTCGCTGAAAAAAATCCATGGAGTAGCTAGCAGAGAACATTTCGGCGTTCACACATGAAAATTTTGATTCTGGGACTTACACCAAATTCGGTAATCATCAAGGGGGTGTTAGTGACCCTGAACAGTAAGGCGAATTTGTCTTTTTTAAAAAGTGGCTTTTCAGTTTTCTTTTTTTCCTGTTTCTCTTTGTTTAACTTTTTAAAATTTTACTTTTTACCTTTATATATATATATATAAATATATATGTCTACTAACCATTTATGGATTTAAACCTTAAAATTTTCTCTTGGAATTGTCAAGAGTGTGCCAGCAGGAATCTCATTTGAGCTTTTTGGGAATATACTATCGAGCATAATAATCCTGATATTGTTTGTTTAGTTGAACCAAGAGTAAGCGGTAATAAAGCTAACTCTATTATTGAGCAGTTGGGCTTTAATTATTCCCATCGGATGGAGTCTGTTGGTTTTTTAAGTGGTATATGGGTTGTTTGGAAGTATTCGATTAGAATTCAAATTATTAAAAATCACCCAAATTTATTTCTCTTAGTGTTTATAATTTTACTCCTAATAAATCATTTCTGATCTTTTTTGTGTATGGAAGTCCTGATAGGTCGAAACGAAAACTTCTTTGGGAAGGGCTGAAAGCTGTTTCTCCAATTTAACCTATTCATTGGTTAATTATGGGAGACTTCAACGCCATCCTATCACCTGAGTATAAGAGGAGTCCATATACTATAGGTAAGCGTTGTGATTTTTTTGGAAATTTTATTGACTCTTGTGATTTACAGGACTTAAAGTACTGTGGACCCTCTTTCACTTGGCAACGGGGTGCTACTTTTGTTAAATTGGACCGGGCTTTAGCTAATGATGAATGGATGTCATCGTTTCCACAGTGTTTAGTTCACCATCTCACATGCATTAAGTCTGATCATCGACCTCTCTTATTGTCTACTAAACCTGACCTTAAACCAGCTGTAGGAAGACCTTTCAGATTCCTAACAAGGTGGACGTAGCACGATACTTTCCCCACATTTGTTAAAGAGAAGTGGAATTTTTCAGGTACTATGGTTGTTTCTTTGAATAATTTTACTTCTTCTGTTAAAATTTGGAACAGGAATATGTATGGTTTTTTGGGAACTCGCAAGCGAAATCTTATGAGAGCTCTGAGCAATGTTCAGAAGGCCCTCGATTACTTTCCCTCTAGTCACTTAGCTCAGAAAGAGATGGATGTTTGGGATGAGTTGGAAAACGTCATTGAGCATGAAAATTTGCTTTGAAGGCAAAAAGCTTGGTGCGACTAGCTTTATTTAGAGGATCGTAACACGAAATTTTATTATAATCGTACGATCAGGAGAAGAAAATTCAATCGTATTATTACTTTACGTATCGAAAATAGGGTTTGGTATTCTGACCAATATATTTTGCAATCGAATGCGGTTGAATTCTTTGAACGGCTTTATGGTGAGACCCCCCCATCTTGAATATCAGTTCCAACTTTGATTTTTCTAGTCTTACTCATTCAGAGATTAATTTTTTGGAGGAAGATATCACAAATGAGGAAATCAAAAGAGCGTTATTTGACATGACACCTTTGAAAGCACCTGGTAGTGATGGTTTTCATGCCCATTTTTTCCAAAGTCAGTGGGATACCCTTGGGGAAGACGTGTGTCAGTGGGTTAAAGGTGTCTTTGCTGGGCGACCAATCGAGCAGGAGTTAAACAACACGTTGATTGTTCTAATTCCCAAAAAAGAGAGTCCAGAAGATTTCAGCCAGTTTCGACCTATCAGCTTGTGCTCTATCCTTTATAAGTTGGTGATGAAAGTGATCGCAAATCGTTTTAAGGTGATTTTCCCTAAACTGATCTCTAAAGAATAAGCTGGCTTTATAGCGGGCCGTAACATTACTGATAATATTATTCTCACTCAAGAAGTCATTCATTCTATGCGCTGCAAGCGGATGGGGAGAAACTGGATGGCCATTAAGTTGGACCTAGAGAAAGCCTATGACAGAGTGAGTTGGGATTATATCATAATGCTTTGACTGCGGTTGGAATTCCTATATCTTTATATAGAGTTATTATGTCAGCCATAACTTCCGCTTCTATGCAAATTCTTTGGAATGGTGTGCCTTCTTGGAAGTTCAAACCGATTAGAGGAATACGTCAAGGATGTCCTTTATCTCTTTATCTCTTTGTCCTATACATAGAGAGTTTGGGGCACAGCATTCGGGCAAATATGGATGCTGATAAATGGAAACCAATTTGGTTATCCTGCTAGGGCCCTGTGATCTCGTACTTATTTTTTGCTGATGACTTGGTGATCTTCTGGAAAGCGCAACTAAAGCAAGCTAGGTTGTTGGATTCCATCCTTAATCAATTTTGTGCAAAATTGGGCCAAA
Source organism: Gossypium australe (assembly GCA_005393395.2). NCBI lineage: Eukaryota > Viridiplantae > Streptophyta > Magnoliopsida > Malvales > Malvaceae > Gossypium > Gossypium australe. The sequence continues at coordinate 10,241,588 of CM016622.1, read as the reverse complement.
AAATAAGTGTTAGGAAGAGTAATATCTATTTTTCCAAGGTTACTGAAGGTGTTGTTCGTATCATATTTTCCAAATGTTCGGATTCCAGGAAGTTCAGAATCTTGGCACTTATTTAGGTGTTCCTCTCCTACACAAAAGGGTAACTAGCAGTACGTTGAGTTTTTTTGTTGAGAAGGTGAGGTGAAAACTGCAGAATTGGGATACAAGGAAGTTATCTATGGCCGGAAGGATTACTTTGGCTAAGTCAGTCCTTTTATCCATTCCAAATTATTTCATGCAATCTTTGATGATCCCGAAAAGTGTTTGCTCTGATATTGAGAAGTTGGTTAGACAATTTATTTGGGGGAGTACAGAAGGACACAATAAAATGTCCTTAGTAGGATGGGACTCTATATGTCAGCCACGGGCTCGAGGTGGCCTAGGCTTTAGATATTTGAGTGATCAGAACTCTTCCTTTTTTTATGAAGATCGGATTTAGCCTTGTTTCTAAAAGCAATACGCTTTGGGTTCGTGTCCTTCTCTCTAAGTATAGATGGAAAGAACATCTTCCAGACTCTATCAGCAGAAACCAATGCTCCCACTTATGGAGGTCTCTTTCTAAGTTATGGCCTACACACTAGGAGAATCTAATTTGGTCCATTGGAGATGGCGCTTATGCATGTTGTTGGAAAGATATTTGGATTCTAGGTATGGGTTCTTTAATCTCAAAATTTCCATATTTTTCTAACATTGATTTGGACTGTTGTGTTAAGGAGTTTGTCAAATCGGATGGGAGTTGGAATCTGGACAGGATCCGATCTGAGGACGTGATTTCCAGGATTACTAATATCACTCTTCCACATCCAGACTCCAGGCAGGACAAGGATGTGTGGTTGCTAGTGCTTCCAGAACATCTTAAACAAATGTTCTTTTCTACCTCTTTTTCTGATTGGCTTTTACTTAACCTTTGTTGTCATGAAAGTTTGCAGGATAGTGGTCTCACTTGGTCATCATTATTCAGACTAATTGCTTGGCGAATGTGGAAGAATAGAAATCTTTTTATTTTTCAAAATATCTCCTGAACAGCTACTGAAGTGATCAAGGTCTCTAGTTGTTGGGCTCGTTAGTATGAATCTAATATTTGTGGCAGCAAAAGGAATAATCACAGTTTGAATTCAGTTAACAACCCGGAGGATGCTTAGATCTTTTTATCCACGGATGGGGCTGTGATCAGAGGTTCAGGACACACTGCTACAGAAGGTGTGGTCAGGGATCAAGATGGAAATTGAATAGTGGGATACACTCGCTTCTTAGGAGTTTGTTCTCCGTTTGAGGCTAAAGTTTGAAGCATACTTGATGGAGTGTTTATTTTGCTTAACAAAGGTTACATACGGACTATTATTCAAACTGATAATCTTGAAATAGCCCAGATCCTGATAGACTTGAGTTTAGAAGATTCTGGGATCATAGTTGCAAATTGCCTAGCTAAACTCATTTTGAGTTGGGGAAACAAGCCTTCAAATCCTAGTAAACCTAGTAAATAAGTGAATTGTTACAAGAAGAAAAGGATAATGGTTGTAAAAAAAAATAAATTAAGAAAAAAGACACATGAATGAAAAAGAAAACAAAAAATTACGAGAGGAAGAAAAATACAGTTAAGAACCAGCTCGGAATCCGCACCTTAATTATGCAAAACAAAAGAGAATTAGCAAAGGGATCGATGAAAAAAGCGAAAAGTTTTTAACTCTACTTTTTTTTTTCCAGAAAACTCCACCATTAAGTTAAACAAACCAAATCGGGTCAAAGACTAGCAAATTCCACCCAGAGCCGCACAGTTGCCGGCAATCTCCACCACCGAGGAAATGCCAGGCCCAGGTCCCCACCTCATGTATGCTATGAGCTCGGGCCTAGCTCTGACCCACCTCACCAGGGGACGCTTCTCCCCTCACCACACCCTTACCTATACTCTCAACGCCTTCTTCGGCCCTGACATAGGCTCTTTCTCGGAGTGGCTAACCTCTGTTCTCTTCCTTGACTCTTCCGTTCTCGCTTTTTTAGCTGATTCAATCCATCACCCTGTTTATTATGTCTTGATTCTGGGGCTTCCTTTATGCCTTTTCTACTCCTGGGCATCAGGTGTTTTGGTGAAAAGAAGCCTTCTTGATTCTGTTTCAGGGGTGAGCTGTTTTAAAGTGGATCAGGATTCTTATTTCTTTTATTTACTTTTATTGTGGGAAAATAGAAAGATATTATTTTTTGATAAATGATCTGTTGGTTGAGCCGTAGATTTGCTAGGTTTTGTTTTCTTGTTTATTGATTTGAGTGCACATGGCACCTTTTTTTGCAACAGTTCTGTATGACCAATGCTGTTAGATTGATGAAAATGGTGATGAATATCAAATGAGTTCTCTGCCTTTGTTTATGAACAAGTTACTTAGCTAAAACTATTTGATTCAGTTGCATCAAATAATTTGTAATGTCATATCTTGTTATGTGTGTACTTTATTTTTCAGGTGCCACTTTCAAGGAAGCAATGCTTATTGTTGATATCAGCTGGTTCTTTTTCCCACTTTTTCCTTGACCATTTATTTGAGGTGAATTTTAGAGATTCCTTTTTTCATGACATGTGGCTAATTTTATCTGATTTGTTTATTCGCCAGTAATTAGCATGTAAGTGTCGTTATGCAATATGATGATGGAAATTGTTGCAAAATAGTTTGTCAATGCAAAGGAAATTGATGTTTGAGGATGGACAATTCTGTTTCTTTTTGTGACAGAAATGATGAACTTATTAGTCAAAATGCTATACTGACTGCATAATTATGATTCGATGGCTCATTGGAGAGGAGGGTGTAAAAGTTGTCTTGGTATGGCACAGCAGTGTACTGGGTGCTAAGGAAATGTATGTGTGGATTGGCATGCGCAAGCATATCCAATTTATCATTAAGATCTCATTGAGAAGTTTAAAGTTTGTTTGTTGCTTATTCATGATTTGTGCTTAAATGCAGATTCCTGAAAATGGACATTAGGGCTGTTGTTGGGTTAGGGAACAGTTTGGACTTTGTAAGAAGGCAAATAATATGAATTATCCTATGAGAGGGGGAGTTACAATACTTGTTTTCATGGTTGTTCCACTTTGAAATAGTTAGATATGGTTAATTTATTCAATCATTTAGGTAGCAATTAATGCTTTTTTAAGTGTGATTTTATTTGTTTTTTTGGTAGCTTCCTTGAGATGAGTTACTGTAGTTTCTTTGCTCCCATCCTTTGTCATTGCACCTATATCACACAGTGCTACATGATATGATACAAAAGAGTTGAATTATTGTCTTGCCACCTTGCTGGATTACCATGTTAGGGATCATCTGGTTTGGTCATGTTAGCAGTATTATGATTTAAATAGTGTTAGAGGCCCTTTTATATGATTACACCAAGTGACATGAACATTCCTTGTTAAGGCATTCTCTTCTCTTGAATATCAGGTATCTTATCTAGGGTGCATATTTTGAAAAATGGTGAAGTACAAGAAGAAAGTTCTAGTTATTAGGGTATGATTTTCCCTTACAACCAAACAGAAACGAAATCTTTTGTAACTAGGAAGTTACTTTCTGCATAATTTTAACAATTGAATGCTTGGAAGGGCTTATGTTTCATGTCTTTGGTCAGCATCATTGAATGTCATGTTTTCTATAAGGCTCTAGAGTCTTTGTTTTCTTGCAATACCTTGTGTGACATTTGCGCCTTGCACGTATCCAGACATGGGAATGTAAATATGACTCTCAAAGATTCATGGAGAAACATAAAAGTTGTATTATACTCGTTACAAACACATACATATCCAATACTCACACCCGATTTCAAGTGACATAGCTTATCTTTATTTTTTTGTTCAGCATTTCCTTTGCATAATTTTGTAGACCTTATACAAAGATAAACATACAGGAAAACGGTAAGTCATCCATGTATACTTGGATATTGAGCACTGGCTGGTGGATAAACCGTGCACCTGTTAACCCAGATGCTGTGGTTATAGTTGGATTCCTGTGCACTTGTTTAATTGGTGGCTTCATTTACATCAACAGGTGCTTATTTCTCACATTTGATATGTTTGTTTGATCTTATCATTTTCAGCTTTGAGTTTGAGTCTTGAGGAACTAATATTTTACGCAATCCTGTTTGCAGAGTGGGGTTGCCAAAATCTACCAGAAAACAATCATACCAATCAATGAAACTTACTATGATCATAGCAAGCCTGTATTCTTTCTGGTGTGCAAGCCAAATATACTGGGCTAATCCTCGACGGCCAGCAGTTGGCGAAGAAGCTGATCTTGGAGTCCTTGTATTCTTGGCTACCTACTTTCTTCTTCCCCATGGTCTCTGTATATTGTCCATGAACTCCGAGGATCTCCACACCGATCATATCCCTCTTTAATGGAGAAATTCAGCAATCTTATGCTAAGAAAAAAAAGAATAGTGTCTGCCAAAAACGAAAATGAAAAGGAAGAGGCTGCTCTGTATTTAGAATTACTTGTGTTTGTGTCATAGGGCTGGAGGTGAAGTTTTTAGTGAAAAGGATGAAAGGAACTTACTGAAGTTTTTGGGGAATCCCTATAGTATCTGCTAGAAAGTACTGACTGAAGTTTGGAGAGCATTCCATCTTAACATGGTAAAAATGTGATTTTTAGTTCATAAAATCAATCCATCCATCCATTTGCTAGAAGAATGAAATTGAATTTCAATAGAGATTGATTAATTACTTTTTGAGGCATTATATTAACTATTAAGGAGGGGAACTTTTAAATTTTTATGCATGAATATTAGGAGTCCTAAAATTCAATTGTTATGTTCTTTACATACTAAGTGTGTTATTTTCTCACAACACGTTCAAAAACATTTTTTAACTGCAATAGCAATGCCAAATGAATTTGTTTTCTAACAAGAACTCATCCCAATATTTACATTAATCACGAATGTTTTAAAAAAAAAACATAGCTTTGATCTTATACTTATAAATCCTCATAATCGTTTGTAGAGCTTATGTCTCGTGGGCTTCATCCAATTATTGATCTTATTAATTATGCCACAAAAATGAAAGGGGATCTTTTATCACTTTAACAGAGCGTGTTAAGTTTTTATGTCTACCAAAGTCGATCCATTGTAGAGCATATCTGAACACCAGTGACTACCACTTTTAATTCACAATGGACACTTACATGAATTAAGCTCTAGATTCCTATCAACTCTTGCTATTATCGGGCTCGCACGTACCTTCCCACTCTTGCTATTAACTTTATAAGTCGCTTGACTTGGATACCTAGCCAGGTCATTATGAACGGCCAAAGGGGGTGGCTTCAGTAATGTGAGTGTTGGTGTCATAGAAATGCTAATCCGAGCCCCCTTTGCCCTTTGGTATGGTGTTGGTTCCTAGATTTTGTAGTGTGCTTGGTAGGTAGGGAATGTTAGGGTATGGGTTTGCCAGATGTGCTGTTACAAGAGCCGGTGACAGGTTAGTTTGTTTCAGTTTTGAATAGCTGAAATAAAGTGCTAGTTTATTACAATTGGGCATAACAAAGAAATCCGAATCAACTTGATATCAAACCTAAATCAAATGTGACCCAAACAAAAACAAGTTATTGCATTAGAGAAAATGAGATCTCTTGGCCTTCAAAGAAAACTGTAGCATGCTTATCAACTGAAGCAGAATATAAAGCCCTTGCCAACGCAGCAGCTGGGTTTATAATCTCTTATCTGAGTTGCAAGTTCTCCAAACTAAACCGACTTTGATTCTATGTGATTATGTTTGAGCAACTTATCTTTTTCTTTTTGGCACATAGAGCAACATGTCATTTTGCAAGTCCTATTTTCATATTTAAGATTAATATTATAGTAAATATTATCGCTAGTTAATTATAATTATTGTGTCTATCACTCCCTAGTCCAGTAAATGAAAGCAAAATGTATATTTAGTCTTCTCAGTTTTTATATAATATTGACATAATCTATTTTTGAAGCAAGTATATAGTTTTTAAATTAATGAAGGAATACTGACACTCTAACCTCTCACATTATCTTTTAATTATCACAACTTACTTTTAGTCCAAATTTACAGGGCAGAGAAATCAGGCTCCACAGGCTTAAACATTTTGGGCATTTTTAAGATGGAATCATCTTGGTTAATCCGGGAAACCGTCTTCTTTGCTCCTTTTCTAGTGTTTTTAGCAAATTTAGAAGCCAGTATGGTGATACCTAGATGCTGGGCATGGTTGGCTTGATCCGAGGATGAAGCATCGCCATCCTCATATTCTGCACCAGCCCCATCGTCCATGTCATACATGTCATCATACAACTGTTCTTGTTTTGCTAGCTCAATGGCCAGCTTTTTCCTCTTGTACCGTCTCCAAGCAGCTTGAATAAAGCATGCTCCCCAAGTCCTCCATTGGTGAGAATAGTATCTGAACGCATGTTGCAGTTTCTTGCTATGCAGTCGCTTAAATTGTTTCGCCACATATCTGAGATCCCAGGCACGGAGAGCAAAGGCCTCAACTTCTGTAATTGACTTCACCGTTCGGGTTGACAACGGAAGGTTTACGATGGAGTCTGAATGTGGAATCAAGGCCCATGTCAGCAACTCTTCACCACAAAAGTCACCAGGTCCCAGGGTTATCGAATTGTAAAAACCCGTTCGACCCCCGTTGGTTGTCGAGCTTTCGACTTTGCCTCGAATGATGAAAAGCATCTCCTGCACTGGATCACCTTCTCGGACAAGGAACATGTCGTTGGTGTTCAGGGACGAGACAAGGCGTTCACATATGGCATCTAGTAGCTGGTCATCCATCTGAGCAAAAAATGGAACCTGAAACCAAAACCAGGCTACTTAAGTATTACTGGTTACATTGGGGTAACCACACAACAAATACT